>CM059186.1:16788149-17105822 GCA_030323885.1 Branchipolynoe longqiensis
TATATATATATACCTCATCAGGGGGATGGCTCATGTCATAGGTTTAACAAACAATGATATTACAGCGCTTTTTTTAAATAAAAATAAAAAATCATTATGTCTTTTCCACTTTCGTTTGAAGTAATTTTGATTTTAAAGGGTAAACTTTGGAGATTAAAAAATATAGAAACAGGTGAAATTAATTTTTGTGTGCATGCCAAAATGCTGGACACCATAGACTTCAATAGCATCCGGTTCTATTAAATTAACTTAATAATCCCTTCTATGCGATAATAAATCCTTAATGAGTGCAGCAGTATCTAAATTTAATCTGCAAAATCAAATCTAGGTCAAGTGCTTTGGTTTGATAAAATTTTGCAGCTTCAATTGAATCTTATCTTTGGAATGTCAGTCGACGTAACATCCTTATGCAAATTGTACATAGCGCATAATAATAGATGCTTTTATCAGCATTGTCACCGGTGTTGCGGTAAATTAAAAATATAAAAAAATACATGCGATTGCACGGACGGCATGTTCCATGCTGATACATTTCCGACATAACCCTGTACACATCCTCTCTAAATGCCAAGCACACACTAAACAGGTTTCGCAATAAAAATCTGCCACTACATTGGCAACAGTCTGCAGAGATTAGCCCACATAAGTTCGGCTTGGCTGGAATTGCGATTATCTCGCGAAAGATGCCCGGCCAGCCGACATCTACTAGGTTTGACTACAATGTACACGGTGATGAAGGTTTACTGTTCAATGTGCAACGGGAAGTGCAGAGTCACGAGTCACGTGACCCACACGCTGCATTGCTGAGACTATATACACTGATGTTCATCAATAATGATAGCAACATTCTGGTTAGATAAAAGATTCACCCCGTACTTGCAGTAAAGGTGAATGACGAAATAGTCTAAATACGGGTGAAAATAGCTTCAGTATGGAACAGGAAGTGGAATTCCTGGTTCCAGTAACCAAATGGCTACTTATATTGCTACAGCATTGGTGAAATAGGAGAGAATGCAAAATGGCGACCATAGAATGCCATCGATTTCACTTTTAAGGTCCATTCAACTACATATATTATTAATTATATTTTTCAACCCAAAAGTAGCTGGTAAATATAAATATATACTAAAGAATATATATTGCTTCTTAAATTAAGAATTGATGTGCTCATTTCATTTACCCAGCATGTAGATTATTTTCATCAGGTTTTATATAGGGTTGTTCTTCACCCCATTTCAGGGGTGAATCTTTTATCTACATTCTGATAAGTGGTGACAAGAGGCAGCAGCTGGAGTAGTCGGTGGCGCCCCCTGATGTACCACATCGGGAACTGAGGAGGAGCATCAGTTCCAGCTAGCGGCGACTCACCGAACTAACCAGGCAGCACCACTCCATTGATAATAACAATAATGGCATATAAAAATATACAACACATTTATTTATCTGTGACATTAGCAATATCGGGAAATTTCTCTTGTTTGCCACATGGTCCAGTCCGACCTACTAACCCAGTTCCAGTCCGCGATGTCGCGCAGTGTCTACCATGTATTAAACAGCGTACCCGCAGACTCAGAAGAATTATACTTTCAGTGAATTATAAACCAATGCTGGGCCACTGTAAGTGTAACTGTACCGGTTGGTGACCAACTAGTAGGCCTACAGGCCTTTCTTCACCTACCCCTGTGATCGGCGGACCGCTTTCTTATACGGACAATTTTTCAAAGTGTGTACAGTGATTTGTCTCATTTGATGCCAGGAAACCTACCATGTGAGGACAATATTTGGTCTCTGATGCAGAGGAGTCATTTTGAGACAGATAGTTACTACTGTATGTGGGATAATTCAGGAGTTAAATCCAATTGTCGTTACATGTCGAAATAGGCGATAAGGGGTCGTCTTGTGGAACTTAATTCGTAGAATTTTCGATGTTAAAATTGTTTAAACTTTTGTTGTTGGTGTGAACAGAACAAATTTGCTAAAGATACCCTCCTCCTACTGACACACACACACAAACACTCACACACGCCCAAATATACACACAAACAAAAGCTAAAGACAACACACTGAAATACAATATTTGATAACTATTTTCTCTCTCTGCATTTTGGGTTGGTTTTGTGAGAAACAACCAATCACACATGAGGTGCTAAAGGCCCTGTCACACTTTACCGGATTGAGGAAACAGATTGAAATGCAACAAAGTCCGTTGATATCCGACAAAGTCCAGTTTGTGTCTGTTGCATATTCATTGATATCCATTGATATCCGGCCCGATCCGTTACAAGTTTGAGCATGCACAAAACTTGTAGTGGATTGCGCCGGACTGATATATGCAGTTATTATCCGTTACCATCCATTCTCCGTCGATTCCCCATCCATTCCCGTCCATTACCCATCCGTTCCAGTCCATTCCCATCCACTCCCATCCGTTGTTCCCATCGGTTACATATCCATCACACGTCCGTTGCCGTTCGTTATAGTTCTTTTTGTATACTGAAATGTCCGTTGATCGTTAGATACATTATCAACCGTTACCGTCCGTTACCCATTCGTTACCATCTGTTACCCATCCATTACCATCCGTTACATAATCGATACATTTCAAGTCCGAATCACACCGGATTAGAATATTTTTGTCCGTTTCAATCCATTTCCTCAATCCTGTAAAGTGTGACACGGCCTTAACTGTCAACGTCCCAACCATTTTCTCACCACTACTAGTATTAGTACTAGATCAGAATATTGATCTTGTCTTTTTTTGGGGTTTAATTGAGCAGTTTGAAAGGCTCAAACTGGAAAGAAGTAGCAATATGTTATGAACAGTGCACTGATATGTGATATGCAAAGAAGGTGACGTGTGGGCTTAAATTAGCATTTCTGAACATTTTAATTCTTACTGTATGTACTCAAATATATGTCAACGAAATTTACCACCAAAAAAATCTCCTATTCTGAGGTTGCCTTATACATGCGATACCCCCTTGAGGGAGTATGAATGGCACCCAGGAAGACATCTTGTGGAAAGATGAGTCTGATTCGGTCAGCGATGATGACTCTGAGGACATTGACTCAGATGATGAATATTACAGGGATGCTCTTAGTCATGAGCAGGCACTGCTGTTACTGGAGGAGTCTGATGACAAGTCTGACTTTGAAGGATTTTGCGTGACGGGTGATGTTGTCATCTTGTTGAATATTTGTGGATGTGTATGAATGAAGTTTAATTTATCAGTAAATATAATGAAGCACGACCTATAGTCAGGTTAGGCCTAATTGCACATATTTCCTTAACAAATACCCCTTGACTTATATAAGTTATACTCGAAGTCGACTTATATTCATGTATATACTGTAGTTGAAACTATACGACGTAGGATGTAGCTGCAAGCAGCTGTTATTGAAAATAATATTGACATAATTAATTAAAGTGGCATAGTCCGATGGTTTTGAATTTCTGTATTTTTTCTGAGATAAATATATTAGATCGATCACTAGTATCTACTTTACATTAGTTCAAAGTTACTTTTATTTTAAATGGTAAACCTTTGAGATATTTTGAGTGCAATCATGGAAAATTAGTTTTGACAAGCTTGCCAAAACTCTGACACCATAGACTTCTGCAGTAACAGGTTTTGTTAAATTGACTCAGTATTGCCTTCTATGCAGAAACAAATGCTTAATAAGTGCATCAGTATCTAAGTTAGATATGTAAATCAAATCTAGATAATTGGTTTGGTTTTGAACATTTGATATGTCATCGGACTATGCAGCTTTAAGTAATTACCGCACAATTCATCCCTTAAAATGCCATTGCTGGATTCCTCTCACTCGTCTCAGACCAAGTTCAAGTCAACATTGGCTTTGTCCTTGATCACCAAACAGGAAGTTCAATATCGGGAAATAGCGGCTTTTTTAGCAAATTGTCAGTTAGTGTGAGGAGGACTTCCGATCCGGGATGGAAATGAATGCAATGTATATATATATATATGTACAGTAAAACCTCCCTAACCGACCACCTCCACAGATCGACCACTCGCATATATCGATCGCTTTATTTGGGTCCCACCAATACCATTGTAACCATATTCTAACTCCATAAACCGACCACCTCCCTAACTCGACCTATTAAATTCGGTCAAAGGTCGGGCGATTTAGAGAGGTTTTACTGTATATATGTCAAGATGTCCATCTTCATATATATAATATATATGTCAAGATGTCCATCTTCATTTATATATATATATATATATAAATATATATATATATAAAGGAAAATATATATCGCCATCTGGTTTATATAGAAAATATGTTATATATTGCTGTTAGGAATATATATATATATATATATATACTGTACATATATGCAGAAATCCAGCATATATAACTATATATACATCTTCATATATATGTATATATCTGCAGTATATTGCGGTACATATAAAAAAAAAACATTGCTGAGCGGGTGGCATGCGAAAACCCCGAACATGGGGGTGGGTGGAGTGAAGCATGCCGGTATAGGAGGAAATCGCAAACCCCTGGAAATTTCACACCCCGGGGTTTGAGATTTCCTAGGAAATCACAACCCCCCCATGGAGATGGCAACCCCCCCATGCTTTGTGGCATTTTGTAATATTCAACTAACACACTAGTGAATAATGGTTCATTGAGATATTTGGTGCATGCATAATAAGAATTTGGAATATTAAAATGGTTCTATTTACTGTATGCAGTGACTGAAGTTGGAACTAAAAAGGCCATTTTGCTAACGGCATTGTTTACATTGCCATTCCTGAAACCAGGATATATGGCATGGGGGTTTGCGATTTCCTCGCAAATCACAAGTGGGGGTTTGCGATTTACAGGGTTTGCGATTTCCTGCTACACCGGTAACCCCCCCCCCCCCCCCTCCATGAGTGGGGGGCAGGAGCAGGACACTACAGATATTATTACATGCGGCACTATCCATATATAGTTATATATATTACTATGTATATATATATGAACATGCATAATCTCTTATATACAGCTATATATACTACTATATATATCTATGAAAATGCATATATATATATATATATATATATATATATATACAGCTATATATATATATATACATATACATATATGTATGTATGTGAAGATGCATATGAGTCAGGCTCACGAAAATAAGCCAATCGGGGAAAGTTGTCGGCGTCGAGCATTGGATGTCGGCGTCAAACAGCATAATTATAGTTTAGCATTGACAGAGGTGTTGGAAAGTTCTCAAATTTATCTGGAATGTAAAGGTACATAAAATACAACAACCCTATTTATTTCTAGGATAATTTAATATGAAACAAAGAAATGCACTACACTTTAAGAATTGTGATACCGACATCTTAAATTGACCACCATTTGGCCCATTTTCGTGAGGCCGACTCATATACACCGCGCCATATATAGTATACACACACTGTTGTGTTATACAACTCTGTACCCACAAAAGGCGACCTGAACCACCACCAGCTGACTGTAGAATAACTAATTGAAAGGGTCTGGCTGAGACTAGCCTCAGTGGGCACGTCGTATCACAGCCACAGCTGCCCCTGCCCCTGCTGCCCCTGCTGCCCCTGCTGCCCCTGCTGCCCCTGCTGACCGTGCGTTGGCGATGCGTCGCTTCCTTTGAAGTCGATGACAACTCCCGAGTCGCCGGGGTCCCGCCCCGCCTCCTGGTCGGCCTGGGAGGGGGCCACGGCCGGCAGCTGGGCAGCCCGGTACGCCCGGCAGGAGGCGCCAGTCACCGGCGTGTACGGGTGGTGCGGCCCGGCTGGCGAGGCACCGCCGCCCGCCCGCCTTGACCGCCCGGCCGGCCCGGTGACAGGGACGGCGACGTTGGCGTAGCAAGGGTTGCTACTGGCCGAGGACGACGAGGGGCAGTCGGCCGGGGCTTCCGGGGTGCTCCCCATGGCCAGGTCCAGGTCCCGCCCGTATGGCTGCTGCCGCTCCCATGGGTCGTCGCCGCCGGCGTCACAGAAGGCCCCGGGGCCGCCGGCCGCCGAGCCGTCGGCGGGGCTGTGCGGGTGGGCGATGGCCGGGGTCCTGCCGGAGCCGCCCCGGCCGCCGCCCGGGTGCAGGGGCCGGTCAGTCCGGGCCAGGTCCTCCTCGACCTGGCCGTCCGGGTGCGGGAGGCCGGCCGCCGCCCCCGCCGCCCCCGCCGCCCCCGCCGCCGTCGGACTTCCGCCGCTCAGGTACTTGTCGCTCGGCTGATGATGAGAGTGTAAGTTGAGGTCCGCCTGAAAAGAAAACAACAATAGATTTGGATGGTTTGTTGGTTGTCGGGGTTTTACGTCCTGGCAACATCTAAGATCATGTCAGGACAAAGAGCTGGTAGTGGTAGGTTGTTGGAGTTTTGCGTCCTGGTAAAATCGGAGGGTCATATCAGCACTGCTACTGATTTATGACAGTGCACACTCATGGCGACTTTATAGTGCTGCCCCACTGGGAGACCTGTGGGATATATTAGGTCATGTTGTTGGTGGTCTGGTTTTCCAGTGGGGCAGCACTATAAAGTCACATTGAGTGCGCACTGTCACAAGTCGGTACCTATGCTGATATGACCTTAGATGTTGCTAGGATGTAAAACAACAACACACAACACACTATCACTATAACCCAATATCCCACACAGTCGCATTATCTTGATCCTGAGCAAACCAGTCCTTGCCCTATCCTGTTAATGCAGAGTGCCAGGCTTGGTAGCGACAAGTAGAACTTTTATACATCATTGGTTTGACTCGGACGGGTTTCAAACTCCTGACCTTCCGGATGGGAAGCCTGCGCTCTACCGACTCGGCCACTGCATCCGGTAGTTGGAAACGTGAGATACCTCGCCATGCAAAGTGATCTGGCATCTGAGCCTGGACTACATATAAGGCGTAATCGATTAAAGCTGCATAGTCCGATGAAAACATCAAATTTTCCAAACCAAAACACTGACCTAAATTTGATTCTACGTATCTAGCTTAGATACTGATGCACTTATTAAGCATTTGTCGCCACATAGAAGGGAATACTGAGGCAATTGAATAGATCATGTTACTGCAGAATGCTATGGTGTCAGAGTTTTGGCAAGCTTGCCAAAATTAATTTTGCACGCTTACACTTCAAATATCTCAAAAGTTAGCCACTTAAAAATAAACATTACTTCAAATTAAAGTAAGGTAGATTATAGCGATAAAACCTAACATATTTATCTCAGAAAATATCAGAAACTCAAAACCATCGGACTATGCAACTTTAATCAACTCATGTCATCTGAGCCACTTTTTGGCGCATGCGCACATCCTACAGACTCGGCGTACGGCCATTGAGTTTGCCAATACGCGCAGTGATAAACGTCAGTTTTATTCAAAATTAATAGAAATCCAAAACCCTAACCTTATAAATTTAATATAATCTTTTTGTTAAACATGTTTTCTATATGTGTTCCAAGCGGTTTGTCTCTAGGTGGTGTTGTTTGATCAATATTTTACTTTTTCTGTATGGAGATTGCTCACTGCCATTGACAATGCATTGAGTATGCTGGCTATGGCTCTAACACTAGTCTGAGTGCCTAGATTTGTCTAAATCTAAATGCACATGGCATAAGATGTTCTGATTATATTAATGTAAATGTAATGCTGGATAAAAGATTAATATCTTAATTTATTATATATATTTCTTTCATTGGTATTCTATGTTTCAAACAAGAGCTGAGATGAGCTGAAACTAGCACATAGCTGCACCCAGTCTATTACTATTAACATGGCTATTAACCCCTACCTGTGTAAGCCTCAAGCCACACTGCCGCCACCTACATCAGGGCAGCCTACCGTCTCCTCACACTCATATAATAGATATATATGATATAATATATATATATATGATATAATATATATATATAAATGTTCACTACTGGATAGACATCACAACACAGAACTGGGTTGAGACTCTTGCATTCACTGAGCTCTGGCACAGGAATCCGCCCATAATGACATAATACAACATTTTAAAAATCAGGAATGACACAAGTCAAACGGCGGCTTTGGTACTGCCGTCGCGGGTCGCCACCATCAATCGTGACTGCCACAGTAGCCTGCCAGAATCGGCATAGGGTCAAACCACGAAACGGCAGCAAAATACACAATAACCATAATACACAATATAAGCAAAATAATCCGATCCATTAATTTATATTTGTATAATCCTTATAAATCAAATAATATATATAATGTATGTATTGTATGTACTGTATATAATGTACAAAATATATATAATATAATATATATAATATATATATAATATATATAATATATTATATACATGATATATTTAATATATAATATAGTGTAGTAGTCAGCAATGACCTCTCAGGCAAGTAACCACATAGACAGGTAAGCGTGGGTAGTGTGTTGATATCAGGGAGCCTAGGTGGTGTAATGGTTAGCACACAAACATATTCTGAATAGAATACATTTATGAATATTATGATAGCATTGCATAATTTACTCCTGATCATTCGTTGGATCAGGCGAGTCTGTTTTCTTCTTCGCGTTATAACAAAATGACGCTGAGTGAAACGACATTAACTGATTAATGGGGGAGTTGGTTGGTTGTTGTAGTTTTACGACCTGCCAACATCTACGATTATATCAGGACGGGAATGGGGGGGGGGGTCGGTATATAACTTTATTATAAGTTTATTTCAAACTTTTGATTTGGCAACGAGTGAGGTATGGTTATTGCTAATATCAAAATGGAGTTGAAAGTTTTTATCAGCTATAAATCCAGAATGCCTATCACTGGCCTCCTGTGATAAACGACTTACTAAGCAATTTCAATCTTACTCTGGACAAATATACAGTAAATATATTAGGTTTATAGTTATAGCCTACCTTACTTTAGCTTGAAGTAACCTTTATTTTAATTGGCTAAATTTTGAAATATTTGAAGTGCAAGCATGTAAAATTAGTTTCAGCAAGCATGCCAAAACTCTGACATCATAGGCTTCAGCAGTAACAGGTTCTATTAATTGACTCAGTAGTCCCTTCTATGTGATTTCGGACTAATTTACATCAGTGGGGACAGTTTAATGGAATTCAAGGCTTTTCAAGACTAACTACCCCAAAATAGGTCAAATTCAAGGCTTTTCAAGGCCTTGAAATTGGGCAAATTGAGTTCAAGACTTTTCAAGACTTTCCAGGCCCAAAATGGACCATGCAACAACCAAACATGACTTATCAAATTGATACTTGTCGCTTCCCAGCCTGGCACTTGGCATTAATTGGATTAAGGATAGGGCAAGGACCGGTTAGCTCAGTTAGCTTAGTGTCAGGATGATGTGACTGAGTGGGATATCAGGTCATGGTGCTGGCAGCCTGATTTCCCAGTGGGGCAGCACTATAAAGTCGCCATGTCACAAGTCGGTACCCGTCCTGACATGACCTTAGATGTTGCCAGGATGTAAAACTTCAAACAACCAACCAACCAACAACCAGCCGCACACACAGACACACACACACACAGATGCACTCACACACAGATACACTCACACACAAACACATACATACACACAAACACATACACATAGACACATACACAGACACACACATACACAGATACACTCACACAGACACATACACAGACATACACAGATACACTCACACAGACACACACACAGACACAAAAACATACACAAACATACACAAACATACACACACAGACACAAACACACAGAAACACACACGTGACACAGACACTCACACAAACATACAGACACACACAGACACTCACACACAAACATACACCCACAAACCCACACACGTACACCTACACCGACCCACACTCACACATACACTCACACAAACCCACACCCACACATCCACACACCCACACACCCACACACCTCTACTACACACACGCGCCTCCCTACCTGTCGTTGGAGCGCCATGCCCATGTTGGCCGGCTGGACAGGGCGGGCCGTCACCTCCCGCACCTCCCGCAGAAGGCGCTTCTCCTCGTCTTCCTCCTCGTCCTCCCCGAGTTGCTCCCCCTCGTGCTGGAGCAGCTCGTCTATCGACTCGGCGCTCGCCCGCACGTTGGGCCGCTTGCCCGGCGGCGGGCGGTCGTGGGCCAGGTCCGGGCTCTGCGGGCCGATGAGCGGATCCTGAGAGTTGGGCGATCCCGGCTCCACCTGGCGGCGACCCGGGGCATCGACCGTCAGCACCATGCGGTCAGATGAGTCGGCAGACGGACGCATCAGGGTCGCGTCCCGCTCTATGGACGGGGGACGTCGGAAGACGGGCATCGGGGAGTAGACTACCTCGGGGTCCTGGTTAGTTGGTGCACATACCGGGGTGGGGAGTATATAGAGAGCGTTTAATTTAGAGAATTAGAGGGAACCGAGTGGGGAAAGGGGGTGGGTGGGGGTGGGTGGGGGGGGGGGTGGTAGAAACAGGGAGAGATGATCCCCAGTGTGTAGGTTGAAAGATCTGAGATTACTATATGAGGAGTGTCAATTGTTGTTTAGTATATACTGCACTTGCTATCCGGACCATACTCTGTCCACACCTCTCTCTATCACTTCTCCGCCGGCCTTGCTCCTCCTTGATATGTCTGAAAAGAGTTCCAGGAGGGGGAGTCCGCCGGCATTTCACTTTCTACTCTTACTCTGTCCGTGTCGATGGCTCGCTGGTCGGTCACGATAGAGCAAATAGACACGGTTCTTTGACTCAACTCTCCTCATTTCTCTTTCCTAGACTCTGCCCATTTCGATTTCTCCCAGGCATACTTCTTCCCCTGACCAGGGTAGTTGTGTTCTTGGGTGGGGCCCTTCAACTCTAAGATTTTTCTGTCTTGTTCTCGGTGCTGGAACCACCGCTGCCCCCATCTTTACCCGCCTTCCTCGAACCCCTTGCTGCTGACCGGTTACAAGTGCTCAACTACATCTACAGTTCAACTACCGCTGGACCGAAGAGATTTGCTGCCGCCCCAACACCTTGCCGTTACAACGTTGTAAAGATGTGCCCAGCTTTTACAACACTCCCTACTGAAGTTAAGTCTTCAACCAAAGATTGGGCCGATTCATCGGAGCCTCTCTATAAATGTTGCAGTTCTGCAACTAGTAACCGTCGTACGGTTACAAACAACCCCAGAATCGAATATACTGCAGTCTTTGAACCTGTTTAATTGATAGAATTAGAGGCGTCCGAGGGGAGGCAGTAGAGAGAGATCCTCAGTGAGTGAGTGAGTGAGTGAGTGAGTGAATGAGTGATTTGAGGGTTTTACGCCATGTCGGCAGCTATGGCCATATTCATGGCGAGGAGATCCCCAGTGTGTAGCTTGAAAGATCTGAGATTGCTCAAACCTAAGGAGTGTCAATTCTTGTTGAGTGCATACTGCAGTCTTTGACAATGAAAAAAAGATATGAGATTACTACATAAGGAGTGTCAATTCTTGTTGAGTGTATGTTGTGGTCTTTGATCAAGGCAAACTTTGAACCTGTTTAATTTAGAGAATTAAGCCCCGTTCACATACACACCGTAAGTCGCCTCAACTAGGTCACCTCATCTAAGTCGTCTCAAAACACACATGTGAACATGCAGCTGAGGTGAATTAGAGCTGATTCAACTCAACTAGTTCTCCTCAAGTAAACCACTTCGCGAGGTGGATTAGAAGAGGCAAACTAGTTGAGGCGAACTAGTTGAGGTGAACTAGTTGAGGCGACTTAAGGTATGTGTGTGAATGGGACTATAGAGGGGCCCGAGGGAGAGTAGAGGAGATGGTTCCCAGAGTGTAGGTTGAAATTACTATATAAGGAGTGATGGAGTTGGGAGAGATAGAGTGAGAGAGGCAGATAGGAAAGATGTAGAAAGATGGAGTTGGGAGAGATAGAGTGAGAGAGGCAGATAGGAAAGATGTAGAGAGAGATGGAGTTGGGAGAGATAGAGTGAGAGAGGCAGATAGGAAAGATGTAGAGAGATGGAGTTGGGAGAGATAGAGTGAGAGAGGCAGATAGGAACGATGTAGAGAGATGGAGTTGGGAGAGGTAGAGTGAGAGAGGCAGATAGGAAAGTTGTAGAGAGATGGAGTTGGGAGAGATAGAGTGAGAGAGGCAGATAGGAAAAATGTAGAGAGATGGAGTTGGGAGAGATAGAGTGAGAGAGGCAGATAGGAAATATGTAGAGAGATGGAGTTGGGAGAGATAGAGTGAGAGAGGCAGATAGGAAAGATGTAGAGAGATAGAGTTGGGAGAGATAGAGTTGGGAATGATAAAGGGATATATAGAGAAAGAGTATGGTAGGTAAAGCGAGAAAGAGGAAGAGAGGTTGAGAGACAGAGTGATACAGATAGGCAGCGATTAAGGAGTGATAGAGAGGAGTGATAGAGAGGAGATGCAAAGAGGGAGATATAAAGAGATAATTAGGAGAGATAGAAAGAGGGAGAGCAATGAGGGAGATAGAAATGGAAAGAGAGAAGTAAACAGATAGAGGGAGTAGGATATAAAGAAGAGGTGAGCTAGATAGAGAGCATGACAGATACAGAAAGACACAAAGAGATGGAGAGAAGGAGAGTTTATTTTTAAATCTGCAGAATATACACTTTTTTTCAGCGTCGGTATTCTGATGGTCTGTCTGAAAGCATTTGCGTTATTTACACATCTTGTGTTTGTTCTAGTCTTAGTATTATTCCTATCCCCAGGGTCTGTACACATGTGAAGATATGGAATTCAAGGCTCTTTTCAAGGCTGTTTTTTTTAATACTAATAGGAATTCAAGGCTATTTTCATTTGGATTTAGTCTGAAATCGCTATTCTAAATGGTGATTTTGTACTAATTTAGATCAGTGGGGACAGTTTAACGGAATTCAAGCCTTTTCAAGACTAATTACCCAAAATAGGTTAAATTCAAGGCTTTTCAAGGTCTTGAAATGTGGCAAAAGAAGTTCAAGACTCTGTAGCTTTTGGACGGGTTGCATGAACACTTGCGCTTATTTGCTGTCATTGCTGTCATTGCTGGCTGTAGGGAGCAGTGGAGACCTCATCTTTTCTCACCTGCCCTGATATGACCTTAGATGTTGCCAAAATGTAAAACTCCAACAACCAACCAACCTTGGCTGAATGACCCAGCCCATCACCTCAATTACATCTTAGCCTTCTTGCGTTAAAAAAACCACCGGCTGCCCCCCATGTCCAGCCAGTCTTCTCTGAACCAGACTACACACTACATTTACTTGCAACACACACCATGGCAAATCCAGTTTAACGAATGAGTGATTTGGGGGGTTTTACGCCATGTCGGCAACTATGGCGTAAACCATATGGCGTATTCAAGGTGAGATGTTGTTTAACATTTTTTAAATATTTTTTTATTTCGACTATATCACTCAGCAAAGAAGTAAAAGACAATCGGCTAAGAATATAGCAGGGTTTTAATGTTTTAAAATTATTTGTTTATATAAGAGTAAGAGAGAAAGGTGTATAAGCGCAAAATCTAAGGTAAGATCATCAAAGTCTATACAGTTCAGCTGTTTTCAGAAATTCAACGATTACTTTGCATTTCACATTTTTCAAAAGGTCTTGCAGATTTTGTGTTTCATAAAAGCGTTGTCTGTGTAATGCAAAGTCGCTACATTCTAATAAAAAGTGTTCCAGTGTCAATACACACTGACTTGGACTGGGATCGAACCCACGACCTCTTGCATGGGAAGCGATTGCTCAGAGATGCACGAGTAGGACTGGATCAGTGAGGCGCTATAGATACTGGACATGTTAGGCATGTGTTGCCTAGCAACCGTCTATAATATATCATTATAACTTTGCTTAGGAATAGCAAATAGCGGTGTTTGTGTCACTAGGGCTGACAGACCAGTGCCTGAGCCACTGACAACCTGATATTCAGATAAATAAAATTAGTTGAACCAATAATATAAAAAATTAAATTTAAATTTAAAAAAAGAAGAAGAAAAAGCAAAAACAAAAAAGCAAAGAAAAAGAGTATCAATTCATTACTATAATTGCTTCTGAGGTACCGACCTGCAGGCATCTGTCGAGTCGGTCGATGATTGTGCCAAAGGTTGGCCGGTGCTCAGGGATTCGGTGCCAGCATAAATTCATTATATGGTACCTAAAAAGACCCAGATTATCACATAGCGTTAGAACAACAAGGACCATCTCTGTACTGACTGACAGGTTAGTTGTGCCAGTGGCAATAGGAGACCTGATACATGACAGGCATGGACATACACATTTAAAGCTGCATAGTCCCATTAAAGGATCACATTTTTGAAAGCATAGCACTTATCTAATCAAAGTTGTATATAGTCTGGTGGTTTTGAGTTTCTGTCATTTTTCTAAGATTAATATGTAGTTGATGGTCATAATCTACCTTACTTTATTTAATTTACAGTAACTTTGATTTAAAATGGCTAACTTTTGAGATATTTCAAGTGTAAAGATGTACAATAAGTTTTGGCAAACATGCCAAATCTCCGACACCATAAGCTTCTGCAGTAACAGGTTCTATTAAATTGACTCAGTACTGCCTTCTGTGGGCGTAATCGATTAATCCACTCGGGTCACCCGAGCCACCTTTTGACGCATGCGCACATCCTACATACTCGGGTTGAATAAACGAATACGCTCGGGGTGAACAAAATTGGCTTAATCTGAAGGTTAATCGTTTTTTCAATAACCGATATATGTACAGCAAAATAGGATTTAAAGTATTTTATGATTGTAGAAGCTGACAATCTGGGTTATTAAATTTTTTTAAATTAAATCAACACATAGGACTTGTACTGGTAGCGGTTATCCTACAGGTAGCAGCTCAGATGTGACGTCATCGCTCCTCGCAAATCCCAGTCAAGAGGTGGGTTACTGGGGTTGGGTCGTTTTGCACACAGCACGTGTATTTGTCGACTCCACTCACGGTGTTCGATTTGAAATTCTGACGACTCGGGTGAGCCGAATCGCCCGGGTCGTGTTAATCGATTACGGCCTATGTGACGACAAGTGTTAAATAAATGCAACATTATCTAAGTTAGATATGTAGAGTCAAATCTATGAGGTTTAATCAGACTATGCAGCTTTAATTTAGCATGTTTTTCAATTTAAATATTTCCAGAGTTAGCCATTTGAAATAAAACTTACCTCAATCTAAAGCAAGGTATGTTAAAATGATCAACCTAAACTATTTATCTTTTTTTTTTTAAATGCCAGAAACTCAAAACCACCAGACTATGAAACCTCAAGAAACTTGGATATAAGTAGCATAAAGTATATTTATTGCACTTTGATACAGGGATGATTGCTGTCAGGCTGAATGGCACCAGTGCCATATGGAGTCATCGGAATGTAGTTCGATAGTGAATACCAAAATAACGCTGCACATGCGTAATCAATGAAAGAAAGAAAGACGCAATTGTAAATATGTGTATCCGTCATAATAGACATCATGCGCAGGTGGAGTGATTTCACATGGGTTTCAGCGTTGACCCATTTGAGTTCACTCCGCCTACCCACTTATACAGTACAACCCCATTAAACCAAGCTCGGTTAAACCAAACGATCGGTTAATCCACACTTTTTTGGCGGCCCGGCAAAATATTACCATTTATCATATAAAAAAGTTGGTTAAACCAAAGTCGGTTAATCCAAAGTATCGGTTAATCCAAAGTAGCGGTTAATCCAAACAAAATTGTCAGGCTCCAGGCCACTTCCAGTATGGTTAAACCAAACTTTCATGTGGTTATAAGGTCATTTGAGACCTTTTTATATGATACATGGTAGTATTTTGCTGGGGCCGCCGAAAAAGGTTTGGATTAACCGATCGTTTAACGGGGATATACTGTATATACATACAAAAACAATAATCAAAGTGTCCACATACATTGTATATTACATTCATAATACACCTGCGTTTTTGGCAAAGCCAAATCAAAGTTGAAGCCAAAGCTCGCTTAAACCAATGATCGGTTAATCCAATCAAATTTCTAGGGTCCCTTCAAGTTTGGTTTAACGGGGTTATACTGTAATAATATTACATATGGCTATGCATATGTAAAATGGCGACTTTCGATTATAATGTTACTTTTTTCTCTTATCTTGTTCTTTACCTGTCATTCGTAGCGATGCTTTACTTATTGTCGTGTAATTGTCTATCTATATTGTTGTAGATTTGTTTACTGTGTAGTTGCAATTGTGATTAGGGCTGGAAGACCAGTGCATTAGAACTGACAACATGTTATTCAGAGGAATAAAAACACTTGAGGAGTTCAGGCGCAAAACCCCATGAACGCCAATCCAAATATTGAGATAAATATTGGAATAACACCTTTAACAAATTCTTTTTTTTTCATTCCGCTTTAATTGTTCATTACTTCGTAACCATTTCATCACAAAAAAAAGTGGAATTAGTGAGAATTAAAATTACCTTCAGGTAAAAATCTTTTATTTCAATACAAATTTTGGATTGGCGTTTAAGGAGTTTTGCATCTGAACTATTCATATGTAATATGGTGACTTTCGGTTGTAATCTCACACACTTACACTGGCAGGGGGCAGTGGTCTGGTTGCTCGAGGCGCCCCCCTGCGGTGACGAGGTGCATCACTTCCTGGTTCCCTCGGCCCGGGTAGGGCATGTAGCCGAGTGAGAACACTTCCCACAGCAGTATGCCGAACGACCTGGGCACATGGAGGAGACAATCACATGCTTTACAATAGACTACATCACTGTTCGAGCGGCGCGGTGCATTGTGGGATGCATCAGAGCAAAACAAATGTGCGAGAAGCACATGGCATGTGCTAATACACTGTGTGCAGCTATGAAATGTGCTAGTTTCAGCTCATCTCAGCTCTTGTTTGAAACATAGAATACCAACTAAAAAAATAAATTAAATAAATTAAGATATTAATCTTTTATCCAGCATTGCATTTACATCAATATAATCAGCACATCTTATGCCATGTGCATTTAGATTTAGAAAGGTCTAGGCACTCAGACTAGTGTTAGAGCCGTAGCCAGTCAGTTTTATTTATTTTATTCATGTTTTTATTTATATCCTATGGTTAATGAGATATGTAGAAATAGAAAATGAGTAGGGTTAATCAGATATTGGTTATATATTTCTTTGACACAAGTTTTTGTTGACACATTTGACATTTTAATATTTAGAACAAGAATGACTTCTGGCTAATCAATGGTGATGTAAACATCAGCCTGTAAAGTGACTGAAATTGTATGTTTCTTATCTCAAAATGCTTAATTATGGAGAGTTGTGTCTTAAACATATTCATTATATTATTATATTGCATCCTTCTGTCCATGTTTGTGCCAAATTGTTATGTATTTCTATTTATTTTGAATAAAATGCCAGTTTTGCCCTACGTGTATCGGCAAACTCAATGGCTGTACACCTTTGCTTTGTTCCCAACGCCATTTTCAGCACATGCGCAGTCGGAACCGTGATGTAGTCTATTGACTCTATTGACACCGCGGCCATGTTGAAACCAGACCGAAGCCAGGCATGCATCTGCTAAGCCCTGCTCTATGTTTGTGTATGAAAATCGCTCCGAATATTTTTTCGTCGATCAAATACCTCTCGAAATCACTCAAATTTGAGGATAATCATTTTTAAAACTCCCATATTCATGTTTGCATACCTGTTTTCTATTTATTGACCATTTTTCACGAAAATTGGGAGACCCTTGCATGGTGATTTTCCCATTTTTTTACTACAAGCATACAAATATATATGTCACAAAGTCCATGCAGCACTGTCAGCGTAGTTATCTGTGTAATGCGGTTAAACAACTATTCATAGTAATTACAAATTAATAAGAGCTTTAAAAGGGCTATATATATATTTAAAAAAAAAATATATATATATTAAGAAAATTATGCAATTTTGAATTTAAGAAAAGATCGCCGACCAGGGTGAGTGACTTTGTTGACATTGCCTACTGTTCATCCTCAAAATGCATCTGATCATCACCCAATCTTCATGAATATTGACCAATAAATAGAAAAAAGGTGTGCAAAAATGAATATGATAGTTTCAAAAGTTAATATCTTCAAATTTTACTCCTTTAATTTCTGTTGTAGTTCATACCCAGCAGCACACAGCAGTGTCTTACGGCCATTTCCAATACCTGGCGCGTACTCAGCCTCGTCCTGATGCTTATTTAGGTCACGCGTGAATAGTGTGAATAGATCAATCCAGATGGCCAAATGATTTGAGCGTCCGTCCCCCGTTTTGGGAGATCGTCTGATTCGTCTGATGGGATCGCGCCTAACCCGTAACTATGGACGCTTTGTGGCTCCACCTATCGTAAACTTAAAGTTGCATAGTCCGATGGTTTTTAATTTCTGTATTTTTTTCTGAGATAAATATATTAGATCGACCACTAGTATCTACTTTACATTAGTTCAAAGATACTTTTATCTTAAATGGTAAAAAAGCAGTTGGATAAGAAAGTTGTTATCAAGTTGTTTTAATTGAGAAGTATTCGTACAAAACTCCACACAATCCACACATATAATTCAAATTAATCATGCTCTTGTAATTCTTTTTATTGTAGCATTAAGATACTTTCATGGGGTTGATGAAAATGGGAAATATTGGACTAATAGCAGGATTCGAACCCACACTTCGTGCCTTTCTAGGGCTAGTGTGCTAACCATTACACTATCTTGGCTCCCTGATGTAATCACCATATCTAGCCATGCCTCTATGCGGCTCCTTGCCTGAGATGTCAGTGCAGACTACTACACTCGTCCCCCTGGAATTGTAAGTCTATTTAATGGTTTACATTCATAAGTCGTTTACTGCTTACAATGAAATAAATACAGGTAATGCATGTAATATACTACCCAAGGTAGGTTCAACCAAAGACCCTATAACACTAAGACGGCTCACTCAGCCCGTATTGTGTAACACAAATGATCAAACCCACCACCTGGTGTGCTGGCTGTTCTCTTGAGTACACAGTTGCTATATTATATGTATAAATGTATATATGAATGTGAAAGATGGGTGATGATGGCGATGCTGATGATGATGCTGATAATGATGTGTATTTGTTCATAGCAATTTCCTATTGATGTGTATTCATACTTACCTATCTCATGTATAATATAATTTTATGTGTTTACATGTGAAACACCAACCAGCAGCCGGGCTGATCAAACCCACCACAAGGTGGCACTGCAAAATTTACATTACCATGGGAGAGATAGGGAGTGAGCTGTTTTAGTGTTATAGGGTCTTTGGTTCAACAACCATACATCGCATAGCTTGTATGGGATCGTGGTCAACACACCAGTGTCATGGGGGGGTCATGAAAATGGGAAATATTACACTTGGAACAGGATTCGTAGCGATACTTCTTGCCAATTCTGAGCTAGTGTGCTAACCATTACACTACCTAAGCTCCCCGATTCATTCACCCTAAGTGGGAATATAGTAATGATTCACATAGCGAGTGAAGTCTTTTGTTTGTTTGTTGGTTTATTAGGTGTGCAGGAGAAATTTCAATCACGGATGATTGGTCTTCCTCATTCCACTGCTCCTTGGCCTATCCTAATAATGCCGAGCGCATGGCTAGGAAGCAACAAGTTACAATTTTTAAGTCATTGGTTTGATTCGACCAGGGTTCAAACCCACAATCCCATGATCTACCAACACGGGAGACGGACGCTCTAACTCATTCGGCCATCCCGTCTGAGATATTGTATTTCTGTTTACAGACTCTTAAGCCCTGGTCACATAGCCGTTAGTGGACGTTGTGAACGTAGTGGAGGCTAATGTGGGTCAAACATGGTGTAAGTATGTTAAACTATGTTGAAATATGTTAAGGTATGGCACATTTTGCCATCGAATGATACGGGTAAATACGCTATAGTGCGGATGCCGGTTTGTTCAACTACGTTCAACTATGTTCAACTACTTTCAACTATGTTAGCCTCCACTACATTCAACTATGTTCAACTAGATCCACTAACGGCTATGTGACCACAGCATGCACGACCTGGAACGGCCATGGTTTTGTGCGGGTGCAAAGTACGCTAGAGTACACTAGAGTACATTAAGAGGTACCTTCTACCATGTTCTACTGTGTTCTACTACGTTGGACTACGTTAGAAATTCAGCCTCTAACGTACCGCTCTTTTGAACATGTCCAAAAATTAAATCGGAGATCACGGCTCACCCACGTTATTACCAAGTTAACATCAAGGACAAATACGGATGCCGGTACGTTCAATTATGTTCAACTACGTTCAACTACTTTCAACTACGTTAGCCTCCACTACGTTCACCTATGTCCACTAACGGCTATGTGACCAGGGCTTAAGCGTATACAGAATACCAGAAGTTGTGGATTCAAGTTATATCACAAAGGGGCCATCCAAGGTTTTCAGCATTTTCACAGTGGTACAAAGCGTAGTACTTTTCCAGACACCCCCACCTCTGTACCCCACCAAGTAGCACGTCAACATTTTGCGGGTTCGAACCATGGTCGAGTCAAACCAATGACTTAAAAATTGATACTTGTCGCTTCCTAGCCAGGCGCTCGGCATTATTAGGATAGGGCAAGGACTGGCTAGCTCAGTGTCAGCATAATGTGACTGAGTGGAATATCGGGTCATGGTGCCGGCGGCCTGATCTCCAAGTGAGGCAGCACTATAAATCCACCATGAGTGCGCACAGTCACAAGTCGGTACCCATCCTGATATGACCCTAGATGTTGCTAGGACGTTGAACAACAACAAACCAACAATACATCAACATTTTACTATGGAATATAAGACGACAGCATTGTGGATAGATGGAACTCCCTCCTTGAATCCATGTTCTCCGCCGAAACCATGAACTGCTTCAAATCCTGAATCAACTAGTTTTGGATACAAGAACGATACAGATTACCATAACCATTCTTAGTGAACGTTATCTATTGTAGGACTGAAATAACAACAGGCAATCAGCCGACCAAATTCCATATATTTGGCATTAAAGTATCAAGAATAAGGACATTTTAAATATCAGCATTTTATTACATGATGAAAGTCCTACTTGAAAACATTTGAGCTTTTTTGAGGGCAGCTGGACTGTACCACCTCATATAGTTTACTAAATAGATTCTATCAAATATTAATAAAACTTTTCTTTTTCTATGGGAATTTGTTTCCCTTGACCACAAATATATGACTGTGAGCTTTTAAATTTAATCAGTGTCTATTGGCACATAATTGATTGTCTGCTTTTACACGTAAAAGTGATGGTTTGAACAAAAAACAAACATTTCTCGCTGTGAATATGGCCTATGCTGCCGACATGGCGTAAAGCAACCATCAATCAATCAATCAAACCTACTTGACTAGCACTTAATTTAGCTTTTTTTTTTTTCTCACTTCAAATCTATTCAAAGTTAACCTTTTAGAATAAAAGTTGCTTCAAACTGACATATAGTAGATCATAGTGATAAGCGTGCTATATTTATTAAAGAAATTTTTTTTTTTTTTAAAGAAAAAAAAAAAGACGGCAAACCTAATGCTTAGAGATATGCAGGCTCAGCGAGCACAGCTCTGATCAATTATCAGACAGTGGCAGTAATACCGACGATACTGAAGTGCATATCCCCCAAAACTAACATAGGCTACTAACCGTACCAACCAACGATCTGAAATGCAGGCAATCAAATACCTTATCCGCAGGTACTGTGCGATAAGATAACACCAACACTACAGCTGGCCAGCATTGAAAACAAGCCTGGGTACCCGGGCTTATATGCTATGGACAGTATAAATACAGCCTCAATTTAAAAAGAAAAAGAAATGTATGGCAGAAACTCATCGCCATCGCGTTATGCAACTTCAACGTAGCTAGAAGGTACTGTAGTAATCTGCACTGACCTCCCAGGCAAAGAACCACATAGACAGGGAGGCGTGGATATGGTGGTGACATCAAGGAGCCTAGATGGTTTAATGGTTAGCACACTGGAGCAGAATGCAAGAAATGCGTGTTCTATTAATGCTCTAGGCACAATATTTCCCATTTTCATCACTCCCCCCCCCCCGTGAAACTGATTGCCATGGCCAGGATCCTACACAAGCTATGCATGGTACGGTGGTTGAACCTACCCTGCATATATATATATGTGATGTATCACGTATTATGCGAGTTTAGAGATTCGCAAGGTAATATTACTTATTATTATTATTGTTATCCTCCGTAAGATACAACACTGTACCGGTGGCGCCATCTCGCCCACCTCACCTCCACCGGATGTTGACTAGTGTCAATCGCACCGGAGGATTTTGTCCATATATATATATATATATATATATATATATATATATGGATATATATACATACATATATATACATATATATATATATACATATAATTATATATATATGTAAGTGCATTGCCTTCCTTGTTTGTATTAATACAAACAAGGAAGCGTATTCTTCAGTGTTATGTGTGGTCTACTCTAATGTATGGGGCTGAGACATAGACAATCCCTAAGAAAATGTACAAACGTTTAGCAGCATTTGAGATGTGGACTTATCGAAGGATGATGAAAATATCATGGACAAAGAAGATCACCAACAAAGAAGTTCTCAGAAAAATTAAAAATAAGAAACGCTTGTTTGCCACTATGCAGACAAAGAAACTTATTTATTTTGAACACATCATTCGTCAGAGTTCAATATACGGTACATTGTTGGAAGGGAAGGTGAATGGCAGCAGAGGGAGAGGGAGACCAAGAACATCATGGTTTACACATATTTCACAGTGAACAGGCTTGAATTATTCATAGTCTATCAGAACAGTACACCATCGGGGACAAGTGGAGAACCATTGCATCCAGCCCTCGACTAGAGGACGGAACTATTGATTGATTGCCTGTATATATGTAATTGCAAGCATTAAATGACTTCTGGACACAAACCATCCAAAAGACTTAAAATTCCAGGGGGGACGAGTGTAGTAGCTTCCACTGACCTCTCTGGCAAGGGGGTCACATAGACAGATAGCTAGTGTGATGACATCAGGGAGCCTAGATGGTGTAATGGTTAGCACATTAACCTAAAATCCAACAGATGTGGGTTCGATTCCCGCTCTGAGCGCAATATTTCCCATTTTTATCACCCCCTACGACAGTAGGGCCACCCCCCCCCCCAATTAATTTAATGAATTTTGGCTTTTAGCAATGGGCCTCCGGAATGTGGAATGAAGTTCGCCATCACCGACCTTCCAAGTTTACATCGCTGATGTCGTCTGGTGTCTGTCGGGCATGGCAGGCGCTGGGAGACCGGAAGTACTCACCATATGTCCGTCTTTGAGGTGAAGATTCCGTCGAGGAAAGCTTCCGGAGGCATCCACTTAACAGGCAGCATAGCTTTACCACCCTTCCGATAGTAGTCAGCTCTGGCGGAAAGATCAAAACAAAACTGAAGGCTTTATAGTGCTGCCCCACCGTGACCCGATGTCACTCACTCTTAGTTCACATTATCCTGACATCGAGCAAGGCAATGAGTACTTCTTTCTCACTTTCCCTATTCGAGTAATGTTGATTTAGTAGCTGGCTCAAGGTAGTAGTGATAAACAAGTGTGCATTTTATATGCCTCTGGTGTGACTCGGTCAGGGATCGAACCCAGGACCTTCGGCATGGGATCACACATCAAGGTTTTGGATATACCCAAAACTTTCAAAGTAGCTCGATATAAAAGCCGTTACATTGGGTTACGTTGGGTTATGTTGGGTTACATTGGGTTATGTTGAGCTTACGTTGCGCTCACGTTAGGCTTACGTCGAGATACGTTAGACGTTTGTGAGAGCTACGTCGGTCTACGTTGAGCTAGATCGACTTATGGTAGACTGACGGAGAGCCGGGAGGAATGTGAAGCCGGCGCACTGACAACGTTGTGTTAATGTATCTCGACGTAGGTCTAACGTGTCTCTGACATGTGTCTAAAGTTAGTCTAACATAAGTCCAATATGTCTTGACGTATTCGATGTAGTTGACGAATGGCTGGCGCACACGTAACATATGCAACGTGCGCCAATGTTCTTCGAACGTAAGCGAACGTGCTGTTAATGTGGTGTGAACGTTTTGCCTCGCTGTCCTTATGCTGAACATGCTGGACTGTCACTCGTGGGCCTGACATCGACTCACGTTGCAAATTATGCCAGAGTCACAGATAGCTACGCTAGAGCAGGCATAATTACGCGAGTCCTACTCTAAGCTATCACTAGGGTTTCACTACGCTGACACCATGCACGCTGGAGGCTCATTAGCCTTACATTGGGCTTTTTTTTTTACGTTCTAACTTGTTGAGACATGTTACAACCACGTTGAACCAACGTTTCGCCTACATCCACTACATTGCACTGACATCCAATTTGGCCCTGAAACGCAGAGAATTTTGATGTATAACGTAAAAAAGTAATTTTTACATTGCCCACTCGCTGGCCTGTTACGTCGTAGTGTCACAGGGGTATAAGATGAGCATGCATTGTTCTAAAAGATAAATATTCGCTATATTCATCATCACTATCATCACTATCACTACTATGGGATATCAGGTCATGGTACTGGCGGCCTGATTTCCCAGTGGGGCAGCACTATAAAGTCACCATGAGTGCGCACTGTCACAAGTCAGTACCCGTCCTAATATGACCTTAGATGTTGCTAGGACGTAGAACAACAACAAACAAACAAACAATGACCATCATCATCATCATCACCATCATCACTATCATCTTAATGATCATTAGTAATATTACTACTATAATTACCAAACAGTAGTTGTCTCTTCAATTCGAGATTATAAGTTAAGGCCCTGTCACACTACGACGTAACGACGTCAGCGTAGGGAGAACGTGAAGAACATTGAACTTCGGCACAAGTTGAACGTGGATGAGGCGTAGTTGACGAGAGCGTAACGTCGGTAAAGCGTAGTGATACCGTCATTCAATGAGAGAGGACAACGGCATTACGCTCACGGAACGTTATGAACGTTATTCCATTGCCAGAACTACATTACTTGACGTTAGATACGTCATGACACGGTGGCGAAACTTTGAACGTACGTTCTCCTGACGTTCTCCTGACGTTCCCATTACGCCGTGTGGACGTTTCCACCAGGTTTAATGTGGGTCAACATAGTGGAACGTAGTTGAACGTAGTGAGCAGCGTTTGACTAACGTCTGTTTAATGTCCTTGACGTTCGCCGAACGTTTACAGAATGTACGGCGAACGTAAACCCTTACATTCAAGTTAGGTCGAACGTTTTGAACAGGTTCAAAACTTTGACGCGCGCCGACGTAACACGACGTAACGTGACATAGCTCAACGTCAGTCTAACATCATTCTGACATCATCATAACGTAACCCAACGTACGTCAACGTAATGACGAAACGCGATCACGTCAGGCTTACGTTTGCTCGTTACGTCGTAGTGTGACAGGGGTACCTACCTATATATATCTCTGGCCATCCCGAAGTCGGCTATTTTTGCGACTCGGTCTGCCGACTTAGAAGTAAGGAGACAATTCCTAGCTGCTATATCTCTGCAACAAAGAGAAACGAGGACTGTAGAGGTAATGCGTACATGGATTACATTGTACCTCGCCATTGAGGTGAACATTTCACGATCAGGATTCTCAACCTACCCAGCTTATACTACCGAAGGGCCAGGGGAGACATAATAGAAGCATTCAAACACGTCACTGGAAGATATGCAGTTGATGCTAGATACCTGAAGCTGGCCAAGTGTAAAACTAGAGGTCATAGATACAAGCTGAAGAAGGAAAGAGCAATAAAACCAGTCAGACAGCTATTCTTCAGTAACAGGATAGTAAATGCCTGGAACGCACTGCCTGAACATGTCATAGAAGCGCCTTCCGTCAATGCCTTCAAAGGCAGACTGGATAAGCATTGGAGGGGGCTGCAATATTGCATACATCCGGTACTCGATGTGTTTAATCCTAGTAAATCAAATTTTGACATGCATCGACCTGATACAGGCTTATAAGCCTAACAAAATCAGAAGCGGATGAATGAATGAATGAAACACAGGATGAAATCCGTCCTACTAAGAGAAAATGCAGATACAGTGGACTGTAATAACAAAGTGGGTCGCGATTTTTACCCTGGCCATATAGACCCGATGAGTAATGATAAAATATTTACAATTTAAGCCACAGAATGTGTCTATGAATGAACATGTCCTGGTCTCATCGTATCGTTTTTTTAACATGTCTTTGTTTCCTTAGACTTAAAGCTGCATAGTCCGATGAAAACATAGAATTTTCAAAACCAAAACGATTATCTAGATTTTTTTCTACATATTTAACTTAGATGCTGTGCACTTATTAAACATTTGTCGTCACATATAAGGGGATACTGAGTCAATTATAGAACCTGTTACCACAGAAGCCTATGGAGTTAGAGTTTTGGCAAGCTTGCCAAAATTAATTTAGCATGTTTCCATTTCAAATATCTCAAAAGTTAGCGATTTAAAATAAAACTTACTTCAAACTAAAGTAAGGTAGATTATAATGAACAACCTAATATGTTTATCTCAGAAAATGAGAGAAACTCAAAACCATCGGACTATGCATCTTTAAGTGCTCTGCTGGTCATGATATAGTGATATAGTGATCGGTAGACAGATAGTGTGAACACTTATTTGTCTCTGATGCCTGGAACGCACTGCCTGATGTTGCATTACATATTATTTGTTTACAAGGGGCAGTTGTATTGACACAAAGAGTGGAGGTTCTGCTTGTAAAGAAAGTGCAAGACTTGGGCATCAAATTAGGATCAGCTATATTATGTGCAAACACAATATTCAAGGTCAGATGCTTGTGAGTGAGTGATTTTACAAGCTTCCATGGAAATGAAAGCCACCACAGACTCATGCGGGAGGTCAGCGGGACCAAGTCGTCCTTAGCCGCTGCCGTATTTGCCACTCATGGCTTACACATGCTTTTCTGCTCAAGGGGGAACCTCCCCCTGAATGTATTGGATGTCAGTCCCCGCTGACACTCAAACACATTTGACTAACTTGCGTTAATTCTTTGGCCCTGCGCCAACAGTTCTACACTGCAGACAGTATGCATGACCTTTTTACTAAGGTAAAACAGGAAATCATTTTAGCCCTTTTGAGGGCAGCTGGACTGTACCACCTCATATAGTTTACTAAATAGATTCTATCAATTATGAATAAAACTTTTCTTTTTCTATGGGAATTTGTTTCCCTTGACCACAAAGATATGATTGTGAGCTTTCTAATTTAATGAGTGTCTATTGGCACATAATTGACTGTCTGCTTTTACATGTAAAAGCGATGGTTTGAACAAAAAACAAACCTTTCTTGCCATGAATATGGTCTATGCTGCCGAGACGGCGTAAAGCAAACACCAATCAATCAATCAATCAATCCATGGAAATGAACAACAGAAGTCGTGATCGTACCAAGTACGATCTGCAAAGTTCAATTTTAAAGGAGACGGAACAACCAAGGCGGGAAACAAACAGTGATTAATGCCCTCCCGAGTCACACAGTGTCACATCTTTTACATAGTCAACGGTGACACTTAGTGGCCAGAAAAGCCAACTTGGGGATTTAGTGCCACAAACTCAAATTCGCCGAGTTCTATATAAACTAAAGCAGTTTTGGTTTGATTAAGCTGGATAGTCCCATGAAGCATCAACTTTTCAAAACCAAAGCAATTATCTAGATTTTATTCTACATATCTCACTTAGATACTGATGCACTTATTAAGGAGTTGTCACCACATAGAAGGGAATACTGAGCTAATTTAATACGACCCATTACTGCAGCAGCCTATGGTGTCAGAGTTTTTGCATGCTTGCCAAAATTAATTGTGCCTGTTTGCATTTCAAATATCTCAAAAGTTACCCATTTCAAATAAAAGTTACTTCAAACTAAAGTAAAGTATATTATAATGATCAACCTAATATATTTATCTCAGAAAAAATGATAAAGGCTCAAAACCATCGGACTATGCAACTTTATATTCTTCAGACTAAACTGAGAAAGGAGACTTGCACTTACCTGTGTATGAAATGGTTTCCTTCAAGATACTGACAGCCCTTAGCTACATCGAGGGCTAACCTTACGAGGTCAATCATTGTGACCAGTGAAGGCTTGTCCTATGAACAGAAAACAACATTGTACCGTGTCTATCATTGATAGCAAATTAATAGGTATTGTCAGGCATATGCATTTATACATATATTATTGATTATTGCGAATTACAGGGTCTGTACACATGTGAAGATATAGAATTCAAGGCCACTTCAAGGATCTTCAAGGCTGTTTTTGATAGGAATTCAAGATTATTTTCATTTGGCGATTTTGGACTAATTGAGATCAGTGGCGACAGTTGAATGGAATTTAAAGCTTTTCAAGACTAAATACACAGAATAGGTTAAATTCAAGGCTTTCCAAGGCCTTGAAATGGGGCAAATGACATTCAAGACTTATCAAGACTTTCCAGTCTCTGTACGGACCCTGCAATTAATTAAATTGCGCTTGATTCGGCACAGAACAAGAAGTGACACCACCTTCTGCTACCACTCATCAGGTCACTTAGCACAGAGAATGTGGAAACAGGAATGGAATAACATGGCTTTATTCTTGGCAGCCACTGAGGGCATCACATAGTGTAGTATTGCCTTTCGCAGAGAGCTGCACTGAAAGAAGGTCATGTACATGAGCGAAGTCAAGCTCAAGGAATGGTGAAAACAATGAGACACGGCACAGTAGAATGCAAAATGGCGGAGTAATTTTCTCAAGCGGCATTAATTACTCAAACGTCAATTGATTTTTTTTTCATTTTATATTTTTTCAATTTTCAATTTTACGAAATGAATTGGAGGTGTGGGTGGGTGGGGAAAGAATGGCAGTGGTCAGTCTGGAGGTGCGGTGAATACTGACCAGCTGGAGGAGGGTGAGGGCTGAGGGAGAGTTGGCGCAAGGGGAGATTGGCATGGTCAAGTCAATAAACAAAGGGTTAGGTCCAAAGAAAAGAAGGAATAGTGCTGATACCGACAAAATTATGGGATAACAGAATGTGTACATTTGATATTTTCAGGAAGGGTAACGGTAGCTTTGTACGAATACATGGGGTGAACATGAAGTTGCATGTATTCTGTTAGTAGAATTAGATGCAGATTAAATTCAATACTTGTGGAGATACAGTGGAGATTGCTTGTTGCTTTCCGCATCATTGGCGCCGTCTCACCGCCTTAGGCGGTGGTTAGGACAGTGCATACATTAAGTGACATCACAATGACGGAAACTACAACTGAAGTGTCACTATTATGACAGTGCATACAATAAGTGACATCACAATGACGGAAACTACAACTGAAGTGTCACTATTATGACAGTGCATACAATAAGTGACATCACAATGACGGAAGCTACAACTGAAGTCTCACTATTATGACAGTGCATCCAAGAAGTGACATCACAATGAAGGGAACTACAACTGAAGTGTCACTATTATGACAGTGCATACAATAAGTGACATCACAATGACTGAAGCTACAACTGAAGTATCACTATTATGACAGTGCATACAATAAGTGACATCACAATGACTGAAGCTACAACTGAAGTATCACTATTATGACAGTGCATCCAAGAAGTGACATCACAATGAAGGAAGCTACAACTGAAGTGTCACTATTATGACAGTGCATCCAAGAAGTGACATCACAATGAAGGAAGCTACAACTGAAGTGTCACTATTATGACAGTGCATACAATAAGTGCCATCACAATGACTGAAGCTCCAACTGAAGTGTCACTATTATGACAGTTCATCCAAGAAGTGACATCACAATGACGGAAGCTACAACTGAAGTGTCACTATTATGACAGTGCATATAATAAGTGACATCACAATGACAGAAGCTACAACTGAAGTATCACTATTATGACAGTGCATCCAAGAAGTGACATGACAATGAAGGAAGCTACACTGAAGTGTCACTATTATGACAGTGCATACAATAAGTGACATCACAATGAAGGAAGCTGCAACTGAAGTGTCACTATCATGACAGTGCATACAATAAGTGACATCACAATGACTGAAGATACAACTGAAGTGTCACTATTATGACAGTGCATCCAAGAAGTGACATCACAACGAAGGAAGCTACAATTGATGTGTCACTATTATGACAGTGCATACAAGAAGTGACATCACAATGAAGAAAGCTACAACTGAAGTGCCACTATTATGACAGTGCATCCAAGAAGTGACATCACAACGAAGGAAGCTACAATTGATGTGTCACTATTATGGCAGTGGATGCAATAGAAATGATATTACAATAGAAGTGACAATAGAAGTGACATCACTAGGAAGTTACAATAGAAGTGACATCAGTATGACGGTGGTTACAATAGAGGTGACATCACAGTCACTTACCGGTTTCGGCCGGGAGTCTCTTAAGAAGGTTTTAAGGTCACCCCCCTCGAGTAGTTCCAAAATGATGAAGCGTGGATGCTTCTCGAAGCACACACCAATAAATCGAACGATGTTAGCATGATGGAATTTGCTGAAAAAGAAAGACAAATGATTTGTTGTTGTTGTTGTTGTTAAATTCTTGAAGATTTATACTGCCTATTATGGGTAAGTCTGAATAAACTTGTTTTCACCATTAGACAGTTTGTCGATAGAAAGCCTGAGCTTACACTTTTACCGACCCAAGGGATTTTTAACCTCCCACACCACATAGACATGGTATGACAGCAACTGGCCTTTGATGATGCTGTAATTTATACACAGCGGTGGAAATCCAAATTGGCAGAGGTGGGGGCAATTCAGAATCTATCTAGAGCCGTGTTCACACGGGCAATGTAAATCGATTCGTAGAAATCGACTTGCCTAGTTCGACTCACATTTCGCGTGTGAACGGGCGTCTGAGTCGAATTAGGGCTGAATCGATTTCTGTGATGCGGATACTGTAAACCACTTGTGGAGGTCGATTACGTGAGTCGATTTCTGTGAAGCGATTTATTTTGCCAGTGTGAACGCAACCGGCTTACTTGAGGCGGATTAAGGACGTGACAGTCGAGACCTGAGTGTGTTGACTTTCCGGTAAATTTGCTCTATGAAACTGCTAGCTCTGCACAGATATTTTTGTCATCATTTATTTTTAGGGTTTCACTGCCCAGCAGAAGTTTTGACCGTTCCAAACCAATACGATTCAGTACATACATATCTAGGTCGAACCCTCTCTCTCGTGGCGACGTCGCCTAACTGAAAACTGGCGCTGGTCAGACTGGACTTGCTCATGCGCAGATATCGATTTCCGGCCCCAAGTACTGCCCGTGTGAACGGGCCGCTAATTCGATTCCTAGTATTCACCTTGGCTGAATCGCTTTAGATTTTGCCCGTGTGAACATGGCTTATGTGTAGGTCACAGGAATGGAAGTTCCGGGAATGAGCATAGCAATGGAAGACAAAGAGACATACATCAAGAGCAATTAACGAACAAGATCAGCAATATATTGAATAGACCCCACCAGTTAAGCTGGAAAGTACCCAAATAGAGTGGTTCCAGATTCTACCAATAGATGTCACTAGCTTAACGCTGCATAGTCCCATGAAGCATCAAATTTTAAAAACCAAAACAATTATCTAGAATTGATTCTACATATCAAACTTAGATACTGATTGAGTTTATAAGCATTTGTTGCCGCATAGAACGGAACACTGAGTCCATTTAATAGAAACTCTTACTGCAGAAGACTATGGTGTCAGAGTTTTGGCGTGCTTACCAAAACTAATTTTACATGTTTGCACTTCAAATTTCTCCAAACTTAGCCATTTAAAATAAAAGTTATTTCAGACTAAACTAATGTAAATTATGATAATCAATTGAATATATTTTCTCAGAAAAATGGCAGAAACTCAAAACCATCGGACTATGCAACTTTAACTGGAGGGGAGTAATATATGAAGAGAGCGGCAGTGAAATTCCTAGAGAAAAATACAATATAGTTGTCTTTTCTTTTATATATATATATATATTACACGGATAAGATCTTTTTTTTAAATCTTTTTTTATTGAGGCTGTATTTATTCTGTCCATAGCATGTAAGCCTGGGTACCCAGGCTTGTTTTCAATGCTGGCCAGCTGTAGTGTTGGTGTTGTCTTACCAAACAGTAGCTGCTGATAAGTTATTTGATTGTCTGCATTTCAGTAGCAGATAGATAGTATGTTGGTACGTTTAGTAGCCTATGTTAGTTTTTTTGGGCCCTCTTGGCATTGTATTTTTGTTCTATTCTTATTACTATGTTAGTTGTTTTCTTAAGGTTCTATGTTAGTGTTTTGGGGTTTTCTTGGGAAGAGTTTTCCGCTTTTTTCTACTTAATTCTATACTAGCCTATTTTATTTACATGTCCATAGGCTTGTACGTAATAGGTGGTTGAGTTATGTTTGTTTGAAATTGATTTGATTTATATTGTTGATGGATATGTTATCTGGCTTTTATATTTCCGGTTATCCCGCCCTGGGCTGTCCAGTTGGTGGGCCGTGACATATCACCCGCCCCCTTGTGGTGAAGTTCAGTTGGGGTTCCCAGTTTTTATTTTGCACAGATATTTTTGTACATTTTTAGGTCAGGGATTTGTCTTTCTTTCACCGTTTGCGCATTCCATGCCTTGGTGGCCATTTCCAGTGTGCTCCTTTCATGGGCTTTGATCTGGCTTCTGGTCTGTCTTAGTAGTGGTGCCGTGCTTGCTCTGGTGTCCCTTAGTGTTTGGGTTAGACGCTTAATGTCTTGGCTATATCCATATGCTAATGTTTTTAGGTGGATTATCCTTCTGTTTTCTAGTAGCTTTACTTTAGTTCTTTTGTGTAGGTCATAAGTGGCATGTAGTTTGTCTACTTTCAGGCATATTTTCAGGGCCCTATTTTGTAGTACCTGCAATTTTTTAAGTAGCTCTTTTTAGCACCCATGTAGATTACATCCCCATAGTCAAAGTACGGGAGTACCATGCCTTTGAAGATTTTTATTGACATATCTTGTGTCAGATAGTTTCTTAGTTTAGAAAATAGCCATAGTTTGTGATTTACTTTTTGTATGATTTTTGTTAAACACAGATTGTAGTTTAGCTGGCTATCCAGTTCTAGGCCTAGGTATTTGTAGTGATTTACACTTTCTTGAATCCTGTTGCAATATGAATATCTGAATATAATCAGGCATTTTATTATTTTTCCAGGCATTCTTTATCGAGATATAGCATGTGAAATCATCGGCACTCGGGGACTGTGCCTGAATAGAGTGCTTCCAGATTCTGCCGATAGATGTCACTAGCTTAACTGGTGGGGTCTATTGCGAGAGTGTTAAAGCTGCATAGTCCGATGAAAACATCAAATTTTCAAAACCAAAGTAATTATCTTTATGGCCCTCCTTGATGATCAGCCGGTGTATGACCCACGTGACTTCCGGGACATGATTGACTACTACCGCTGTATCACGGAGGAGTTCATGACTAAGCCCTAGCCCATGGTGCGCAAATGGTTCCATCGCATATTCAATCGCATTGAGAAAAACAAGCTCATGCGGTCTGATAGGAATGCCATGCTACATGAGCGCCTCAGCTACTACACTGCCACGCCCACCCCGGAACACACCGACCCACATGGGGGAAGGGACAACAACAACAAGGCGGGACGTGCCCGGCTGGAGGCAGAGGCACACGAGTGCCCATGCCTGGCGTTCAACTCTGCATGCCGCTGCACCCTCCCCCAGCACCACCAGGACGGGCCGGGCGACGTGGTGCTCGCGTGTGCGCACTGCTTCAGGATCACACATACCTACTTTGATCATTCTGAGCAGCAGTGCCGCTGTAAGGCACGTGATGCCACAAAAAACTGAGTGCAGGGGAGGCGGCCAACCGACCTGCCCACACCCCCTGCATGCACGCCCCCTCCCCCCCCCCCCCCGAACCACAAACCCGCCCACCAGCCGACATGCTGGTGCTGATGGACGTCCATCCACTACACCCTCCCAGCCCTGATACCCTCGCGGCAGGGGCCGGGGCTACCCACCACAGGCCGTCGCCCTTTCGTCAGTGGCACCCCCCCCCCTCCCCCCCGCCACTATCCGCGGGCATTGCTGGGGAGGCTCGGGTGCCGGTGTAGTAAGTTCAAAACACTACCCCACAAAAACACTACGGTAGTGTTTTCAACCTAGGTTCAAAACACTACCGTAGTGTTTTCAACCTGGTTGACGGTAAGTTCAAAACACTACTGTGGCCACGCTCAAAACACTATCCTTAAGTTCAAAACACTACCTTTAAGTTCAAAACACTACTCTATTTTCTTAGGGTGGAGCAGTATGTAGTATTTGTTTTGTTATTGTTTTACGTCCCAGCAACATCTAAGGTCATATCAGGACGGGTACCGACTTGTGACAGCGAGCACTCATGGCGACTTTATAGTGCTGTCCCACTGGGAAACCAGGCCGCCGGCACCATGACCTGGTATCCCACTCAGTCACATTATCCTGACACTGAGCACACCAGTCCTTGCCCTATCCTAATAATGCCGAGCGCCTGGCTAGGAAGCGACAAGTATCAATTTTAAAGTCATTGGTTTGACTCGACCGGGACTCGAACCCACGACCCCACGATCTACCAGCACGGGAGACGGACGCTCTAACTCATTCGGCCATCCCGTCTGGTGCAGTATGTAGTAATGTTGGTCAGTAGGGTTGCTGGATGTTGTTTCATGTCCTAGCATCATCTAAGGTCATATCAGGACAGGTACCGACTTGTGACAGTGCGCACTCATGGTGACTTTATAGTGCTGTCCCACTGGGAAACGAGGCCGCTGGCACCATGACCTGATATCCCACTCAGTCACATTATCCTGACACTGAGCACACCAGTCCTTGCCCTATCCTAATAATGCCGAGCGCCTGGCTAGGAAGCGACAAGTATCAATTTTAAAGTCATTGGTTTGACTCGACCGGGACTCGAACCCACGACCCCACGATCTACCAGCATGGGAGACGGACGCTCCAACCCACTCGGCCACCCCGTCTGGGTCAATGAGAGAGGACAACGTAATTACGCTTCAAACGCCGCAGCAGTGTCAGCTTGTCATGATAGTGTTTTGAACTTGGGTAGTGTTTTGAACGTACGTAGGGGTAGTGTTTTGAACTTAACAGTAGTGTTTTGAACCTAAGTTCAAAACACTACGGTAGTGTTTTGAACGTAGGTTCAAAACACTACCATAGTGTTTTGAACGGCGTAGTGTTTTGAACGTCCTACACCTGCACCGCCATCAAACAAGCCGCACCAGCCGCTCGTCCCGACACCAAATCTCATCTCCATGTGACGCCATCACTCCCGATGCCGGATGTGCCCACCACCCCGTGCGCGGCACTCCCCTAGACCACCCACCGCGTGGCACCCCCCGGCGGCACATGCGCCGGCACCGGCCCCGCCACCGGGGGATGGGAGACTGCCAACCCAGACTTTAGTCGAATCTGCCTCCACTGCGCCCACGACGCGACTCAGCTGTTTGGTAGCCGAATCGACCCACACCCACAAGCATTCGCCCGGCACCGCCGTGCCAACTGGCCCCGCCCTTCCTCGGCGGCCGACATCTGGCACGGGGAGGCGGATTCGGTTTTCCCCTCGGATACCTTGGCCCGACATCTGGCATGGGGACATGAACAACCACCCCAGCGCCATCAAACACCCGGGGGACTACATCCACAAAAAGAGGGAGTGCGGCGCACTCCATGGCCCCTACCATGACCCCCCCTACCACCCATGGTTCCACGCATCACCCATGATGATAAGGGAGAAATCTGACCCCAGCAAGAGGAAGATCATCACTGACCTCTCCTTCCCAACTCACACATCCGTGAATGCCTACATCATTAAGAACACTGCCCTCGGGCACACCCATGAACACTACCTCCCCCCGGTCGATGGATTCACATGCGAGCTTCACGGCAGTGGCCCCCAGAGCTACATGTTCACCATGGATATAAGCAGGGCCTAAAAGAACTTCAGGTCCTGGCCCTTTGACTGGCTGCTGCTCGGGGGCTCAGTGGCGAGGCCACTACTACCTCGACACATCTGTCCCCTTCGGCGCACGTGGATCAAGCTGCCACATACAATGAGTAGCCGAGGCGGTTGTCTACATACTCAGAGGGCGTGGCATAGCTGCCACCATGTACCTCAATGACGTCATAGTCGTCGCCCCCCGATCGCCCCACCGCAGAACGCCAATTCCACACCGCCCACGCCGTCTTCGACGAGCTGGGCCTCCCAGACGCCAAGGAAAAGATAGTCCCCCGCCACATCCGTGCGATGGTTAGGCATCCTCATAGACGCACTGGCCATGACCCTCACCATGCCCACCGACAAGGTCGCAAGCACCATCCGTATGGTGCGTTCAACGGCGGCAAGGACACACATCACGAAGAAACAACTTCAGTCGCTGCTGGGGAAGCTCCTTCACCTCCCCAAGTGCATCCAGCCCGCCAGGCTGTTGGTCTGTCGCCTCCTCCATGCCCTTAGGGCCCTCTCCGGCACCAGGGCGCTCGTCGACAACGAGATGAGGGCTGACCTGGCATGGTTCCCAGCATTCACTGACAGATAGAATGGCACCGCGATAATCCCCCCCAATGACCCCAGTAGGGAGATCGTTGTCGACGCATGCCTTGATGGCATCGGGGGGGGGGGGGGATGACACACATGCCTACTCAATGCCCCTCCACAAGGGGTACTGCCGACAAGGTGACAGCATAACCCAGATAGAGGCCCTAAACGTGCTCGTCGCCCTCCACACCCTCACCCGCCCAGACGACAACAGTGGCCACATAGCAATCAGGTGTGACAATATGGCCATGGTCCAGGTGCTCTCCACTGGCAGGGGACACGACCCCCGCCTCCTTGGTATAGCCAGGGCAGCCTGGATGTTCCAGGCTGTCCGCAACATACGCATCACGTTCCACCATATACCTGGTCAGCTCAATATTGTAGGCGATTCCCTGAGCAGGGTGCACATCAGCCCCACTGACCAGCGCACGACCATAAGCATGTGCATAAACAATAGCCTCACCCCTGTTAGACCAGCTCTCCTCGATTAAGTTCCCCTTCAACCTCTGTCTGTTCACAGGGACCGAATACGGGGCGCTCATCCAGGCGGCGGCCAGGCAGGCGGAAGCGAGGGCTCCGGGATTGTGGGTAAACTACAATGCCACGATCACAAACTACAAGGCGCACTGCAACAACTACGCGGTGCGACCCATATCCCCGACGCCACTCCAGATCAGGTGCTGGATAGAAGAGCGTGCGGCACGAGTGTGCCGATCATCTGTGGCAAGCTCGATGGCACACTCTCACCAGTTGGTACCCGTTCTGATATGACCATAATAGATGTTGCCAGGATGTAAAACTCCAACAACGAACCAACTTATTTTGGGCCTTCACTGTGTAGTTGTATCGAGTTCCAAGTACAGTCCTGTGTTCAGACCCGATACAAACCCCAACAAACAAACAAATAGATAATAGACCCCACCAGTTTAGCTAGTGACATCTGTCGACAGAATCTGGAACCACTGTATTAGGGTACATTCCCTGACTGCCTATGATTTCACATGCTATATCCCCGTTAATAATGCTTGGAGAAATAATAAAATGCCTGATTATATTCAGATATTCATATCGCAACAGGATTCTAGCTCTTATCCTTGTAATATATCTAAAAAAAACCAGATAACTATATTGTATTTTTATTCTGGAATTTCACCGCCGCTCTCTTCATGTATTACACCCCTCCAATTAAGCTAGTGGCATCTATCGGCAGAATATGGAACCATTCTATTCGAGTACTTTGCAGCTTAACTGGTGGGGGTCTATTATCTGTAACATGATTACAGCCAGCCAACACATTTCAATTCACCTACCTCATGATGAAGGCTTCCATTAAGAAGTCCATTTCTGCCTGGTCCGTACTCAGAGCCGGCAGCGTCTGTAATGAGAAAGCAACATCTTGTTTTGTAACAGATTGACAGTGAAACCTAGATGAAGATTCATCACTATCCATAGTAGGGGGTGAAGGACAACCCTGCTTATGGGGCTGTCACACTACGACGTAACGACGTCAACGTAGGGAGAACGTGAAGAACGTTGAACTTCTCGGCGTAGTATGCAAATTTGGGCACAAGTTGAACGTGGATGCAGCGTAGTGGACGAGAGAGCAACGTCGGTAAAGCGTAGTGATACCGTCGTTCGACGAGAGAGGTCAACGTAATGACGCTGACGGAACGTTATGAACGTTATTCAATCGTCAGAAGAACGTTACGTGACGTTCGCTACGTCATGATACGTTGAACGTACGTTGAATGCACGTTCTCCTGACGTTCTCCTGACGTTCTGCTGACGTTGTCCTGACGTTCCCATTACGCCCCGTGGGCATTTGCACTTGGTTTAATGGGGGTCAACGTAGTGGAACGTAGTTGAACGTAGTGAGGAGCGTTGGAATAACGTCCGTTTAACGTCATTGACGTTCGCTGAACGTGAACAGAACGTACGGCGAACGTAAACCCTTACGTTCGACCTACGTCGAAACTTTTGAACATGTCCAAAACCTCGACGTAATTTGACGTAACACGACGTAATGTGACGTAGCTCGACGTCACTCTAACGTCATTATGACGTCATCATAACGTAATCCAACGTACATCAACGTAATGACGAAATATCACCACGTTAGGCTCACGTTGGCTCATTACGTCGTAGTGTGACAGGGGTATAAACCCTACACAACGCAAGAGCTGCATCAGATAGCACGAGTAAAATTCATTCCTCACAAACAGGCAACAGGATCACCTAAGATTGTATGCATACAACAAATCTTGACCTGAAAAATACAGAAGGTTACAAAGAAGGTGCACAAGAAGCAACAATGGTCCATTACTAGCAATGGTAAAATCAAAATGCAGTGCATATGATCGCAGTGTAGTTAAGATGAGTTCCAATAATTGGAATGAATTATCAGCTGCAACACAAAATGCAGAAAACATAGCAGAGTTTAAGAAACTACTAACAATAATGTAACCTAGAAAAACAGATGATGTTTAAATTTGCATAGTCCGATGCTTTTGAGTTTTTGCTATTTTCTGAGATAAATATATTATACTAATCGTTATAATCTACTTTACTTTAGTTTGAAATAACTTAAATTTTGAATGGCTAAGTTTGGAGATATTTGATGTCAAAACATGCCAAAATAATTTTGGCAAGCACACCAAAACTCAGACACCATAGACTTCAGTAGTAATGATTGCTATTAATGAACTTATTATGCCCCTCTATGCAGCAACAAATGCTTAATAACTGCACCAGTGTCTAAGTTGAATATGTAGAATCAAATCTAGATAAATGTTTTGGTTTTGAAAATTTGATGTTTTCATCGGACTATGCAACTTTAACTGGATTAACACAAAGTATGGTGAAAGCCGGATTTTGGATTATTTGCAATCTACAAACAGTTACAAGCCATAAACAAGAAGCAACAAAACCTATATTATTACAAAAACAAAATTCAAAATATTTGAATCAAATTGGACCCATTGTTTCTTAATAAATATTGAAAGTTACATTACTAAGGGTGTTGAAAGAAGGGAGCGACATCTCGTAGACGCTTCAGTGCATGGGGACTTTCCCGTTTATATTCCACCTAGGTCCGAATAGATTTGACCTTCTGCGTAAGAGATAATTTACTAAGCTTGGACACACAAAAACAGAACGAGTAATGTAACTTTAGCTGGACTCGAACCCATATCTCTTTGCATTGCGGACCAGTGTGCGACCCATTACACCGGTTCCCTGCCAAAATTAATATAGATTACTAACCAGACCAACCAACTATCTATCTGCTGCTGAAATGCAGGCAATCAAATACCTTATCAGCAGGTTCCCTGATGCCACCACACTATCCACGCCTATCTGTCTGTGTGGCTCCTTGCATGAGAGGTCACTGCAGACTACTACAAATTACAATACTCTGCATGCAAAACTTCACCCTGATGTCAGACTTCATTTTTGGATAAAACATATGTGCACTGAATGAGGACTGGCCTGAGCGCCGATGATTCTGCCTGTCATGGGAATAAAATGATGTTCTTCCCGCCTATGCTTTTTCATTTCCTATGCCCATGCCAGCAATGTCTGTGAAATTCACTTAAGCGAGGCAACAAGGTCGACACGTATATATGAGTTTAATTAATGTTTATTTAATAAATTGAAAAACAAGTCCGTAACTTCAAGGAAGTTGAGCAACAAGAGGGCAAGTCGGCGACAGGGCCTCATCTTAACTCTAATAACATAGCTCGACATGAACGGCTAATGACCGATATAGGTCCAAAACATAGTAGCAAAGTTAACAGCATAAAGATCAACAAGTTTATCGGGAACAAGTATTACATAACACTGGAATAAACAGATTTAACTTAAGACTAGAACAACGATCATACATAACCAGAAACAATACGACAGCGCTCAATCCCTGGGTGGGTGGGCGGGAGAGCGAACCTGCTAGCTTGAGCTCCGGGCGAGAAGTGGACAGCGCGCACTGATCAGAGCAGCAGGAAAGCAGCATGTGCTAGTGCCTCGCGGTAGTGCAGCGCGACTCACCCGGTGCCTCGCAAGTAAATTACCCATGTTAGCGATGCCAACATGCATCAAGAATTGTCCCTGTTGAAGGTTGCATAGTCCGACGCTTTTGAGTTTCTGTCATTTTCTGAGATAAATATATTAAATTGTTATGATCTACCTTACTTTTAGTTTGAAGTAACTTTTATTTGAAATGGTTAACTTTTGAAATATTTGAAATGCAAACATGCTAAATTAATTTTGGCATGCTTGCCAAAAAAACTCTGATACCATTGGCTTATGCAGTAACAGGTTCTATGAAATTGACTCAGTATGCCACTCTGTGTACTGGGCGCGGTGGCCGAATCCGTAGAGCGTTCGCCTCGCGTGGGGGATATTGGGAGTTCGGTTCCCAGTCGAGTCAAACCAATGACTTATATAATTAAGACTTGTCGCTTCCTAGCCTGGCACTCGGCATTAATAGGATAGGGCAAGGACTGATTAGCTGAGGGTCAGGATAATATGACTCAGTGGGATATTGGGTCATGGTGCTGGCAGCCTGATTTCCCAGTCGGGTAGCACTATAAAGTCACCATGAGTGCACACTGTCACAAGTCGATACCCGTCCTGATATGACCTTAAATGTTGCCAGGACGTAAAACTCCATCAACCAATCAACCAACCTACAGCCATTCTTTGTGGCAACAAATGCTTAATAAGTGCATCAGTATCTAAGTTAGATATGTAGAATCAAATGCAGGTAAGTGCCTTGGATTTGAAAATTGTATGCTTCATCGGACTATTATGCCGCCTTAATCAATGAATACAACTCACCTTGACGGCAACTGGAAGTTCTCGTGACTCTATTATGTAGCTTTAATCAATGAATACAACTCACTTTGAAGATAACTGGAAGTTCTCGTGGCTCTATTATGCGCTTTAATCAATGAATACAACTCACCTTGATGGCAACCAGAAGTTCTCGTGACTCTATTATGTAGCTTTAATCAATGAATACAACTCACCTTGAAGATAACCGGAAGTTCTCGTGGCTCTATTATGTAGCTTTAATCAATGAATACAACTGACCTTGATGGCAACCGGAAGTTCTTGTGGCTCTATTATGCCGCTTTAATCAATGAATACAACTCACCTTGACGGCAACCGGAAGTTCTCGTGGCTCTATTATGCGCTTTAATCAATGAATACAACTCACCTTGATGGCAACCGGGAGTTCTTGTGGCTCTATTATGCGCTTTAATCAATGAATACAACTCACCTTGACGGCAACCGAAAGTTCTCGTGACTCTATTATGTAGCTTTAATCAATGAATACAACTCACCGTGATGGCAACCGGAAGTTCTCGTGGCTCTATTATGCACTTTAATCAATGAACACAACTCACCTTGATGGCAACCGGAAGTTCTCGTGACTCTATTATGTAGCTTTAATCAATGAATACAACTCACCTTGATGGCAACCGGAAGTTCTCGTGACTCTATTATGTAGCTTTAATCAATGAATACAACTCACCTTGATGGCAACCGGAAGTTATCGTGGCTCTATTATGCCGCTTTAATCAATGAATACAACTCACCTTGAAGATAACCGGAAGTTCTCATGGCTCTATTATGCCGCTTTAATCAATGAAAACAACTCACCTTGACGGCAACTGGAAGTTCTCGTGGCTCCCCGGGGTCATTGCAGAGGTAGCCTTGGTACACCTCTCCGAATGCGCCCTGTCCTAAACCCCTGTGGGAAAAATCGTGGTAAAGTGGTCAGATGGTAGCGATGAAAGTGATCGAGGAGAAAAAAAAGCGGAAATCAATGACAAGTTAGCGACAATTTAAACATCCGAACAGGGTCCGTATATATGTGAAGATATGGAATTCAAGGCTATTTTATGGATTTTCAAGGCTGTCTTTGATAGCAATTCAGGAGAAAACAACAATGGCGAATGGCGATTTTTGGCAAGCGTGTCAACATTCTGACACTACAGTGTAAAATATTCCGATTTACTGCATTGGGGGGGGAATGCAAATGTTCTATTACTGATCGGGTACACGTGACCAGGCGCATGTATGTGTATATGTAGGTGCTGGTGGTGCCTGAGTGAGATGTAAAGGTAACCATGCCAAAAGTAGCCAGATAGCACACCACACAGCTACCTACAAGCCTATGATATGTAAATAGGAGTAAGCTAGTCTAGTAGTAAGAGTAGAAAAAATAAAACACATATATGCCAAGAAAATCAAAAAAAATTAATATAGATTACTAACCAGACCAACCAACTATCTATCTGCTACTGAAATGCAGGCAATCAAATACCTTATCAGCAGCTACTGTATGATAAGATAACACCGACACTACAGCTGGCCAGCATTGAAAACAAGCCTGAATACCCAGGCTTATATGCTATGGACAGTATAAATACAGCCTCAATAAAAAAAAATAAAAAAAAGACATAGTGGTGCTGGCAGGGCTGTGTGTAAGGAGCACTCAGAGCCTACCCCCCTTCCCCCCCCCCCCCCCCTCTCCTCTGCTAGGTAGGATCACCACACTCAGGCTCAAGGCAGGTAGTGACCAGGGGAACCACACGGCTTGGTGGTGGTGGGCAGATCACTGGTAACCATGATGGATCCCTATTAGTAGAGCCAAGAATGCTTGTTTTCTATTGGGGGAAAAGGGTGAGGTGATACTCTTCAATGAACCCATGTACCATATAAATAATAAACCAGAGAGAGGGCTTGACTCTCTCTCTTCTTTCACACTTTATACTTGTGGCAGTCACCACTGGGCCTTTCACATGACAAGAGTTACTGTGTTACATTCTGTGCTATACCAACTGTAGCCACTTCACTATTATAGACAAGCAACTATAGGAGTCAGCTACATCACACCATATCCTATATTACACCCTCTGGTACTTTATGGTTAACTTGTATTTCATTATAGCTCACTTCCATTTATAAAGATCTGGCGAGCACCTTTTAAAATGGATTACCCCCTAGATTACAACATGACCTGATCTTACCTGACGAGAGTCAGGAGGTGGCGGGGGACTTCCTGCAGATCTTGCAGCGTACATTTGGTGCCTCCGAAGTCGTAATTGGGGTTGTATTCGCTCATGATACCTGGACCGCCCACCTGGGACCGTAGCTGGTCCAGTTGGTAGTCGGCTCTGGTGAGCATGCCCAGTCCAGGGGGCGGCGAGCGTTTGGTGCGTGAAAAGTCTGTACAGGAAACGGGGATATAGAACATGACAAATAGGGATATAGGACGCGAAGAATCTGTATAAGAAACAGTGATATAGGAAATGGAAATTCTGTATTAGATTCAGGGATATAAGACATGAAGGATCTGTATAAGAAACAGTGATATAGGAAATGGAAATTCTGTATTAGATTCAGGGATATAAGGCATGAAGAATCTGTATAAGAAATAGGGATATAGAACACAAAGAATCTGTATAAGAAATAGGGATATAGAACTCAAAGAATCTGTATAAGATATAGGGGTATAGGATGTGAACAATCTGTATAAGAAACAGGGATATAGGACACAAAGAATCTGTATTAGATACAGGGATATAGGACACAAAGAATCTGTCTAAGAAACAGGGATATAGGACATGAAGAATCTGTATTAGATACAGTGAAATAGGACACAACAAATCTGTATAAGAAACAGGGATATAGGACACGAAGAATCTGTATTAGATACAGTGAAATAGCGTAGATAGGCACTGTGTGGGCGGAGGGAGTGGCTTGTACTTGTACTTGTAGCAGCCAGGCGGGCGGCTTATAAGGGAAGAAGCGCGGGAGATTATGTAAGGGGAAACGGTCGAGTAGGGGGGGGGGGTCCCTCCTTCCCTGCCTCGCATCAAACGCAATGCAAGCATTACGACCATGACAAAATCTCTATTTCTGATTAAAAAAAAAAAAGGATTATAAGAATGAAATATCATTAAAACAGGAATGTTGACCAGGAAGTGTATATGGAAAGAGTGATATAAAAAAAATAGATTTTTGATCGGGCTATTCAGATTTAAACCTTAAAATGCAGATCAAGTAATGGGTATAAAGGAACAGACAGTCCCACATAAGATAAGACGTAAATCATAAGGGCTGTGTGGGTGTTGGTCCAACATGTATTGAGTGTTTTGGGTGTTGGTCCAACATGTATCGAGTGTTGTGGGTGTTGGTCCAACATGTATCGAGTGTTGTGGGTGTTGGTCCAACATGCATCGAGTGTTGTGGGTGTTGGTCCAACATGTATTGAATGTTGTGGGTGTTGGTCCAACATGTATTGAATGTTGTGGGTGTTGGTCCAACATGTATTGAGTGTTGTGGGTGTTGGTCCAACATGTATTGAATGTTGTGGGTGTTGGTCCAACATGTATCGAGTGTTGTGGGTGTTGGTCCAACATGTATTGAGTGTTGTGGATGTTGGTCCAACATGTATTGAATGTTGTGGGTGTTGGTCCAACATGTATCGAGTGTTGTGGGTGTTGGTCCAACATGTATTGAGTGTTGTGGGTGTTGGTCCAACATGTATTGAGTGTTGTGGGTGTTGGTCCAACATGTATTGCATGTTGTGGGTGTTAGTCCACCATGTATTGAGTGTTGTGGATGTTGGTCCAACATGTATTGAATGTTGTGGGTGTTGGTCCAACATGTATTGAATGTTGTGGGTGTTGGTCCAACATGTATCGAGTGTTGTGGGTGTTGGTCCAACATGTATCGAGTGTTGTGGGTGTTGGTCCAACATGTATCGAGTGTTGTGGGTGTTGGTCCAACATGTATTGAGTGTTGTGGGTGTTGGTCCACCATGTATTGAGTGTTGTGGGTGTTGGTCCAACATGTATTGAATGTTGTGGGTGTTGGTCCAACATGTATCGAGTGTTGTGGGTGTTGGGTGTAGGATGGTTGGTTGTTGGATTTGTACATCCTGGCAACATCTGACTAGTGACAGTGCACACTCATGGTGACTTTATAGTGCTGCCCCACTGGGAAATCAGGCCATCAGCACCATGGCACGATATCCCACTCAGTCACATTATCCTGACACTGAGCTAACCAGTCCTTGCCCTATCATATTAATGCTGAGCGCCAGGCTAGGAAGCGAAAAGTATAAATTTTAAAGCCATTGGTTTGACTCGACCGGGAACCAAACTCTCAACATATGAGACGGTGGTGACGTCAGGCGCTCATATTTCTGACAGCCGAATTCTAATTTTCTAATTTGTCACAGTAGCCAGTGTGGTAGCTTGGCAAGTTACATAATGGCCTCAATAGGTTAAGAGATTTATTTATATATATAGATATCTCGTCTATGGCCCATGAACTAATTATGCATGTTGATTGACAGTGTAGTAGTACATAATGAGCACCACGACCACACAGTGGTTTTTTTTTCTTGAAGATTTATACTGCCTATCATGGATAAGTCTGAATAGGCTTGTTTTCACCATTAGACAGTTTGTCGATAGAAAGCCCGAGCCCTCACTTTTACCGACACAAGGAATTTTTAACCTCCCACACCACATAGACATGGTATGAGAGCAACTGGCTTTTGATGACAATGTAAGTTATACACAGTGGTGGAAATCCAAATTGGCAGAGGTGGCGGCATGGGGAATCAAACCAGTGGGAGTTTGGCTCGCCGGCTGGTCACCATAGAGCAAATAGACACGGTCGTTTGATTCAACTCTCCTCATTTCTCATTCCTATACGCTACCCTTTGTTTTTCTCTCCCAGGCTTACTTCTCCCCCTGATCAAGGCAGTTGTTTGCTTCGGTGGGGCCTTTACCTTATCGTTTCTCTCGCTTTGTTCTTGTTGCTGGAACCGCTGGACCCACCTTTACCCGTCCTTTCCTCCTAAACCCTTGCTGCTGTCGATTGGATATGAGTGCTGTGCAACTGCCAGACCCGAGTGATTTGGGGCCGCCCCAACGATTCGTCGTTTTAACTGTTGTAAAGACAGCCCAGCTTCTACAACCGTCCCACCAGAAGATTAATTTTCAACCAAAGATTGGACCGATTTATCAGTGCCTCTCTATATTGCTGCAGTTCTGCAGCTGGTAACCGTCATAAGGTTACAAACACCCCAGAAGTCAAGGGAAGGGGAGGGGGAAGGGGGGAAGGGGAACGAGAGAGGGGGTAAATGAGAAGGGGATGGGGAGGGAGGAGGGGAGTGGGCATAAGGGGGGGGGGGAAGGGGGGGGGCACCCAGAAATGAAGTAGTTGAGGCGATAGTCTACTCACGAATGCACACGGAGAGAGTTATGATGAGGACCACAAACACCACGATGCCGACAACGCTTCCCACAATTGTTGCCATGGGTGACGAGATGGTGATGTCCCGGGTGTCTGCAAAAAGGAAACTTTGTTTTATTTAACGATGCCTCTAGAGCACATTGATTTTTATCATCGGCTATTGGATGTCAAACATATGGTCTTTCTGACATATTTCTTTGGAGGAAACCCGCTACCGCCACATAGGCTACTCTTTCCGATAAGCAGAAAGGGGTCTTTTATATGCCTTTTCCCACACACATGGGGGTCTGCAAGACAAGTCATGCGTGTCGTTGTTTAAAAAACACACCCGAAGTTCTTTGTTCTTCTTATTGATAGCTGAAGTAGTTTAGTCGCTTCCCGTGTGGCAGGTCGTAGGATTCAAACCATGGCATCGAAATTCAAATGACTTAAAAGTTGCCATAGTCCGATAGTTTTGAGTTTTTGTCATTTTATGAGATAAATATATTAAGTTGATTGTTATTATCTATGTTACTTAAAGTTGCACAGTCCGATGATTTTGAGTTTCTGTTATTTCCCGAGATAAAGATATTAGGTTGATCATTATAATCTACCTTACATTAGATTGAAATAACTTATTTTAAATGGCTAACTTTTGAGATATTTGAAGTGCAAATGTAGGAAATTAATTTTGGCAAGCTTGCAAAAACTCTAACACCATAGGCTTACGCAGTAACAGGTTCTATTAAATTGAGTAGCTATTCCCTTATATGTGATGACAAATGTTTATTAAGTGCACCAGTATCTAAGTTAGATATTCAGAATCAAATCTTGATAACTGTTTTCGTTTTGAAAATTTGATGGTTTGATCGGACCACGCAGCTTTAAGCTTGAAGTAACCTTGATTTAAAATGGCTAACTTTTGAGGTATTTGAGGTGCAAACATGCCAAAATTAATTGTGGCAAGCACGTCAAAACTCTGACACTGTAGGCTTCTGCAGTAACAGGTTCTATTAAATTGGCTCAGTGTTCCTTTCTATGTGGCAACAAATACTTAGTGAGTGCACCAGTATCTAAGTTAGATATGTAGAATCAAATCTAAATCAGTTGTTTTGGTTTTGAAAATTGAATGCTTTCATCAGACTATGCAGCTTTAAAAATTGATACTTATCGCTACCTAGCCTGGCGCTCGGCATTACTAGGATAGGGAAAGCAGCAGTGGAATGAGAAAGACCAACTGTCCGCGATTGAAATTTCCCCTACGTAATCAGCAAATGTATATAGCACAAATTAAATCCAGTTCCCTGTCGAGTCAAACCAATGACTTGTCAAATTGACTCTTGTCGCTTTCTAGCCTGACACTCAGATAGGGCAAGGACAAGGTTATCTCAGTGTCAGGATAATGTGACTGAGTGGGATATCGGGTTATGGTGCCAGCAGCTTGATTCCCCAGTTGGGCAGCACTATAAAATCACCATGAGTGTGCACTGTCACAAGTCGGTACCCATCATGATATGACCTTAGATGTTTCTAGGACGTAAAACAACAACAAACAAACAGGATAATGTGACTGAGTGGGGTATCGGGTTATGGTGCCAGCGGCCTGATTCCCCAGTTGGGCAGCACTATAAAATCACCATGAGTGTGCACTGTCACAAGCCGGTACCCGTCCTCCTGATATGACCTTAGATGTTGTCAAGATATAAAACTCCAACGACCAACCTTTTTCATGGTTTACTCACCAATGCAAGAGACGCCGTCGTCAGCAAGCACGTGATTGGCCGGGCAGTAACACTTGAACTTGCGCTCTTCGTAGTTGTGATAGATGCATATAAAGACGCATGCGCACGGGAAGACGATAGCCACGTCCACTTCACCATGTCCATTGTTGGTACCTGCGGGAAAAGGGCAATACAAAATTACTATCTGATAAAATGAGTGCAAGGGAGATCATTCGGGGTCATTGCTGGGGTAACAGGGAACTAACGCATAACCCTCCCCCCAACCCCCTCGCCCTGCAAACCCTCGCATGCATGGGTGAGGTGGGCAAGGACACACGCAGACCCATATTCACAACCAGGGATTACCCAATCACAAACCCTCACCATAAATACACCCTTTGACCCTCTCACTCGCCCCAACCAAACCAGCCAATCACAGCCCACTCCTACCAGTGATTTCTTCCTCCCGGAAACCACCGCCAATATGCACTCACTGTCAGTTGCACAGCTGACCAGATTACATCTCTTCTCTACCCACCAACCCTCATCTCGGCCTGATCAGGTGGGGGAAAAACCCTACAATCAGATGAGACAAATAACTACAAAAATTAAAAGATAAAATATGATTCATGATTGATTGATTATGACTGTTCATTGATTGTTCATGTGATTTACTGAATTGCTCTATTGTTGATGATGATTATGTTACCAACTTGATTGATGATTGATTGATGATTGATTGATGATTGATTGATGATACCCATACAATTTTCATACCTGTTATGTTAGCACTATCTTGTCTGTCGTCATGCTACCATGTTTGTCACCTCTACCTGCATAACTCACTTGCTATGTGAGACATTTGCTCAAATGCGAAAACAAACACATTATCGGCGTGTGAGCTGAATACCTAGACCTGCATAGCAATAAAGGTGATGCTTATTCCCAATCCATTTTGTCTTGTTTTCTGTGCCAGAGCCAGGAATGACCCGTACCATAGCCATAGCTAGGCATGTATCACCGCGTCATCAAGCGACATGCAGAATCACCCATATGAATAAGCAGTCATGACTGTTATGTTATGCTCGCACTGCATTCATGCAATTTCACGTTTAACCTGAAAACATTAAAAAAATCTTTTAATATTTTTTATTGAGGTTGTATTTATACTGTCCATAACATATGAGCCTGAGTACTCAGGCTTGTTTTCAATGCTGGCCAGCTGTAGTGGTGGAGTTATCTTATCATACAGTAGCAGCTGATAATGTGCTTGGTTGCCTGCATTGTGCGTAATGCTTTGGCATTGCGGGTAATCAGGATCGCGAAGACAGTACAAGGCGTGCCAGTAGCCAGGACGTCTTTGGCGCCGACTAGCGGAATTCGTCAGAACTACGTATTTAACTCAGTCGCCGTCGTTGGCGCCTTGGATCTCAGGTTCTGATGACGTAGCAGGCAGTGTGCTTAAATTGTCGACGTGTTTCTTTCTGGGTACAAGTTAGCTATATAAGGCGACGCAGCAGTGGGTTTCTGTCATTACGACCGGAGGAGCCAGGAGACTTTGACGAGCCTTAAAATTGGCCTCCCACCCGCCCCACGTATGACATTTAGTTAGGGCCATAGCATCTCTAGCCTCGTTTATAAGCACTTGTGAGCTGACATTGTGTAACCGGACGCTTCAACCTTACCTTGATTAAAGTTACCATAATTATACTTGCTGTCTTTGTGTTTTTCCTGATTACTGTAGCAGGTAGATAGTTGCTTAATATGGTTAGTAGTCTATGTTAGGTTTTGTTTAATTTTCTTGGTAGATATATATTTTTATTTTGTCTACTCATATTACTAGACTAGCCTATTCTTATTTACAAATCATAGGCTTGCACTTGGTTGTTAGGTTTATTATCTGGTTTATTTTGCCATGGTTACCTTCCATTGACCGTCCCGCTGGTGGGCCATGACAAATCAAACGCCCCCTTGCAGTGCAGCTTAGTGGGGGTTTCCTAGCCATATTTTGCACAAATATCTTTGGTATGTTTATAGGTCAGAAAACATACTACTAACTATCTTTTTTATTAAACCTAAATTCTTTCTTATAGATTAATATGATTTTTTTCTGAATGCGCATGAATAAAATATGGGTAAAAATCTCTTCTATGTAAACCACCTCAGCACTGAAAAAAAGAATGATTCACCTGGATAAGACATTTGACAAAGAAAGAAAACAAATCTGCAATTATCCTGGCACCCATCCACCTGTCGCCATAGGTCACGTCGTTAATTAGCGATTCGAACTAAGTGAAGTACGTAGATTGCAAAATGGGGTTAATCAACAGATTTTTCCTAGATGCACGACTCACATTTCTTGAATAATTAGGCAACGCTGGGTCAACTCAAATGACCTAACCTGAATATAATGAGACAACCAAACCGATAAATAATAAAATTCCACTTTATACTAGTCGTGCCTCGTTATTCTGATTGTATTGCTTTAATCAGTTAATTGTTGTGTCATGATGGAATCAATAACTCTTGATACAAACATGTATTGCTCTATGATTTTATCTAAACTCCGTGTATAATTTATGGCCTCAGCACTGAACAAAAAAATCAGCTGAATAAAACATTTGACAAAGAAAAAAACCCCGCAATTATCCAAGGACCCATCCACCCGTCGCCACAAGTCATGGCATTAATCAGACATTCCAACTAAATGGACTTCGTAGGTCTCCAAAATGTATAGAGTGTTAACATCAAGTAAGATATTAATACAAACAAGGAAGCGTATTCTTCAGTGTTATGTGTGGTCTACTCTAATGTATGGGGCAGAGACATGGACAATCTCTAAGAAAATGTACAAACGTTTAGCAGCATTTGAGATGTGGACTTATCGAAGGATGATGAAAATATCATGGACAAAGAAGATCACCAACAAAGAAGTTCTCAGGAAAATTAAAAATAAGAAAAGCTTGTTTGCCACTATACAGACAAAGAAACTTATTTATTTTGGCAGCAGAGGGAGAGGGAGACCAAGAACATCATGGTTTACAAATATTTCACAGTGGACAGGCTTGAATTATTCACAGTCTATCAGAACAGCACAACATCGGGACAAGTGGAGAACCATTGCATCCAACCCTCGACTAGAGGATGGAACTATTGATTGATTGATTGAGGTGGCAAAATAGAGTTAATGAGCAGATTGTTCCCAGAAGCACCACTCACATTATTACTTGACTAATTAGGCGATGCGTGTACAACTTCATGAACTTGGAATATTTACTCGTCCATGGTCGGAATGAGCGGGGTCGCTCATTCGGACTCATTGCTAGGCACGGTGGAGAGGTGAGGCTGCCACCCCCCCCCAACCCCCCAACCCCCGCCCCATGCTTGGGGGTTGGGGGACAACGCCACGTCCAGTATCATCCGATATCACCCACATTGCAATGGCTAGCAAGTGTAGTGAGATGCACTCACCTCCACATGTGAAATACTACATACACAGGAAAGACTGAAAGTTGATTTCACCAGGGAACCTAGATAAGTTAATGGTTAGGACACTAGCCCCATAATGGCAGAAGTGTTGGTTGGAACATCACTCCTGCAAAGAGACTAGCAAAGTACACCTAATCTCATCAAATTCCTAAATCCAAGTCTGAAGAGTTTTCAATAACCAGATTGGCAATTTCTTTAAGAAAATAAAAAAAAAAATTATTTCACCTAAAATAGTATGAAAAAAAAGTATAAATAGTAGTTTTTCCTTGAAAAAGGTATAATACTTTAAAAATAAAGTACAAAGTGGCAGCACTGATACTGATGTACTTATTAAGCATTTGTTACAACATAAATGGGAATACTAAATCAATTTAATAAAACCTGTTATTGGAGAAACATGTGGTGTTAGAGCTTTGACAAGCATGCCAACATTAATGATGCCAACATTAATGTTGCATGTTTACACTTCAGGTATGTCTTAAGTTAGTGATTTTAAATCAAATTTACTTCAAGCTAAAGTGAGGTAGATTATAATGATCAATTTAATGTATTTATCAAAAAAATGATAGAAATTCAAAACCATCGGGCTATCCGACTTTACCTTTGAAGATGTTTGAAGTGAAACACATGGACAGATCTGTAACAATTATTTAATACAAAATTCCATGCAACTTTATATCAACCCAGGCTTTGGTGCCAGCAATACTACCACTGGACATCCTGGAACCTGACTAGGTACTTGGAATGAGGGTCAAGGCTACTTACACAAGATTTACCTAATTGATTAATGGCTTCCTTGTGTGATGGGTTTCTCAAAGTAGGATGAGGTAGTAAATTCACTGATTATTCTATATATTCTGTCCCAAATCACTTGTTAATGCACCAATATCTAAGATGGATATATATAATTAAATTAAGATACATGTTTTGGTTTTGAAAAATAAATATTTCATCGGACCATGCAACTTTAATATGCACACCAATATCTAAGTTTGATATATCTCACGCATGCACACGAGTAACTCCTAGCTGGGGTTTGCCTACTTAGGAGCAAACCAACTATGCCATGGTTGTTCGGAACGTAGGCGAAGTGGAACATAGCATACATGTAGTACAATGTGCAGGTACCCCCCCCCCCCCTGACCGCCCACCCACGCTCAATTCCAGTAGATAGCGAACTATCGAATAAATACAGGTAAATAATATTGGCATAATACCTTGTTATATACTCCACAAAATCTCGGTAAGTGTTTCGGTATGGACAATGTTATCCTTTTATCGGACCATACACATTAATATAGTATGAGATGCAGGTACCCCCACCCCCTCAAATCCTGTATATAACGAGATACTGAATAACTACAGGTATCACTTGCTATCCGGACCGCACTTCGTCCACACCTCTCTCTATCTCATCTCCGCTGGCCTCGCTCCTCCTTGATTTGTCTGAAAAGAGTTCCAGGAGGGGGAGCCTGCCAGCATTTCACTTTCTACTCTTACTCTGTCCGTGTCTTTGGTTCAACGACTGGTCACCGTAGAGCAAATAGACACGGTCCTTTGACTCAACTCTCCTCATTTCTCTTTCCTAGACTCTACCCTTTTTCCTTTCTCCCAGGCATACTCCTCCCCCTGACCAGGGGAGTTGTGTGCTTGGGTGGAGCCCTTTACCTTTATGTTTCTCGCTTTGTTCTTGCTGCTGGAACCACCACTGGACCCATCTTTACCCACCCTTCCTTGAAACCCTTGCTGCTGTCTGCTGGATACAAGTGCTGTGCTACCGCTGGACCGGAATGATCTGGACCACCCCAACGACTTGTTGTTTAATTGTTGTAAAGACATCCCCCAGCTTCTACTACCGTCCCAACAGAAGATTATTCTTCAACCAAAGATTGGGCTGATTTATCGGAGCCTCTCTATAATGTTGCAGTTCTGCAACCAGTATCCGTCGTAAGGTTATAAACGACCCAGAAGTCAAGATTACAGGTAAATAATACTTGCATAGTGCCTTATATACTCAAAGGCCCTATAACACTAAGATGGCTCACTCAGCCTGTACTGTGTAATCAAGAGAACAGCCAGCGCACCAGGTGGTGGGTTTGATCATTTTGATAGCATTGGAGTATCAGAAGAAACCCTTCTGTGACTTGGTAGGTGTGTGGTGGGGGTTTAGGGATGTGGTGGCGGTGTGATGGGGGTGTAAGTGTGTCGAGTTGAGGTGTAGGTGTGTGTGGTGAGGGTGTAGGTGTGTGGCAGGGGTGTAGGTGTGGTGTGTGTGTGGTGGGAGTGTAGGTGTGTGGTGGGGGGTGTCATGGGTTTAGGGATGTGATGGGGTATAGGCATGTGGTGGGGATTTAGGTGTGTGTGGTGGAGGTTTAGGGCTGTGGTGAGGGTGTAGGTGTGTGGTGGGGGTTTAGGGGTTCTAACGATTGTGAGGTGCCGCTTTGCAAGACCCCTACAACTCCACCACAAACCACCTACACCTCCACCACACACACCCACAACACTCACCTACACCTACATACCCACCCACACCTCAACCACACACACCGTCAACCCCCACCACACAGAATGTGTGTATGGTGGCAGGGATGGGTAGGGTGGAGAGGTGGAAGGGGGGGGGGTAGTGGTGGTGGTGGGAGTTCTATAGGAACAGTGGGGACCTCCCGCCCCCTCCCCCCATCAGGGAGGGGAGGGGGTCGTGAGGTGAGGTGTGAGAGCGCGGAATGAGGAGGGGGGAGAGAAGGAGTGTGGGGGAAAAGGAGGGAGGCGGAGAGGAAGGGGTGAAGGGGGAGGGCGGAGGGGGGGGGGGAGGAAGGTGCGGTGTGAGAGCGCTGGGAGTCTACAGGGTAAGGTGGATGAGGAGGGAGATAGGGAGAGGGAAGGGTGGGGATGGGAGGGGGAAGGGGAGGGGAAGGGCGGTGAGGCCGGGAGGCGGGGATAGAGGGGGGATTGATTGATTGATTGATTGATTGGTGGTTGCTTTATGCCATGTCGGCAGCATAGGCCATATTCATGGCGAGAAATGTTTGTTTTGTGTTCAAACCATCGCTTTTACATGCAAAAACAGACAATCAATTATGTGCCAATAGACACTCATTAAATTAGAAAGCTCACAATCATATATTTGTGGTCAAGGGAAACAAATTCCCATAGAAAAAGAAAAGTTTTATTAATAATTGCTAGAATCTATTTAGTAAACTATATGAGGTGGTACAGTCCAGCTGCCCTCCAAAAGGCTAAAATGTTTTCTTGTTTTACTTTAGTAAAAAGGTCATGCATACAGTCTGCAGTGTAGAATTGTTGGCGCAGGGCCAACAAATAAACGCAACTTAGTAAAATGTCTTTGAGTGTGAGTGGGGACTGACACCCAATACATTCAGGGGGAGATTCCCCCTTGAGCAGAAAAGCATGTGTAAGCCACGAGTGGCCAATACGGCAGCGGCTAAGGACCACTTGGTCCTGCCGACCTCCCGCATGAGTCTGTGGTGGTTTTCCCACAGATGGTTCAATTTCTTTAAGTTCATTAATGTTTTCATCCCACTAATGTTACCATTTGGATTTTATGTGGGTGACTATTAGTGGTTTCAGATCAGAGTGAGGGATCAGACACAGTTCAAGATCACAGTTCAGGGCCTTCTTCACAGCCCGATCAGCTTGTTCGTTTCCTTGTATGCCGGCATGGCCAGGCACCCAGCACAGGTGGATGTCATACCCATCCGTTGTCAGTTGGTTCATTTTATAAATGACCGTTGCTAGAATAGGGTAATTCGTTTTCAGTCCAGCAACAGCCAGGAGGCAAGAGAACGAATCACTGTATATAACATAGTTAGTGTGGTTGGATACCTCGATACACTCCAATGCGAGAAGGAGTGCTCGGGCCTCCGCAGTGAAAATCGAGCTCTGATCGGGCAAGCGTACGCCAAATTTTTCCCGTCGGCATACTGCCGCAGCAGCTACCCAGCTTTGGTCTTTCGAACCATCAGTGTATATGGAGAGGTGGTCTGCAAACTGGCCTTGAATCTCTGTATGCAGTCCTTGGTATTCGAGTGGATGTGTCCCAGACTTCCTCAGTTCCGTGAGTCGGAGGATAACTGATGGCTTCCTCAACGACCTCGGGGGATGTTCTGGGACTTTGGCATCCACCAACACGTCCAAATCCACACCCAATGCCTCCAAATGAGGTTTCATTCGGAGCCTCAGTGGCCGGATGTAATTCGGCCTGGCTTCATACCTGGATTCGTCATGTTGCTCGAATAGACAATTGTGTGCAGGATTCAATGCATTAGATTTTATCTCGACTACATATTGCATGGCCAGTTTGATTCTTCTGTTGCTAAGTGATGGTTCATTGGCTTTGACGTAGAGGCTCTGAACCGGTGAGGTGCGGAAGGCCCCAAGCGCCAGGCGCAGTCCATGATGGCGGATCATGTCTAGCAGCCCAGTATATGATTTCCTTGCGGAACCATATACTATGCTGCCGTAATCCACTCGTGACCGAACCAAGGTTCTGTACACGGAGAGCAGAACATCTCTGTATGCTCCCCACTCTGAGCTGGACAGCACCCTCAGAATATCTAGCACTTTCAGGCATCTTGTTTTCAGGTACTTTATATGTGGCACGAAAGACAGTTTTGCATCGAGAATGAGGCCCAGAAATTTGGTTTTCTCAACGACTTTAATGGGATCCCCATCAAGGGTCAGCTCCGGTTCCGCATGCATTCTACGCAGCAGCGAGAAGTGCATGCAGACTGTTTTGGTCTTGGAAAATTTGAATCTGTTCAGAACTGACCATTGATGGATCCCATTTATGCTTAGTTGTAGCTGTCTCTCTATGATATTCATGTTAGCACCGCTGTAATATAAAACAAAGTCGTCCACGAAAAGACTACAGGAGACCCCCGCTTTACAGCAGCAGCAATACCATTGACCTTGACCCTGAAAAGGGTCACGGGCAGTATGCTGTCTTGACACGGACGCGGAAATGCCTGAAGGCTAGAAAGTTCCTGATGAAAATTGGCAGGTGGCCACGAAGGCCAATCGCATGGAGATCCTCCATGATGCCATGCTGCCACGTTGTGTCACGGAGCGGGGAGGGGAGGGGGATGGAAGGGGAGTGAGGGAAGGTGGTGGCAGGGAAGGGCGTTGAAACCGGAGGAGGTGGGTGGGGGAATGAGGGAGGGCGGGGCACACGGAGGTGGGGACCAGACAGTAGGTGCAACATCGGCCAAATCCAAATGACAGGAAATCTCTCTTTTAAAAATTTTAAACTCACCCTCTCGCCTTGTAGGCCTATGTGTTTACATGTTACAAACCATCCAGCAGCCGTGCCGATCAAACCCACCACAAGACGTTCTCTGTGGCGGAGTGGTTAGAGTGTCTGACTTTTTTCTAGGTCAGACTCCTAATCTGAGGGTCGGCGGTTCGATTCCCCGTTCCCCCAGCTCAGCCAATTTGGATTTCCACCGCTGTGTATAACTTACAGCGTCATCAAAGGCCGGTTGCTCTCATACCATGTCTATGTGGTGTGGGAGGTTAAAAATACCTTGGGTCGGTAAAAGTGTAGGCTCAGGCTTTCTATCGACCAGCAGTGGAGTGGGGAAGACCAGTCGTCTGTGACTGGGATTTCCCCTGCTTGGGACAACTAATGTACCAAAAAAAACAAAAAAGAGAGACAAATAAGTGTTCACACTTCCTGTCTACCATTCGCTATATATCGCTATATAAGATGGCATTGCAAAATTTACATTACCAATGGAGAGATAGGTAGTGAGCAGTTTTAGTCTTATAGGGTCTTTGATATACCCCACGAAATCTCGGTAAGTATTTTGGTTTTAACAATGTTATACATTCATCAAACCTTGCAGCATACTTATAGAAAATACAGTAAAACCTTTCTAACCGACCACCTCCACAGATCGACCACTCCCATATTATCGATCGCTTTATTTGGATCCCAAATGATCGCCCATACAATACCATTGTAACAATAATACAAAAAACCAAGCACCCCTGTAACTGGACCATTTAAAGTCAGTCCCATGGTAGGTCGATTTAGAGAGTCTACAAAAAATACTTTCATCAGATCTTACAGATTAACCCCCACCTAACCCACTCACCCTCAACTCCAGTAAATATCGAGCTACCGAATAACTATAGGCAAATAAAACTTGCATAATACCTTGTTATATATTCCACACAATCTCGGTAAGTGTTTTTGTTTTGACAAGGTTATACTTTCATCAGACCTCACAGCTTACAAAAAAAATATTAAAAAAAATAAAAAGAAAGAAGAAAAAAAGGAACAAAACTCTGCAACCCCTCCCCCCCACGAAACCCCCTCCGTCCAACCTCACAAAAACTCCTCCAATATTTCAATTGACTGGCACGCCACCTACCGGGATCGAAGACAGGCTTGATGCCGGCAGTACTGACGTAGGACGAGCCGCCTTGGCCGTTGTGGCGGGCATCGTCAGTCACCGACACGTTGCCGCCGCTGTAGCCGCCCCCGCCGCCGCCGGCCGTGCAGCCGCCGCCGCCGCCCCCGAAGCCGCCGTGCACCTGCCGGTGGGAGTGGGCGAGCGCCCCCGGGCACGGCTGACCGCCCTTACCGCCCGTCAGCAGCGAATGGCCCTCGGTCGGGTTGCTGTGCTCCCCTTCCCACCCGCCCCCGGCGCCTGGTGGGATGGAGAAGGAAAGCAAAGTTTGTTTTACTTAATGACGTCTCTAGAGCACATTGATTGTTCGTTGCATGCTTCATCTATCAAGACGTGTAATAACGCTGGTAGCAACAGTCCGACGCCGTAACAAGGTGTGATGCCGCCTACAGATCGACACACCTGTCCAACAGGAAGGTGCGCGTACTCATTGAACCCAAGTCGCTGCAAGGCGTACAGTTGTGGGTTGTCCCCAAGACCAACATCTACAGATAAGTCACCGCAGCTAATTAGACCTCATTCTCGCAAAGCATGACGCAGATTTCCCAACCGACGCTGTGCACTGGTGCTTAAATAATAATGTGAGGAGTTCAGTTACAGAACACTGTAAACAAAAAAAGTCAAGCAGTTATAGGCTCGATCCATGGAAATCTGTCTTGTCTCCATTTTTGTTATGGAAGGAATTAATAATGAAAGCAAATATAATTTTATAAGCTGCTTATCGCCATTACACCAGGGGCTTGAGTTTCTTTTCCTTGGGCCTCAAGCTCCATATTGGGCATTAACTTACATGGACGGTGGAGGGGGGGGGAGGGAGGGCACTTACCTGGGCCTTGGGGGACTGTGTAGCCCGGGAACCCGTAGCCGGGCGGGCTAAGGCCGCCGTCCGCCCGCAGGGGATTCGGTCCCAGCATGTGCGACTTGCCGCCACCCCCACCAGCGATGATCAGGGGAAGCAGCACGTTGGTTTCAGCCTCATGCTGCAATGTCAAAGTCAAAGTCAAGGTCATGTTAGAGGTGGGTGTGGAGATTGTTTTAGAAGGTCATCCAGTGAACAGGGAGAACCAGCATGTTGGCTTCTGCATCATGCTGCAAGGTCAAGGTCAGAGTCAAGGTCATGTTAGAGGTGGGTGCAGAGATTGTTTGAGAAGGTCATGCAGCGATGATCAGGGGAAGCAGCATGTTGGTTTCTGCATCATCCTGCAATGTCAAGGTCAGGGTCATGCTAGATGTGGATGTGGAGATTGTTTGAGAAGGTCATGCAGCAATGATCATGGGAACCAGCACGTTGGTTTCTGCATCATGCTGCAATGTCAAGGTCAAAGTCAAGGTCATGATAGAGGTGGGTGCGGAGATTGTTTTAGAAGGTCATGCAACGATGATCAGGGGAACCAGCCTGTTGGTTTCCAGATCATACTGCAATGTGAAGGTCAAGGTCATGATACAGGTGGGTGTGGAGATTGTCTTAGAAGGTCATACGGAGATGATCAGCGGAAGCAGCATGTTGATATCTGCACCATGTCAAGGTCATGTCAGAGGTGGATGAGAGAGTTTTAAAAGGTCATCGCGATGATCAGAGGAAGCAGCATGTTGGTTTCCGCATCATGTTGCAAGGTCATGTCAGAGGTGGATGAGAGAGTTTTTAAAGCTCATCGCGATGATCATGGGAAGCAGCATGTTGGTTTCTGCATCATGCTGCAAGGTCTATGTCAAGGTCATGTTCGAGGTTCGTATGGGGATTGTTTTAGAATGTCATGCAGTGATGATCAGGGGAACCAGCATGTTGGTTTCTGCATCATGCTGCAATGTCAAGGTCAATGTCATGCTTCAGGTTGGTGGGGTATCATATTGGAAGGTCATACAGAATGATCAGGGAACAGATATTTGACAAATATTTATTTGACGCTATCGACCCGTTTCTGGGTATCAGAGCAATAAAAACATACACCTTTAATTCAGTTCAGTTGAGAGTTGCTCACAACAGAAATAACCTGGATATACACACGTGTTGAAGAATTGACGGAGTAAGTATACATTTTTACTTAATAACAAAGTACTTTGTACAGAACTATAACCAAAGTTTGTGGTCTATTTTCATGCTATTTTTAACAATCACCAGATAGGTTTTCTTGTAATGAAAATACTTGGAGTTAGATACATTTTGAACGATAAGGCTGAGCCAGCACATTGGCTTCTGCATCGTATTGTAATGTCAATCAATGTCAAGGTCATGTTAGAGGTGGATGGGAGATTATTTTAAAATGGTCATACATCGATGATCAGAGGAATTAGGACGTTGGTTTCTACATCGAATTGAAATGTCAAGGTAAAGGTCATGTTAAAGGTGGGTGGGAGATTATTTTAGAAGGTCATACAGAGATGATATGGGGAAATAGCATGTTGGTTTCTGCATCGAATTGCAATGTCAAGGTCAAGGTCATGTTACAAGTGGGTGGGAGATTATTTTAGAAGGTCATACAGCGATGATCAGGGGAGATAGCCCGTTGGTTTCTGCATCAAATTGCAATGTCAAGGTCAAGGTCATGTTACAGGTGGGTGGGTGGAGATTATTTTAGAAGGTCATACAGCGATGATTAGGGGAAATAGCACATTGGTTTCTGCATCCAATTGTAATGTCAAGGTCAAGGTGCCACGTTTGCTGTGTGACATTTAACATAAATAGTCCACCTACCATATTGCAGCAACACGTCTATTATAATAATGAAATGATTGAATGCACAACCAGAGCTGTGCCCACTGTGGCACCACCCTCTGGTACGTCCTGCCTGCTGGTCTCCCTCTCCCAATAGTCCCCTTCTCATCAACATCGGGATTCCGCATTCCTCACACAAACACATAAATATATTTCTATACTACAGAACAAACCAATAGTCAAGACATCTTGACTTACTAACACCAACATACCCCGACTAACATCCAAATCCTACTGCATACAAAACAACACGATGAATAAAAGAGTATCTGATCACACTGAACTAAGACTAAGTAAAGGTACTGGTATCTAATTGGAAATCCTAAAGCAACAACTAAAACCTTTTATGTGAATGTAAAATGATTTAATGTACCTCGTACTCATTACTTACTGCATTCTGTACACTTTAATTTCAGAATCTACTTCACATTTCAAGACACTATATAAACGATGTTAACAATTACAATTTTTATTGTGTAAATACCAAGATACCTGTAATATTTACAACCGTATTGTCACAATAACTGTATTGTCACATGGCTGGAAGACCAGTGCCACGGCGCTGACAAAATACTTTATTCAATAAATAAACTATATTTACAAAAAAAAAGAAAAAGGCCAGTGCGATGGCAATGACAAAGATTTATATGAATAAAACTAATTTACCCCAAAAAGAAAGAATAGTCGTACCTTAAATACAAATGTCCCTCCACCGCCGCCTGCACCCCCTCCAACACCCCCTTGTTCTCCTTTCACAAGTGGGAATGAATGGCCTTTGGTACAGATGCTTTTAGTCTTTGGATTTTCTTTATTGATCTGAAATATATAACAAACATAAGAAACAAATAAAAGTTGCATGGTCCGATGAAAGTTATTATTTTCAAAACCAAAACACTTTCCTACATTTCATTATGTACTATGGAATTTATTATGCTGATATAAATAATGTCAGCCCCTTTAACATGATTAATGTTTCTCGCTAACCACCTTAACTTCCGTGATATTAACTGCAGAGCGGACATTCTACTCCTCCCTGCTCCTCTACCCTGTGAGCCAATAGTCATTCAGCTAAGATACTGGTGCATTGGTCGTAATGCTTGCATTGCGTTTGATTCGCGGCAGGGAAGGGGACCCCCCGCCCCCTGCCTCTGGTGGTTACCCGCTTATGTCATTTCCCGCGCTTCCCCCCTTATAACCCTGCCCCTTCCTGCCTCCAGCCACTCGCCCTCCAGCCTCGCTGCGCTACTCCACTCCAGCTATATTTTGTTTGGCCTACTCCCTCGCTCTCCGGGCTGACGCCCTTCATCTCCCGGCCGATGCATGCCTCCCGAGCCGACGAAACCACTGCGATGCCGTCCAATGGCAAGGGCCGAGGCCGCCGGAGAGGGGCGCAGAGGGCATCCGACATCAGCTGCCCCCCTCATCTGCAGGCTCCTCCCCCATGGGCTCCGGCTCCCACCCCACGGCAGAGTGGGCCCGATCGGTCGAGACGACCATACAGGACACCGTGAGAGCGGTCGAGCGCCTCACATCCATGGTCGACGCCATGAATCTCTCCGCCCCCACGACCGAGGCCATGGGGCCCCCCCACCCCTGCGACGCCTCATCACGCCTATACCTCGGCCGCCCTGCTGCCCTCGGCCCACGCTTGCGCTGTGGGAGGGGCCGTCCCACCTCCACCGCCTTAGCTGCCACTCCCGGGGGCGATCCACCCTCAGTCCGAGCGGTTCCCGAGGCACTGCTCTTCCTCCTCCCAGCCTCCGCCAGCCCCCGTAGGGATCGCCGCGCCCCCGCCTCAACCCCGGGGATCCATCCTGCATACAGCCACCTCTGCAGCCGATGCCGTCAGAGAAATCCTGGAGTTGGCCGAGACGCAGCATGCCGGGAGGCGGAAAGGTATTTCACCTCATCGAGAGGGGGGCGGACAGGCAGGCGGTCAAGAAGGGCGACGCCACCAAGGACTAGTATAGCCTCACCCTTCGCATGCCCACCCAGCATTCCCCGCCCACTCCGTGTTCGGACTCACTCACCACACCCTAACTGTGCTCCACGACAACCTTGTATATCCCTGTCCTACCATCCGCCGCTACTCGGAGACCATGTTCACCTGGATAGCGGACGGTAGGCTCCCCCACGGATGGCACGACCCTATAGCCATCAATATAGTGAGGATGGAAGCCCTGACCATGCCCAGCGGATCCGCCGCCTCTGCCCCCCGGGGCACAGAGCCGACCCACCCCCGGGTCCAGCCTCGCTCCTCCCAGGCCGACACGCATGTGCCCTAAAGCCGGGAGGCTCCCAGCACCCCCTGCACCCCCTAGAACCGGGACCCGGCCTCCTGCGATCGGGCAGGCGCCAGCGAGACTCATGGCGAGGCGATGCCAGGCAGTGCCACGCCTGCGCCTACTGCGCCAACGTCAGGAAAATCCTCACTACCCATAGTGAGGCATATGCATCAGCAAACACAACCATGAGCGCGTGACCCTGGCTGCCTCGGCGGATTTTTGATCCGTCATGGCTCCCTGCCCGGCCCGGTGGGCCTTAGCCGGCCTTCCCTCACCACCAGACACGCCGCCTCACATCATGCCGCACCGCCCCCCCATATGCTGGGGGCATGATGCCCCCCCCCCCCCACCCCCGCCTTGGTCTACATCGACGACTTTGTCGGATGTGAGTGCTCCTACCTGAGGGCCTGCCAGGCTTTCGATGGCTTCATCACCCTCGTTGCCGCCCTCGCGCTCGACGTCGCCCCTGGGAAATGTTATCCCCCCACTGTCCCCCCCATCTGGCTTGGATTTGGCCTGGACAGCGAGGCAATGACACTCCGCATCGCCCCCGACAAGGTCAAGGATCTGGTCGACGCCTGCGAGGGTCGCATTGCTCGCCGGCGCGAGCTCCAGAATCTCCTCAGGCGTCTCAACCACGTTAGCAGCTGCGTGCCCGGAAGTTTCTGAGCCGCCTTCTCGGGGCTCTCTGCAGCTGCTACGGTGTGACCTCCCTCACACTCGGCGACGACGCCCTCCGGGACCTCAGATGGTTCGCCCTCTACGGTCGGGCCACCAATGGCCTCCACCTCCTCCGCGCCCCGGAGGTGCGTCGTCAAGTCATCAAGTGTGACTCCTGCCTCTCGGGTGGTGGGGCGTTCTCCAGCACGAGGTGTTACGCTCGAGGGTACTCCCCGGCCTTCCGGGCGTGCTTCCCGGCCATACACGAGCTGGAGGCGGTTAACCTCATTGTCGCCCTGCACGCCCTCCTCCGCGATGACGTCGCGGGGGCGACCATGGTCATCAACAAGGACAACATGGCCTCTGCCGCCTCCCTCGAGTCCGGGGCGCCCGTGACGCTACACTCGGGACATGCGCCCGGGAGCTGTGGCTCCTCGCCGCCGCGGGCTCCTTCACCACCGTCGTCCACAAGCCCGGGGCTGACCTCGTCCTCGCCGATGCCCTCAGCCGCGCCCACCTCGCCGGCCCCTGGGCCGAGGTGGCCCGCGCCGAGATGGCACGCCTCGGGCTTCGCTATGTCCACCCCGTCTATGATGACTTCCCCTTTAACCCTGGCCTCTGATGCAGGGTTCACCGTCGGGGAGGTCGCTGCTGTGGATCGACTTCACCTTGCCTCCCTCGCCCCCTCGACATGGAGGAACCGCTGCCGGCAGGCCGAGGAGTACGTTGCCTTCATCGTGGCCCGAGGACTCGACCCCCTGGCCCCAGTCGACTTCGACTTGGCCGCCTACGCTGCCTCGCTCTACGCGCGCACCCGTGCCCCGGCGTTGGTCCGGTACGCCCTCTCGGGCGCTCGCTCCTGGGTCAAGGCGGCCGGGGGCCTCACCCTGGGCTTCGACTCCCGCCTCGCCAGAGACATCTGCCGCGGTGGTGAGCGGACCTCGAACCACGTCCCGCGGCAGGCCCCTCCCCTCACCCGGAGCTCCTCACCATTGTGTTTTCCCACCTCGCTGGGGCAGGCCCCTCTGGCGCCGTCCCTCGGGCCGCCCTGCTCCTCGAGTACTACGGAATGTTGAGGCAATCCAACCTGCTCTCCCCGAGTCCTGAGGGCTGGGGCGGCCCCCACACCATCACACGAGCTGACGTTCGCCCGCCCCCAGGGGCCTCCGCATCGCCATCAGGACCTCCAAGACGATCACCGGACCCTAGGGGGCTGTGGCCCTCTTCATCCCCGCCTCGCCGGGCTCTGCCCTCTGAACCCATCGCCGCCTGGTTCGCTGCCCTCACGCAACGGCCTGTCCGCATGATGCCCCCGTGCTCATCATGCCCTCAGGCCGCCCCCTCGACCCGAGGGGCACCATTAACCAATTAGGTAAATCTCAGGGCCTCATTAGCCTTGCCCTCATTCCAACCAGGCTACATTTGAATTAGGTCATTCCACATTACATGGTCATCGGGAGATGTCAATAGCAAGACAAGTTTTGGAAAGCCTGCTGAAATTAGTTTGGGTTCTTTCAGCCTAAATTGCAACGAAATTAGTGAGTTTTCATCAAAATGACTCCAGACTAATAGTTCATGTTAGCATAACATGGGTCATTTGCGATGGGGCGGAAGGCGTAGGGCGCTCAGCCAACTTTTGACACTGACACACAACCTATCGATTTGATACTGAACTAAACCATCATCCGCCCCTAACGTTAATATCGACACCAGCAGCCTTGCCCTACAATGCTGCCACCTATATTGACTTTTAGAACTAAAATTACACCACCTATGCTGCCACCTTGCGGTTTCGTTCATCCGGGCGCTGACGTCACGGACAGCATTGAACCGCTCACTCGCCGCTCGGACACAAACCTGCGAAGACCACCCGACCACCAATTTGCCCCCCCACCCCTCAACTAACAAACAGGCTACTCAAGCAGTAGGGTTGAGAGTGACGAGATTGATTAGCTATTGTTTGATTGATTACCTATTGTTCAATGACATTGATTATTTCTGATTGAATAAATGCAAATTATACCACTCCTGTCTCGTCGTTAATTATTGGTGGGTTATAATGAAAAATTAATTAAATATTCAAACGGCATCGGACTATGCAACGTTAATAAAATAATAATTAATACAATAATGGTTAACACTAACATGGTTCCAGCGCACTCTGACGGATTCAATAACATGTTTTTTGCATGATAATTATAACAAGATTACATGATATCTTTAGACCAAAGTATTGCATTTGTCGTGGGGGTGATGAACATGGGAAATATTGCACCTAGAGTGGGACTCGAACCCACATCTCTTTGCATTCCGGGCCAGTGTGCTAACCACTACACCACCTAGGCTCCCTGATATCAACACACTACCCACGCCAACCTGTCTATGTGGTTACTTGCCTGAGAGGTCAGTGCAGACCACTACACATTTCTATGCGTTTACATGACTGACGCAGTTATTAGAAGTCAGTATCGCATATGTTTCTTCCAAACTACACAAACATGTGAACCCGATCTCGCAGCGTTCAAGACCAGGCAGGATGGCCGAATGAGTTGAGCATCCGTCTCCTGTTTTGGGAGATCGGGGGATCCGAACCCATGAGTTTGAACCCTTGTCGAGTCAAACCAATGACTTAAAAATGAATACTTGTCACTTCCTATCCAGGTGCTTGGCATTATTAGAATAGAGCAAGGACTGGTTAGCTCAGTGTCAAGATAATGTGATTGAGTGGGATATCATGGTGCCAGTGGTCTGGTCTCCCAGTGAGGCAGCACTGTACAGTCACCATGAGTGCGCACTGTCACAAGTCGGTCCCCAACCTGATATGACCTTAGATATTGCTAAGACGTAAGACACCAAACAAACAAAACAAACGCAGCTTTCAGTATTGTCAAAGCTATTTCCAGCATTCTTGAATGACCTTCAGTAACACTTTTACTGTGTAATCTTGAATGACTTTCAGTAACACCGTTACCGTATATTCCTGAATAACTTTTGGCAACATTTTTACCAGGAACAGTTGAGAACACGCCCTCATAATGCGAGCTGCAGTGAGTGGTGGCGAGAATACCTAGCATTCACACGCTGTCCTAATTAGTATTAGTAACCATAGTAACCTCCACCACTGTATTTTGAGACTGGTGGCGATTCCATGACGAAACACGCAGATCCATATTTCCACATTCAGTGTTTGATTCTGAGGGTGCACAGATCTAACTACATATAACACCAATTCTAATTGGATAGTGCCAAGACCTACACCTTGGCCATTGTAGTGAATAGAGACCTTAAAACTACAAATATTAGCATGTTGTATTCATATGTGGCGTTCTCTGTGGCGGAGTGGTTAGAGTGTCTGACTTTTTTCTAGGTCAGACTCCTAATCTGAGGGTCGGCGGTTCGACTCTCCATGCCCCCAGCTCTGCCAATTTGGATTTCCACCGCTGTGTATAACTTACAGCGTCATCAAAGGCCGGTTGCTCTCGTACCATGTCTATGTGGTGTGGGAGGTTAAAAATCCCTTGGGTCGGTAAAAGTGTAGGCTCGGGCTTTCTATCGACCAGCAGTGGAATGAGGAAGACCAGTCGTCTATGACTGAAATTTCCCCTGCTTAAACAACTAATGGACCAAAAATAAAATAAAATCTTTACAGTTTAACTAGTTCATAGCAACAAAAATATCAATTTTAATACGAGTGAAAACAAATAATTGAATTATATATTTAATATAGACATATGCATATTTCCATAACCTTCAAAACCTAAAATAATTAGTTCAAATTCAATAATTCTGAAGAAATAACTTAAATTTGTAAAATTATTTAATATTTTAAAATTCTACGATATTCAATGGAGTTTTAAGAGCTGCCGGCAATCTGATTAAAATAAAACACAATTTTAATGTCTTATGACTGATGATAAGATAAGAATTACAAACTTTTCAACATTAACTACTAACATACAACATATATGGGCTTAAGAAGTCGATTACCTACACACATGTATTCTTCTATATTTTTAAGGAGGTACGTTAGTTGATTAAGCAGAGGAAATTTCAAGAGTCCAGGATCTACATAAACTTTTTTCTTTTCTTTTTCTCTTTTGGTACATTGGTTGATTAAGCAAGAGCAATTTCAATCGCTGATAATTGGCCTTCCTGATTCCACTGCTCCTTGCCCTATCCTAGTAATACAGAATGCCAGGCTAGGCAGCGACAAGTATAAATTTGTACCATCGTGGGTTTGACTCGACCAGGGCCGCTTTCAGGGTACACCTCAGAGTCGACTCTGAGATGGCTCAGCGACATCTTTTTTTGCCATTTTGCATTCAACGTGTACCTTGGAGTTGACTCCGAGACATTGCACTTTTCGAGTAGGAGGCGAAAGCACCTCCAAAATGGACATGTGTGTCAGCCAATCAGACCTGTTCTTTCAATTGCAAATGGCTGTAGGAAGTGCACCGCAATGGGGGCCGCCATTTTAGAGGAACACAAATGCTAAAACACCGTTCAGAGTAGCAAAGCACTTGGAAGGCCTCTGAGGCGCCTCCTAGGCATGCAGTTGAACGCGGCCCAGGTTTCAGATTGTGTGCAACTTACATCCTGGCAGGTGCTCTGCCCCATCTGCCCCACCAGCATGTAGATTTCATCGCCCTTGGTGAGATTGAACTTGGCGCTCACATAGGCTCCTCTCGAGGCATCAGAGTTCTGCAGCCCGGTGCCACCGCTCGCACCCATCACCGTAATGCTGGAAATAGGAGTATACAGACATGTTTATATCATTGTTTAAAGTCTACGGCTCGAATCTGTGATTGTGTAGGCAGTCTATAGTGAAATCAATTCAGACAAAGAGAAAGGAAGAGTATAAAGTGTGAAAGAAGAGAGAGAGAGAGAGAGTCAAGCCCTCTGGTTTATTATTTATATGGTACATAGATTCAATGTAGAGTATCATCCCACCCTATTCCCCCAATGGGAAACAAGCATTCTTAGCTCTACCAATAGGGATCCAGCATTCCTGGTCCCCATGGTTACCAGTGCTCTGCCCACCACCACCAAGCTGTGTGGCTCCCCTGGCCACTGTGAAAGTACAACTGGACGTCTATTACGCATATATCACAGCCACCACCTGCACTGAGTGCCTCTTACACACAGCCCTGCCAGTACCACTATGTCTATTTACATCACACTCAGGCACCACCAGTACCTATATATACACATACATGCACCTGGTCACGTGTACCCGATCAATAATAGAACATTTGCATTCCCCCACCAATGCATTAAAGTGGAATATTTTACAATTGCGCTCGGGCGAGAGAGAATGAGAGAGCAGTTGGAATATACATAATACCATACATACATATCCTCTTCTTCTATGGTTAGGCAGTTAAAAGCCTGTTGGAAGATTTGGCCTGGCTAAACATTTCCCATCAGCTTTGCTAAGTTTGTGCAGCGATTGGAGGCTAAATCAAAATTTGGCCCAATGTTTATCTCAATCAATCAATCAATAGTTCCATCCTCTAGTCGAGGGTTGGATGCAATGGTTCTCCACTTGTCCCGATGTTGTGCTGTTCTGATAGACTGTGAATAATTCAAGCCTGTCCACTGTGAAATATTTGTAAACCATGATGTTCTTGGTCTCCCTCTCCCTCTGCTGCCATTCACCTTCCCTTCCAACAATGTACGGTATATTGAACTCTGACGAATGATGTGGCCAAAATAAATAAGTTTCTTTGTCTGTATAGTGGCAAACAAGCTTTTCTTATTTTTAATTTTTCTGAGAACTTCTTTGTTGGTGATCTTCTTTGTCCATGATATTTTCATCATCCTTCGATAAGTCCACATCTCAAATGCTGCTAAACGTTTGTACATTTTCTTAGAGATTGTCCATGTCTCTGCCCCATACATTAGAGTAGACCACACATAACACTGAAGAATACGCTTCCTTGTTTGTATTAATATCTTACTTGATGTTAACACTCTATACATTTTGGAGAATGTTGTTCGGGCTATTGTTATCCTTCTTTTAATTTCTTCCTCACATCTCCCATCATTTGTAATCTTTTGTCCGAGATATATGAATTCGGATACTTGTTCTATGTTTGTGCCATCTATGGTTATATTGACATTTGGTTTATCTGTCTTTTTACTTATAACCATTGTTTTGGTCTTCCTGGCATTCATCTTCATGTTTATCTAGCCTTGCTTTAAAAGTGTTGAGGGTAGGTGACGATATGACTTCCTGTGGTAGAGAGTTCCAGGTATTAGTCGCTCTCAGGGTCAGGAAGTTCTGCCTCACAATCTTATCTGCCCTTTGTTTCTTCAGTCTCTTATCGTGGCATCTGGTGATGCTGCTGTTGAGCTTGATATACTCTACGTCCACTCTACATATTCCTGCTGTGTGTTTGAACAATTCTATCATGTCCCTGCATACTCTCCTATACTGAAGGCCAGGTAGCTTCAGTCATTGTAATTGCGTTTCATAAGGTTTGTCTCGCAATCCCGGGACCAACTTGGACGCACATCGCTGAACGTTCCCAATAAGGCTGGAGTCCTTTTTATAAACCGAATACCACACCGCGTTGGCATACTCAAGGTGCGGATGTACTAATGTGCTGTAGAGTTTCAGATATAACACAGCTTCATTTTCAGAAATGTACATAAGAAACCAGTTTTTCCCCAATCAATGCTATGCGATCGGTTGATGATAATAAGATGAATTCACGCAGCACATCATATAAATGATACAACATAAATGATCCATGGAACATGACCTAGATACAATATAAGATAATTGATTATTGCTAAATGAGGCTTAAGTCCCCTGAGACGTCTCTCTGCTGAGGGTTGTAACCCGATATGCGCGGCTCCTCGGAGGTGATGTTATGATTTTATGGTTTCGTTTTTGGTTTGAGCGGTTCAACAGCCGTGAGTGCTGTGTTGCACATTATCAATAACATGAGGTTTGGGTGGGTGGGTTGTCGCAAGGGTTGTTGCTCGGACGGCTTCCCAGAGGAGAGTGTGGGGTCAGCTGTCCTGGTTTTCATGCACTGTGATTGGCCATGAGTGTTACAGGTACCATATGGTGTGGGAGTGGCCGATCAGTGGGCAGCTGACTGACTGGTGACGTGTAACTAATTACCAGGAGGGGATATCCCCTGGTGGCAGCCTGTGGAGGTGTGGCTGTCAGCCCCCCTCACCCCCGAGACCCCCATCGCTTGTCAGTGAATGAGCGTCGTCGCTTATCCCTACATATCCCATTGAACTCCACCCTCACTTGAGCATTGTCTGATTGGCAGAAGAAAGATAAACGTAGCAAGCATCGGAACCCAGCTTCAACTTACAAGTGATCTGGTTCGTTTGTTCGCTTGTTGGAGTTTTACATCCTGGCAATATCTAAGGTCATATCAGGACGGTTACCAACTTGTAACAGTGCACACTCATGACAACTTTATAGTGCCGCCCCACTTGGAAATCAGGCCGCTGGCACCATGACTCGATATCCGCACTCAGTCACATTATCCTGACACTGAGCTAACCAGTCCTTGCCCTATCCTATTAATGCAGAACGCGAGGCTAGGAAGCGACAAGTATCAATTTTAAAGTCATTGGTTTGACTCGACCGAGAACATAATCGTTGACTTTCCACCACGAGTCCTGCGCTCTACCGATTAGGCCACCGCCATCTGGTGGGTTTTGACAAATTGGCAAAACACACAGAAGGCAGTGAATCTCAGCTTGCTTACTGTGTGTTTGTCACTCGGCGTACCTGTTCAATGGTTTCAAAAGAAGCGTGTAGAATAAATAAATGCAGCTCGTCCTTATATTACCTTACCTGTTGCTATGACGTAAAACCCCAATAAAAAACCCACCAGAAACCCAAAGTAGCGCATCGCACATTCTACTAGGATACTTCAGATTGACTAAATCTCCCTACGTTAAAAGTTGTATAGTTCAATGGTTGTTGGGTTTTTATCATTCTATGAGATAAATATATTAGGTTGATCATTATAATTGACCTTACTTCAATTTGAAGTAATTTTGATTTTAAATCACTAACTTGGGAGATATTCTAAGTGTAAGCATGGCAATTAATTTTAGCAAGCTTGTCAAAACTCTGACCCCATAGGCTTCAGCAGTTACAGGTTCTATTCTATTGACATATTCGTCCCTTCTATGTAGCAACACATCATAAAATATTCCGATAATAACGCATTGGTGGGGGAATGCAAATGTTCTACTTATGAAAAAGGTATATAGGGCCAGGTGCATAGATGTGTTTATGTAGTTGCTGGTGGTACTTTACTCATTGTAAATAGATGTTGTGGTGCTAGTAAGATAGTGTGTAAGGGACACTTGGAGCTCTACCCACTACCCCCTACCCCCTTCTGTTAGTCACGGATCACCACACACTCAGCTCAGGGCAGGTGGTGACCAAAGGAGCCATGCCGCTTGGTGGTGGTCAGCAGATCACTGTAATCATGGGGACTGTAAATGCTTGATTCTCATTGGTAGAGCTGTAGGTGCTTGATTCTCATTGGGAGAATGTGTTCAGGTGATATGCCATACTGGATCCAAGTACCATATAAGAATAAACCCGAGGTTTGGCTCTCTCTCTTCTTTCACTCTTTATATTCTTCCTTTCTCTTTTTGCCTGTATTAATTTCACCATAGCCTGCCTACACAACCACAGATTCCAGCCGTGGACTTTACAACATATTTAACATGTGAACCAGTATGGAGGCTAGTTACGTAGGAGCAAACCTAGATTAGTGTTTTGCTTTAGAAAGGGTGATGCTTTTATCGGACCATGCACCTTTAATGCGAATAAAACCAGTTAAAACCCTATTGGTCACCTCAGAGAGAGAGAGAGATAGAAAGAGTGAAAGAGAGAGAAAGAGAGAAATAAAGAAAGAGAAAGAAAGAGAAACAGTGAGAAAGAGAGAGAAAGAGAGAGAAAGAGAGAGAAAGAGAGAAAGAAAGTACAGTAACCAACAGAAGATGCTGACATAAAAAGAGAGAAAGAGAGAGAAAGAGAGAGAAAGAGAGAGAAAGAGAGTACAGTAATTAACGGAAGATGCTGACATAAAAAGAGAGAAAGAGAGAGAAAGAGAGAGAGAAAGAGAGTACGGTAATTAACGGAAGATGCTGATATAAAAATAGAAAGAGAGAGAGAAAGAGAAAGAAAGAGGGAGAGAATGAGAGAGTACAGTAATTAACCGAAGATGCTGACATAAAACACGATATTTAAAATAAAGAGACGGTGTGGATACTGTCCGTATAACTACCGCCTGGACTATATGGATGACCAAGCAATCCATGAAATTTAAGTGGGGGTCTGAGTGTCAAAAGGCCTGGAGTGAGTTGAAGCAGCTCCTTTTAGAGTGTGTTATACTCAAATTTTCGGACCCCACAAAACCATACAAGCTCTATACGGACGTCTTGGACTACAGTATCGGTGCGATACTGGCTCAGGAGGAAGAGAATGGGCTAGAGAGGCCGGTGCACTTGATTAGTGGGAGGTTAAATTCAGCACAGTTGAATTACGCAACCATTGAGAAGGAGGCATATGCGGTGATCTTTGCACTCATAAAGTTGAGGCCATATTTATTTGGTGCTGACTTTGTGATCTACACTGATCATAAACCTCCAAAATGCCTATTTCAGAAGGAGATGAAGAACAGCCGCTTACAGCGATGGGGAGTATTGCTGGCTGAGTATTCAGCTCCCATCCAGTATTTTGCAGGGGTGTCCAATGTATGGGCAGACATGCTGTCAGAGATGTTCTGCTCGCGATGTACCAAATCCTAGTTCGGTCATGGCTAGATTACGGCAGCATAATGCACGGTTCATCAAGGAAGTCGTATATTGGGCTGCTGGACATGGTGCTTCACAAGAGGCTGGGTCTAGCCTTTGGTTCCTTTCGCATCTCTCCAGTTCAGAGCCTATATGTTGAAGCCAACGAACCATCACTTGAAAATAGGAAAACCAAACTGGCCATGCAATATGTTGTTAAATTAAAAACAAATGCATTAAATCCTGCGTACTGTCGTTGATAGTCAAGTGGATGTGTCCCAGACTTCCTCAGTTCCGGGAGTCGGAGGATGACCGATGGCTTCCTCAGCGAACACTGGGGATGTTCTCGGACCTGGGTATCCTCCAATACATCAAGATCCAAGTATGAAGCCAAGCCAAATTTCATTCGGCCCCTGGGGCTCCGGGTGAAACCTCATTTGGAGGCTTTGTACTTGGATCTTGGTGTATTGGAGGATACCCAGGTCAGTTAATATTCAACCATGCCATGACTGGTTGTAACACAACTTCTCGGATTTTTGGTATCAGCAAAAAGACTGCTTTCCAGAAGATGTGAAATGAGACCATGTCCTTCAGTCTTGTGCCAAGCATTCACCATCCCAAACCAGACATCAGAGCTGATCAATGAGCTTGGGTGTCAAGTGATGGCTCTCCTCTTTGGTGGCATGTGCACAGATTCACTTCTGACAATGCAATATAACACTTTAGCAAGAAGGTTGTCACTGGTTTGTCATTTCTAACACCTTAACATCTGCCTCCAACTGAATCTGCTACCAACCTTCACTGTTGTAGAGTGTACTAACAGATCATGGTGTGGATGGGAAAAAGGAGGGTATGGATTCTATGAACCTAGGTTAGAACTTGCAGGATGATCGGTTTGTCCTAGTTATGTCAAGAATGGATGCTGCTCCAGACTGTCCCATGAAGGTCATTCATTGTAACTGCTCCACAGCCTGTAAAACACTCCACTGCTCTTGCACTACCATGCATTACTGCCTGTGGACCATGCCAACTTGAAGAATGTGACAATCCACATAATAAGTTTCTTCCAGATGAGTCAGAGGACGACAATGAATAGCTACTAACTGCATAAGACAATAAATGCCCCAGGGGCTGGTAAACCAGGCATATTGGATTACCTTATTACTTTGCAGTTATTTAAGTAATTTTGATGATTTCCTAGGTGCTTTACACCTAAGTATACACACTGAAAATATCTGTCTATGTTGACTACTATTCGACAGAACCAAATTAGTGGATCGGGATGTTACATTGTGGTGCCATCTTGGATTTGTCAATAAATAATTAACTGAAGGTAATTTAATTGATTTCATTGGATTCCTTGAGCTCTAGTGACCCTACTATAATTAGTTGAGATGACTTACATGTAGATTCGTGTCTCCGGGACAACCCACACCTGTACACCTTGCAGCGACTTTGGTTCAATGAGTACGCGCACCTTCCTGTTGGCCAGGTATGTTGATCTGTAGGCGGCATCACACTGGTATGGCGTCGGACCATTGCTACCAGCATTATTACACGTCTTGAAGATGAAACCTGCAACGACAATCAGACAAGACCCTAAGTGGTCATTCTTCACCTATCTGATTGCATGGCTGAGAGTAGCATAATAGCCCAAGGAACTACCTAGTATGGGATTTTTATTTATGCAATAATTTCAGTGTAGAATAAGGTTTGAATCTATTGGTGAGTTAATCGGGAGGTCGGTGGTTAAAATCTGAGGACTCGGAATTCAAACCTATCAGTCTGGGGTCCAGTTGGTTGTAGGGCTGGGTGGGCGGCCAAGAAAAGGCGCTTGGTGTTGCAGGTTCGGCATCTGGTTGAGAACTGCCAAGGGGAACCAGGCGGGATGGCCAAATGAGTTAGAGCGTCCGTCTCCCGTGTTGGTAGACCATGGGATCGTGGGTTGAACCATGGTCGAGTCAAACCAATAACTTAAAAATTAATACTTGTCACTTCCTAGCCAGGCGCTCTGCATTATTAGGATAGGGCAAGGACTGGTTAGCTCAGTGTCAGGATAATGTGACTGAGTGGGATATCGGGTCATGGTGCTGGTTGACTGATTTCCCAGTAGGGCACCACTATAATGTCGCCATGAGTGCGCATTGTCACAAGTTGGTACCCGTCCTGATATGACCATAGATGTGGTGGGGATGTAAACCTCCAACAACCAACTGACCAATCACCGATAAGGTTGCCACTTTATTATATTGCTGCTGAGCTTTCACCGCGGATTATTAAATTTCCATAGTCCGATAAAAGCATCAAATTTTCAAAACCCAAACACATAGGCCTACCTAGATTTGCTCCTACGGATCCAACTTAGAAACTGGTAAAAGTATCTGTCGCTACATAGATTGATTGTTTGATTGATTGATTGGTGGTTGCTTTGCGCTGTGTCGGCAGCATAGGCCATATTCACGGCGAGAAATGTTAGTTTTTTTGTTCAAACCATCACTTTTACATGTAAAAGCAGACAATCAATTATGTGCCAATAGACACTCATTAAATTAGAAAGCTCACAATCATATATTTGTGGTCAAGGGAAACAAATTCCTATAGAAAAAAGAAAAGTTTTATTAATAATTGATAGAATCCATTTAGTAAACTATATGAGGTGGTACAGTCCAGCTGCCCTCAAAAAGGCTAAAGTGTTTTCCTGTTTTACCTTAGTAAAAAGGTCATGCATACTGTCTGCAGTGTAGAACTGTTGGCGCAGGGCCAAAAAATCAATGCAACTTAGTCAAATGTGTTTGAGTGTCAGTGGGGACTGACACCCAATACATTCAGGGGGAGGTTCCCCCTTGAGCAGAAAAGCATGTGTAAGCCACGAGTGGCCAATACGGCAGCGGCTAAGGACCACTTGGTCCCGCCGACCTCCCGCATGAGTCTGTGGTGGTTTTCTCACAGATGGTTCAATTTCTTTAAGTTTATTAATGTTTTCATCCCACTCATGTTGCCATTTGGATGTTATGTGGGTGGCTATTAGTGGTCGCTACATAGAAGAGCTTACTATGTAAATATACTAGAACCTGTCCCGGTTGAAGCCTATTGGATCAGATTTTACCAGCAGGACAAAACTATTTTTGCATGTTTACACTTCAGATATATCCGAAGTTCGTAATTCTAAATGAGTTACTTCAAACTAACAGTTAAGGTAGATTATAATCATCAACCTACTATTTCTATTTAAAGTTGCATCGTCCGATGGTTTTGAGTTTTTGTCATTTTTCTGAGATAAATATATTTATTGATTGTTATGGCCTGCTTTACTTCATTTTGAAGTAACTTTTATTTTAAATGGCTAAGTTTGGAGATATTTGAAGTGCAAATATGTGAAATTAGTTCTGACAAGCTTGCAAAACCTCTGACACCATCGGTTTAGGCAGTAACAGGTTCTATTAAATTGACTCAGTATTTATTCCCTTCTATGTGGCGACAATTGTTTAATATAAGTCCACGATTATCTAAGTTAGATATGTAGAATCAATTTGAGATAATTGTTTTGGTTTTGAAAATGTGATACTTCATCAGACTATGCAGCTTCAGGAAAATGACAAACTCAAAACCATCGGACTAATGAACCTTTAATAGCTAGCTGACAACGATGGCTGAAGGCCAAGCACAATTCTTTTATATATATTTTTTTATTGAGGCTGTATTTATACTGTCCATAGCATATAAGCCCGGGTACCCAGGCTTGTTTTCAATGCTGGCCAGTTGTAGTGTTGGTGTTATCTTACCACATAGTGGCTGCTGATAAGGTATTTGATTGCCTGCATTTCAGTAGCAGATAGATAATTGGTTGAGCAGATAGATAATTGGTTGAGCAGATAGATAATTGGTTGAGCAGATAGATAATTGGTTGGTATGGTTAATAGTCTATGTTAGTTTTTTTGGATTTTCTTGGTATATATGTATTTATTTTTTCTACTCTTATTACTAGACTAGCCTACTCCTATTTACATATCATAGGCTTGTACGTAGCTGTGTGGTGTGTTATCTGGCTAATAATTTTAATAACAATAACTTTGGTACAGTTGCACAGGTGATGTTCGTAGTATTAAAGTTGCATAGTCCGATGGCTTTGAGCTTGTGTCATTTTCTGAGATACATATATAAGGTTGATCGTTATAATCTATCGTACTTTAGCTTGAAGCAACCTTCATCTTAAATGGCTACCGTTTGAGATATTTGAGGTGCAAACATGCCAAATTAATTTCGGTAAGCATGCCAAAACTCTAGCGACTTGAGCTTCAGCAGTAAGGGCGTCCATTAAACTGTCCCAGTCACCCCCATCTATGTGGCAACAGATGCTTAATAAGTGGATCAGTATTGAAGTTATATGTATAATCAATTCCAAATAATTGTTTTGGTTTAAAGATGTGGTGCTTCATCGGACTATGCAGGTTTAAGAACAAACTGACATTTCTGAGAACTTCAATAAATGAAGATACTTACGAGCAGATGCGTTCAATATTTCAGCGATTGTATCAAAGGGGGCAGTTACTGGGGAGGCCGTGGATTCGTTGACACCTGAAATATATAAAGAGAGAAAGTTATATAAAGAGAGGAAGTTACATAAAGAGAGGAAGTTATATAAAGAGAGGAAGTTATATAAAGAGAGGAACTATATAAAGAGAGGAAGTTATATAGAGAGAGGAAGTACATAAAGAGAGGAAGTGATATAAAGAGAGGAAGTACATAAAGAGAGGAAGTTACATAAAGAGAGGAAGTTATATAAAGAGAGGAACTATATAAAGAGAGGAAGTTATATAAAGAGAGGGAGTACATAAAGAGAGGAAGTGATATAAAGAGAGGAAGTACATAAAGAGAGGAAGTTACATAAAGAGAGGAAGTTATATAAAGAGAGGAAGTTATATAAAGAGAGGAACTACATACAGAGAGGACGTTATGTAGAGAGAGGAAGTACATAAAGAGAGGAAGTGATATAGAGAGAGGATGTACATAAAGAGAGGAAGTTATATAAAGAGAGGAAGTTATATAAAGAGAGTGACTACATAAAGAGAGGAAGTTACATAAAGAGAGGTAGTTACATACAGACAGGAAGTTATGTAAAGAGAGGAACTACATAAATAGAGGAAGTTATATGAGAGAGGAAGTTATATAAAGAGAGGAAGTACATACAGAGAGGAAGTTATATAAAGAGAGGAAGTTATTTTAAGAGAGGAACTACATAAAGAGAGGAACTACATAAAGAGAGGAATTTATATAAAGAGAGGAAGTATTATAAAGAGAAGAAGTAAACAAAAAGAGGACATAATATAAAATGAGGAAGTGCATAAAGAGAAGAAGTTATATAAAGAGAGGAAGTTACATAGGGAGAGACAGGTAGGTGTGAGTAGGGTGATTGCATCAGGGAAGATTGGTAGTTGCCGTGAATCTAGGGGAACACCTGCTCATATGCATCAGTCATATTTAATATTAGTGGCATGAAGGAAGGAGGCTGGGTGAAAATGAGAAATATTGTGACACAATATTTCTAATGTTCATCCCCCCTTCCCCCACGGCACTGCATATGTAATATTAGTGAAGTGACTGTCGCTTATTCATCAGAACACAATACATATTTCGAATTTCATATAAGATTAGGTAGTGAAATGACATATATGCCTGTAACACAATGAGTTTGGGCTGGTTTTACTATTGGAACATATCATAGGAAAGGAAACAATTATATTAGGGTCGCTGACTAGTGTCAGGATATTTAGTTAGGGAAGTAATTAGTAAAACACCATTAGAATATTAGTGCTTAATGATTATAAACCAGGTTTTCTCCCTGTGTTAGTTACTCTGTTGGTATAACCAAACAGCCACACCACAATAGGGGTACCTCCACTCAGCCATGGGTGTATATGCTGGTCAATGGCAAACCCTGTGTGACGGCCCCCCACACCCCCACACCCTCACACCCACCCACACACAGACCCTTTACACCCCTTCCTATGCAGTGGCCAGCTTACTGGGGGTGGGGGTTAGTTCAGAGAGGGAGAACAGCGAAAATGTCAAATTACGTTTACTAGCTGTATTAATACCTATATTTTATCAGTTATTATTATTGTCAATATTATTAGCATTGTGCATGTTGTCCAGAGGCTAACATGGGTAATTTGCTCACGAGGTTGGTCTATTTTTAGCTCTTCTTCGGACCCTCTTTTCCGCCTTTCCTCACTCTGCCCACGCGGCTGCTACTGTACGCATCAAATTCCCTCTACTGCCACGCACGGGTATGCCACCAATATGGAAAAGGAGAGGCCACCCTCCTCTTGCTCAATGGCACCAATCTTATAGACAGGCGAGATCTTCTTGTGACCCTAACTTGCACCATGACTCAGAGGATTCTACCTCCCCAGCTAAGTCCTAGCCCATGCCAACTCTGTCTTCCTCGTCACATAATCAATCAGACTGTGACATTATCAAGAGGTTAAGAGGTGAAAATAGGAGGCTGCAACACTGCTCTCCAGTCTAGGACTCCCAGGATTTCGCCAGTGACACCAGCGGTGTCCTGCTCGACCTCCTCTCTATCCCGCCCCTTTCGCTCACCTCTCCGACACCCCCAATGCCGGCCCCCGTCTCCCTCCCCGCCCCGCTTGTCGGCAGTCACACCTCTACACACCACTCCTCGCCCATGCAGTGTCTCTGCCACATGCCCTGGCCCACCCCTCTATCCCCCTTCCTGCCCCTGCCCCCCCGTCCTGCCCGAATACGCCCACCGCAACATGACTTCCTTGCGGAATCAACACCAGGCCTAAAATAGCTGAAAGGTACGGCATTGCTACCCCATAACTTTATCACGAGAGGAGACTGCTTTAAGAAAATTTCCTTGAGGCAACCTGGGTAGAGTACTTCTTGGCTCTCAGGCAACTAGCGGCTCACCCTGACTTTCCTGATGAATGGTGGCCCCCCTCTTTTAAAACACGAGCTAGAACTCTCAAATATGGCGATAGTATGGAACTGGCCAACCTGTCGCAGATGGTCGGAGCGTGTATTCCAAATGGTGGCGGACGGTAGATTGAGGCATGGGTGGTTGGACCACCTCACTATTTTGGGCATTCAGCGTGACGTTTACGCATAAGCGACCCACCTGGCCGCTGGATACACCCGTAGAATCTTGCACCCCTGCTGCGGCTTCAATTCCCACCACCTCAGGAGGTCTACCAACAAAAAGGGGTCTGAGGCTGCCCAACCCCAGGACGAAGTAAGTCCGTGTGAGGTGTCACCTTTCGCCCCCTCCCCCACCCAGGCTGGTTCCCCTGGCCTCCCCCCTTCCCCCCCCCCCCTCTCCCCCCCACCCTACCAATGTACACACATTCCAGAAACCACGTCCCATACCTCTCCTCACCATACCACCCCATTCCCAGCCCCCCCTCCCACCGCGAACAGCTGACGGCCGCCCCAGTGACCCATACACTTACGGTAGCCATGGGAATGCTCACACTGCCCGCACAACATTCCCCGGCCACAACAAACCGCCCACTCACACTGCTGGTGGCTCACACCCTCCCATCCCCCACCCCTTCCACCCACACCCTCGCCACCCCTGCCCATACCCCCCCCCCCCCTCCCAGCTCTAGGTGCAATATTTCCCATTTTCATCACCCCCACGACATATATATACATATAAATATATACAGTCTACTCTGTCTATAATGGACACCCATGGGACTGGAGCAAAAATGCCGTTATAGAGAGAGATCCGTTATAGGCAGAGACTGTCTGACGGAATGGGTTGAAACCAATGTTTTTCTTTTATATTTGACTGACTAGGACGGTCCTTATTGGGTGACATGGGTGACAGGGGTGGTGTGATACCCTACCAACAATACCAGGGAACCTATGCAGTATACAAATAAAGATAGAAGGCTTGCCTTCCCTTCCTGTCTTCACTCTTACTTTCTCTTTCTTGTCTGGTATCGTATTTCCCTACAGCCTACTTGCACAGCCACAGATCCGGGTACCAACTGTACACTCTGTTTTGTATACAGTAAAACCTCTCTGACCTACCACCTCCACAGATCGACCACTCCCCTATATCGATCGCTTTATTTGGGCCCCAACAATACAATTGTAACCACATTCTAACTCGCGAAACCGACCACCTCCCTAATTGGACCACTTAAATTCGGTCCAAAGGGCGGTCGATTTAAAGAGGCTTCACTGTATATATATATGCTAGAATAACTATATGGCATGTCGTTATTGACAGAGAATATTGATCAAATATAGGTGAAAAAACAGTTTGTTGTCCGCATACGACAGTTGTCCGTTAGAGACAGAGGCAATGCTATTAAATTAAACTGTGCCATGACGGGACCAGCACTTTTTGCCGTTATTGACATAGATTTGTTATTGACAGAGGCCATTATTGACAGAGTAGACTGTACAAATATATCTACATATATATATATATATATTTATATATATATATATACATATGCTGAGGGCGCACTGTCGCACCCGTCCTACACGTCCTGATATGACTTTACATGTTGCTAGGATACAAAACAACAACAAACAAACAAACTATCTACGCAACCACCTCATACCCTTTATGTACTGCCCATGCCGGGTGACATACACGGTACTGTTTACCTCTAAGGATGACGTAGGTTGCCACCACGACCACGACGAGGTGCCCGACCTCCCGGGACCGTGCCATCGTCAGAAGGCCTGGGGAAACCCTTTGACGTTGTCTTTGAGACCAGGGAACTCTGCGGTCTCCCTCCTCCTCCTCCTTCTCTCTCCCCCTCCTTCTTATCACCTGCGTGTTCTACGACTAACAGGCTCGATATTCTTCCAGAATGTCATCAAATGGCTCCTCCTCCTTCTCCTTCTTATCACATGCGTGTTCTACGACTAACAGGCTCGATATTCTTCCAGAATGTCATCAAATGGCTCCTCCTCCTTCTCCTTCTTATCACATGCGTGTTCTACCACTAACAGGCTCGATATTCTTCCAGAATGTCATCAAATGGCTCCTCCTCCTTCTCCTTCTTATCACATGCGTGTTCTACCACTAACAGGCTCGATATTCTTCCAGAATGTCATCAAATGGCTCCTCCTCCTTCTCCTTCTTATCACATGCGTGTTCTACCACTAACAGGCTCGATATTCTTCCAGAATGTCATCAAATGGCTCCTCCTCCTTCTCCTTCTTATCACATGCGTGTTCTACCACTAACAGGCTCGATATTCTTCCAGAATGTCATCAAATGGCTCCTCCTCCTCCTTCTTCTTATCACCTGCGTGTTCTACCACTAACAGGCTCGATATTCTTCCAGAATGTCATCAAATGGCTCCTCCTCCTTTTCCTTCTTCTTATCACGTGCGTATTCTACCACTAACAGGCTCGATATTCGTCCAGAATGTCATCAAATGGCTCCTCCTCCTTCTCCTTCTTATCACATGCGTGTTCTACCACTAACAGGCTCGATATTCTTCCAGAATGTCATCAAATGGCTCCTCCTCCTTCTCCTTCTTATCACATGCGTGTTCTACCACTAACAGGCTCGATATTCTTCCAGAATGTCATCAAATGTCTCCTCCTCCTCCTTCTTCTTATCACCTGCGTGTTCTACCACTAACAGGCTCGATATTCTTCCAGAATGTCATCAAATGGCTCCTCCTCCTTTTCCTTCTTCTTATCACGTGCGTATTCTACCACTAACAGGCTCGATATTCTTCCAGAATGTCATCAAATGGCTCCTCCTCCTTTTCCTTCTTCTTATCACCTGCGTATTCTACCACTATCAGACTCGATATTCTTCCAGAATGTCATCAAATGGCTCCTCCTCCTTCTCCTCCTTCTTCTTATCACCTGCGTATTCTACCACTAAAATACTCTGTATTCTCACAGAATGTCATCAAATGGCTAATTCGGGAACCTTCGCAGGTACTTTTGATCCTCTCGTAGGCTTCCCAATCCCAGCGCCGGTCGTGTCCAATGTATATTGGGTGATTTGAGAGTAGAGTGCAGGCCTAATTGCTTGTAAGATCCTCCTTTCTTCAACACGAGTTTGATTGGTTATTGATATATAGTCACATCTATGTGTGTATATATGTATATGTGCATATGTATATATCTATATATATGTAAATATATATGTATGTATATATATATGTATACCTTAGATGTTGCCAAGACGTAACACTCCAAAAACGAACCTATGTATATGTATAGATGTATATATATATACAAATATATATATATATATATATAGATATGAATAGATATATGTAACCAGCCACCAGGCAGGAGCCGGACGTAGCTCAGGTGCTTGAGTGTCCACCTGTGAAGGAGCCGGTCATCCGATCGATCCTGCTCAGTGGACCCATTTGCAGTTTGGGCTATTTTCCGTTCCAACCAGTGGTGCACAACTGGTTCATCAAAGGCTGTAGTATGTACTGTCCTGTCTGTGGGGAAGTGCAGACAAAAGACCCCTTGTTGCTTATCAGAATGAGTAGCCTATGTGGTGGCAGCAGGTTTCTTTAAAAGAAATATGCCAGAATGACCATATGTTTTAATGTCCAATAGCCGCAGTGAGCTTGATCGTATGGTTGAGTTAGGTGTTATAGTTGAACAAGATGAACCTACCGAGTGGGTTAATTCTATAACTATTGTCAAAAACCCAAACAAGATTAGGATTTGTCTGGATCCGACTAAGTTGAACAAGGCGATAAAGAGAGGGCCTTTCCCTACTAAAACGATTGATGAAATTATTGCCAAAACGGCAGATGCAAAGTATTTTTCAGTTCTAAATGCAAAGACTGGGTATTGGCAGATAGAATTGGATAACGAAAGTTCACGTTTGTGCACGTTCAATACTCCGTGGGGCCGGTACAGGTACAGGTACAGGTACACTCGTTTGCCTTTTGGTATCAAAACCGCCGGTGACATTTTTATTCAGGAAATGCACCGGGTCATGCGCGATATACCCGGTATTGGGATAGTCACGGACGATATTTTGGTATATGGGTCAACGGTTGAGGAACACAACGAGTGGCTCCAAGCTGTGTTGGACCGAGCTAAGTCGGTTAATCTGAAGTTAAATGATGCTAAATCTTTGTTATGTAAAACAACAGTAAAATATGTAGGTCATCAACTTACCCAGCAGGGTGTGAAGCCTGATCCAGACAGAATACAAGCAATAGTTGACATGCCAGAGCCGCGTGACAAACAAGGCATCCAAAGGCATGGGCATGGTTGGATATGTACACAAGTTTATACCCAACATGTCCGAGATAGCCAAACCACTACGCACGCTCCTCGCGAAGGACGTGGCGTGGCACTGGCAAGCCAAATAGCAGGGCACGTTTGATAAGTTGAAAGAGAAGTTAAGAACTGCTCCTGTGTTGTCATATTACAATGTTAAGAAGCTTATTGTGATTCAGGTAGATGCTTGTCAGTCATGTTTAGGTGCTGCATTAATGCAAGATGATAAGCCGATCACACTTGCATCTTGTGCGCTCGACTCAGCGCAGTGTGGATATGCCACGATAGAAAAAGAAATGCTCGCCATATGTTTCGGATGTCAACGGTTTCATGAGTATATCTTTGGCAAAGCGGTTCAAATTCAAACGGACCACAAGCCGTTGGTGGCGATAATGCAGAAACCAATACATAAACCTTCGGCTAAAATGCAGAGGATGTTGATGCGATTGCAAAATTACAACAGTCAGTTATGTCATGTGAAGGGTTCTTTGATGTTTTTTGCAGACAGGTTGTCCAGAGCGCATAGCGTCAAAGTAGGTCAGGATAGCCTGTTCGATGACATGTTCTGCATTGCCGCAGTGGACATCAGTCGCAGTCATCAAGTCTGTTGAGTAAGATTATAAATGAATATGAAAAAGATGTGTCCATGTCCATGTTAATTTCACACATTGAAGATGGGTGGGACACTACATGCATACAGACACCACCGTGTCTGAGACAGTACATCCCATACAAACATGAGTTAACGATAGAAAACAATCTTGTAATGAACGGCAATCGGGTGGTGGTTCCTCCGGGTCTTCGTGGTGAAATGATTGAGGCTTTACATGAGACTCACCTAGGGGTGACCAAGTCCAAGCAGTTAGCGCATGACTGTATGTTTTGGCCGAACATGAATAAGCAAATTGAAGATAAGGTCAGTCGGTGTGACACTTGCCAAAACAACCGAAAAAATTTGCATAACGAGCCCTTGATCAGTCACCCGATCGCCTGTCAGCCGTATGAAAAGGTTGGTGCCGATTTATTTGAGTTAAATCATAAGAATTACCTGATAACTGTGGATTACTGCACAAAGTATCCTGAGGTGATGTTGTTGGGCGATACGTCGTCTGTCACTGTTATTGAAGCGTTGAAAGACAATTTTGCAAGACATGGTATTCCTAGTCAGGTCGTTTCGGACAAAGGTCCCCAGTTTAGGAGTCATGAGTATAGGGAGTTTGCATTGCACTATGGGTTCAAAGCCATGTATTCCAGTCCTCAGTATCCTCGTAGCAACGGGCAGGTAGAAAGGTTTGTGCAGACAGTCAAGGACATGTTAAAGAAGTGCGAGAAAACTGGGGCTGATTTTCAGTTAGCTTTGCTAAATTATCGTAATACTCCGTTGCCCGTCCTGAATGCGTCTCCGGCTCAGCTGCTCATAAGCAGACGGTTGAGGGGCAGGTTGCCTATGGCGGAGGAAATTTTGGTACCCGAAACGCAAAATCCAAAGGAGAGACAGACAGCTAAACGGCAGCGAAGTCAGAAAGCGTTTCATGACCGGAAGTGTTGTAAGCCACATAAGCCTCTGAAAGTCAGGGATAATATAAAGTACAAAAATCATGCTGGGGAGTGGAAAAAAGGGGTTATTTTGGGACGAACAAGTGTTTCTGGGAGAGAATATCAAATTTTGAACGAGTCAGGTAACATGTTGTATTGTAACCGGGTTCAGATTATCAGGGCGCCTGTGGGGGGGCGACCTGAACCCGTCGTGCAGACGCAAACTGGGTCAGCGTCAGTGCCGAATGTAAACAGTGTGGCTAATCTAAGTAGGTCAGGTCGGCTGATAAGGCCGGCGAGCAGGTTAGACCTATAGTAGGTCAGTGTAGATTGAGTGTGTACATGTATAGCATGTGCATGTAGGATTAAGTTGTATTTTCAGATATGTTCATTGCTCTATGATATGATGGACACTTTATGGCGTCAGGCTTTATGGCCGGACAGTTAAGGACTTCAGTGCATTGGGCGCTCAGACATTGGGAAGGACTTGCGTTAAGTTAAGTACGCATATATGTTATTGTGCATTTGTTTGACTAGTATTTGATGTTATCTTCATTGTTATTTTGAAATATTTCATGTTTCAGAAATACTTTGAGGGGGGGATGTGATATATGCGTAATAGATGTACAGGTGTGTGGTTAATATATGTTAACGAGATGCAGAGGTTGAGACAAAGAGTTATGCAAATGAGATGACGTCATGGAAAGTTTAGCCGGCGGGTCAAGCGTGCCCTAGGCCGTGAATAAACCATTCAGTATCCAGAACTCAAAGTGTTCAGACGTCGTACTTTCACACTCACGATGCCGCAGAAGAAAACCACACACCACGCCGCAGCCTCCACATCCGCAGTCGCCCCCCAAGACCCCTTACTTCAATTCAACATGACAATTTCCTATTTTTATGGAATCAATCGGAAATGAGTGGTTAAAAATCCCAATATTAACCCTACGCACTGGTGATATATGACACTGACAGAGTATGTGCAGCTTTCTGGTATCTAGAACTACCTTTTTAATTTCTTTTTAGAAAATCTATTTTATTCATTGACTACTCTTTCTTGTCAGCGCCAGAGCACTGGTCTTCCGGACGTACAATACAATTCCTTGATACTTGATTGTCTGCTTCTAACCGAGTTATTACTGCATTTCCTGCAATTTTTCCTAATCGGAATATCAGTATGGAAAGGGACTGGAATTAGTTGTTGAAATTGCTACTATGACATAAGGTCTACAGCTGAAGCCATGACTATGAATGTGTGGGTTTTCGCCAGGCTCAAATGTAGTGAACCCTGGCCTCTCTTTTTATTAAGATAATACATTTGAGTCCAATTTTGTTGATGAATATATGAATAATATATATATATATAGATCTATCTACAGTACAATTGACAAGAGAGACAAATAAGATAGTGGATTATATGCCCTTGCCCGTAAAAGAAAAAATCCTCCGGTGCGACTGACACTGGTCAACATCCGGGGGAGGTGATGTGGGTGAGATGGTGCCACCGGTACAGTGTTGTGTCTTACGGAGGATAACAATAATAATAAGTAATATTACCTTGCAAATCTTTATACTCACATAATACGTTATACATCACTATTATATAATACATTAAAAAAATAAAAACAAATAAAATATATCAATTTAAGAGATTGTTGTTTCAGAAACGTTTTGTGCTGCTGCTGAGTTGGCACCTTGGCCTGCTGAGACCAAACCAAGGGGGATGGGGGGGGGGGGGGGGGTCCTGACCCATATGCAGGTCAAGCGCTGCTTTAGCGAGGGTCAGTTATTGAGAAGAGAATTTTAAACCTCCGAATAATCGTAGAACGTATAGAAATGTATACTACTATACTAGCGGGTGTTGAGTGGTTTTATGGGGTTTGCTTACCTAAATTTTTGCAATAAGCCCTTGAATGATGGGATGTCAAAATGAGTTAGAGCGTCCATCTCCCGTGTGGTAGATCGTAGGGTCGTGGGTTCGAATCCTGGTCGAGTCAAACCAATGACTTAAAAATTGATACTTGCCGCTTCCTAGCCAGGCGCTTGGCATTATTAGGATAGGTCAAGGAGCAGTGGAATGAGGAAGACCAATCACCTGCGACTGAAATTTCCCCTGCTTAAACAACTAATGTACCAACAAAAAAAAAGAAAGAAGATTATTCTAATTAATATACTGCAATTTAAACTGATGTAAAGGCTCAAACTCTGGTTCCAAAAGTGAAATTCTTTGCTGCCCGTAGACCAGCTGAATATACCAGCTTCTCTCCTTCTAAAGTGGCTTCTGTATGAATACTGTTCCTCCCTTTGAACAGTATTATGAATAGGAGGAAAACTGAACCTGAACTGGGGGGTTCCAGCTTTGGCATCGCTCGATCTCATAAAGACTTGTTAACCTATAATCAACTCGCTGCTGAAAAGATTGCATAGTCCGATGAAATATCAAATTTTCAAAACCAAAATAATTATCTCGATTTGATTCTACATATCTAACTTAGATACTGATGCAATTATTAAACATTTATTTCTGCATTGAAGGGAATACTGAGTCCATTTAATAAATTGCATAGTCCGATGAAATATCAAATTTTCAAAACAAAAATAATTATCTAGATTTGATTCTACATATTTAATTTAGATACCGATGCAATTATTAAACATTTATTTCTGCATTGAAGGGAATACTGAGTCAATTTAATAGAAGTTTTAGAACCTGTAACTGTAGAAGTCTATGGTGTCCATGTTCTGGCAAGCTTGCTGCAACTAATTTTCCATGTTTGCACTTCAAATATCTCAAAGGTTTACCATTTAAAATAAAAGTAGCTTTAAACTAATGTAAAGTAGATACTAATGATCGATCTAATATATTTATCTCAGAAAAAAATACAGAATTTCAAAACCATCGGACTATTTAACTTCAATGTTCTAATGTAGCAAATATAGCCAGGCAAGGATCTAATTAAAAATAACTGGATGCATTTGGTGAAAAAGGTATTCCTTCTGATCATCTAGGTGTAGGCTTAGGTAAGGAAAGAAAGCACTTAATAGTGAAGGTACCTCCGAAATGGGAATGATTATTTTCAGTTGAGAAATATTAAGCAATCACTTAATAGTGCATGTACCTCTGTTTCAGTAATTAATACTTCTGTTGCTCCGAGGAAATGGAAGAGATTCTGTGCGTATTTTCAGAGACTACGCCCATTTGCTTGAAGGGGCTTTCAGGGAACAAGGTCTCACTGGAATAAACATAGTACCCTAGCCATGGGGCCAGGTTCGAGACCAGGTAGGGTACCAGGTTTCTTATATCATGGGGTCGACCTATTGAGCCATGAAGAGGCGTGGCTTTACCACTGCCCTAAGACAGGTTCAAACATAGTGTAAAATATTCTGATATTTGGCATAGGGGGGAATCCAAATGTTCTATTACTGATTGGTGTACGTGACCAGCCGCATGTATGTGTATATATATGTATGGGTTGGTGGTGCCTGACTGGGATGTAAATAGACATAGTGGTGCTGGCAGGTCTGGGTGTGATTGCACTCAGGGCCTACCCCCTGTGCTGGGCTAGGGATCACCACACTCAAAGGTCAAGGTTGGTGGTGGCCATGGGGGCCACACAGCTTGTGGTGGTGGGCAGACCACTGGTATCCATGGGGACCAGGAATGCTGGATCCCTATTGATAGGGCCAGGAATGCTTGTTTTCCATTGGGGGAAGGGGTGGAGTGATACTCTACAATGAACCCATGTAACCATATAAATAATAAACCAGAGGGCTTGACTCTCTCTTCTTCTTTACACTTTACACTCTTCCTTTCTCTTTGTCTGTATTGATTTCACCATAACCTGCCTACACAGCCACCGATACGAGCCTTAGCTTTTACAATAGAACTCTTCACTGTGGTAAGTGCATCTCAGTTTGAATTTTAAGGCAGTGAGCCTTGTACACCATGTGAGTTGTTTTGATCTCGATAATGGATTTTAAATGGTGTATGGGCTTTATTCATCTTCCTTTTGGTTTGCCATTACCAAGAAAGAACTCTTCCTTTTAGACATCCAAATTAAGAGTTACATTTATTTTTTTGTTAAATAAAGGAGTGCCGGCATCCGTAAGATTAGGAACAATCTTAGTAATACTTCAACTTACTACATAACTCTAGCATTACTGCATATTAATTGATACCTCCGTCTCCATCTGTCAAGCTATTACAGTGGCATAGTCCGATGCTTTTAAGTTTTTGCTATTTTCTGAGATAAATATATTATACTGATCGTTATAATCTACTTTACTTTAGTTTTAAGTAACTTTAATTTTAAATGGCTAAGTTTGGAGATATTTGACGTCAAAACATGCCAAAATAATTTTGGGAAGCATGCCAAAACTCTGACACCATAGACTTCAGTAGTAACGGTTTCTATTAATTGACTTATTATGCCCTTCTATGCAGCAACAAATGCTTAATAAGTGCACCAGTTGAATATGTAGAATCAAATCTAGATAAATGTTTTGGTTTTGAAAATTTGATGTTTTCATCGGACTATGCAACTTTAATACTAGAGCCTTCCACCAGGTAGTGCCACTATGCCATAACGGACCCATTGACAGACCTCAATGGCCACCACTCCCGTCTCCCACTAGTTTTTTACGGTTTCATCAGAAAACATATCAATTAGTCTGCATTTTATATGAAGCAGAAACATATTTTTTTCCAAGATCCTATCTGGTGCGGTAGCAGAATCGGTAGAGCGCGGGCATCGCATGTGGAAGGTAGGGATTTCGGTTCCCGATCGAGTCAAACCAATGACTTAAAAAATTGATACTTGTTACTTCCTAGCCTGGCACTTGGCAGTTAATAATCAGTTAATAGGATAAGGCAAGGACTGGTTAGCTCAGTGTCAGGATAATGTGAGTGAGTGGGATATCAGGTCATAGTGCTGGCGGCCTGATTTCCTAGTGGGGCAGCACGATAAAGTTGCCATGAGTGCACACTGTCACATTAAGTCGGTAACCATCCTGATATGATCTTAGATGTTGCTAGGATTTAAAACTCCAACAATCAACCAACCTTAGAGGGAGGAGTCTGGAAAAGTAGTAATCTTTGTACTACTTTGATTATATTGAAAACTTTGGATGACCCCTAAAGTGGTATTCCTTTCACAGGAAAGCGGGACATAGTTCAGGCGTTAGAGTGTCCACCTGTGAAGGAGCTGATCATCGCATCGATCCTGCTCAGTGGACTCATTTGCAGTTTGGGCTATTTCCATTCCAATCAGTTGTCCACAATTGGTTCATAAAAGGCTGTGGCATGCCTGTGGGAAAGTGCATATAAAAGACCCCTTGCTGCTTATTGAAAATCAGAAAGACTATACTATGTGGTGGCAGCAGGTTTCCTGCAAACAAATGTTTAACGTCCAATCGCTGATAACACAAAAATCAATGCACTCTAGAGGCCTAATTAAATAAAACAAGCTTGACTTTTTCCTTCTCACAATAACTTTTCTCCTCAGCTAAATACACGCAGTCGAATCACTCACTGCGTAGAAGGTCGGTTGGAGACCAGCTGCATTCATCATCCCTCCTCCTCTTCTTGCTTATGCTGTTCACAAAGCCGTCTAGGCGGTAGCACTGTTTCTCCGAACCTGACAAATAAACCATTCCAAATGTAAATAATTGTGTAAGGAGCATGGAACAAAACCTATCAAATGTACCATCAGCAGGTTGGGGAACCTAGATAAAGGATTCACCCGGTACTCGCAGTACACGGGTGAAGACCAGCCTCATATAAAACCGGTCGAAAAATCGGGTTAATGAAATGAGTCTTTATGAGAGCCTAATTTCACAATCTAAGAAGCAACATTTATTCTTTGTATATGTCTTCATATTTCCCCGCTACCTTTGAGTTGAAAAATGTAATAAAACATCTGGTTTAATAAGATTTAAAAGTGAAATCGACGGCATTCTATGGCCGCCATCTTGTCTTTTTGCATTCTCTCCCATTTCACCAACTCTGTGCCGATATAAGTAACCATTTGACACTGGAGCCAAGTATTCTACTTCATGTTCCATACTAAAGCTATTTTCGCCCGTATTTACACTACGTTGTCGTTCACCCGTGTACTACAAGTACCGGGTGAATCTTTTATCTAGGGGAAACCCTGAAATGAGTGTGTGTTGGTAGGCCTACATTCGGTTCCGTTGATGTAATTCAGTATGGGATAAATCCAAGCATCAGTTCCATCAAAGACCCTATAACACTAAGACAGCTCACTCCCTATCTCTCCCATGGTGATGTAAATTTCACAGTGCCACCTTGTGGTGGGTTTGATCAGCCCTGTCTGCTGGTTGGTGTTTCACATGTAAACACATACAATTATATTATACATGATATTGGTAAGTATGAATACACATCAATATGAAATTGCTATGAACAAATACGCATCATCATCAGCATCATCATCATCATCGCCATCATCACACATCTTTCACATTCATAAAACATTTATGCATATAATATAGCAACTGTGTAATCAACCAGAACAGCCAGCGCACCAGGTGGTGGGTTTGATCATTTTGATTACACAGTACAGGCTGAGTGAGCCCTCTTAGTGTTATAGGATCTTTGCTTCCATTGATGTAATTTGGTATGGCATAATTCTAAGCATATATCCAGTGTGTATGGGGTGGGGTGGGGGGGGGGTGCTGTGAAAGTGTAGAGGCCGAGTGGATGGCTTAATCCCCCCACTCACCCACCCACACATTGCTGGTGGGGTGTGTGGGTGTGATCAGTTCTCACAGGGGATGACCGAGTGGGTAGAGTTGCATGGTAATTGTTGGCAACATTTGCTGGTTAAAGCTGCATAGTTCGATGAAAGGATTCAATTTTCAAAACTAAAACAGATTTTGTGGTGCATATCGAAGTTAGATAGATACTGGTTAAGTATTTTGTTGCTTCATAGAAGGAAAGACTGATGTCAAATTACTGGAGCTTGTTAGTGCTGAATGAAGCCTATTGTGTGAGAATTTTGATGTACATGTCAAAATTAATTTGGCATATTTTCACTTTAGATATCTCCAAAGTTAACGATTTATAATCTTTGGTAATTTACTTCAAATTAAAGTATTGTCGATTATAACAATCAATATATAATATATATATATTTTCTTTATTGACGAGGTATTTACTCCGCCCATAATCTATAAGCTCTGGTGAGGGTACTTGTTTTCAACGATGGACAGCTGTGGTGCTGTCTTGATCTGTTCCTTTGCCCAGGAGTGTTTACCCGTGTCTGCTCAGGTCAGCCTTCTGCAATTTTGGTTGTCAGTAATAGCCTATGTTAGTGTAATTTTCCAGTTTCTTTTGGTCAAGTCTGAGTATGTATGATACCTTAGCCTACTATGTACATCTACTTGGGTGACATGCAGGCTTGTGGGAGAGGATATCTATCTTATAAAAAGAGCAGAAAGTCATAACCATTGGACTATGCAACTTTAAGTGAGATAAATGTGAAATTCTTATATATTATGTACGTAGATGTGAAATATATAAGTATTATGTTCTCGTAAAAACAACATCAGAGAATGGACAAGCCTGGAGTTCAACGACTCCCGGACTTTCCTTCTATGAAGCACTGCACCACTGCCTTGTGGTACAGGTTCTTGACAGAACCGAAGGCTAAGGGAGCAAACCCTAAACAGAAAACCATGTCACTGTGGCAGCATTAAGGGCGGTTGATGTATGGAACTCCCAACATCTCCCGACCAGCCACTGCAGGGACAAATAGTTTTGCGCCTGTCTTGACATGTTCTTGCCGGTGTGAAACCTCTATTTGCTCCCCGAGAGAGTGCCGTTGGTAACTTGCAAAAGCCAGCAGCACTTGAACACTTTTGCAGGCAGCTTTCATGAAATGAGGTGAAAAAGCTGCATGCCTTCATGATGCGACATCTGCGTTCAATCATGAGGCTAACCTGGAAGGACAAAGTGACAAATAAGGAAATACTCGAACGGACGGGGCTGCCCTCTATGGAAGATCTTCTGATCAAAAAGAATCTCCGGTGGACTGGACACCTCATGAGGATGTCATCAGACAGGCTACTAAAGCAGATCCTCTATTCTCAACTGTCTTCTGGTTACAGAAAGAGAGGGCGCCCTCGTCTCCAGTTCAAGGATACCATCAAGAGAAACCTGAAGCTGAGAGACATTAAGACCGACTCATAGAAGCAACTCTCACAGCAGAGAGCTAAATGGAGAGCGGCAGTCAAGTAATAAAAGCAGTCTTTGTCGCATCGCGACCGACAGCATGATGATGATGATGTTCTTTTTAAGAAACCTCATTGTGTGTGGGTTGCTATGGGTGTTAATGACTTTTAACAAAGGAAAGTAATTTCAACCAAGCGCATTGAAAGTATATTGAAAGGAGGAAAAAGTTTTCCTGGTCCGATGAAACTATCCAATTTTCGAAACCAAAACCACTTATTTACATTTGATTCTGCATATCTAATTTAGATAATGGACACTTATGAAGCTTTTGTTGCTACATATACATGACCCGACCAGCCACTGCAAGGACAAATAGTTTTGCGCCTGTTTGGACATGTTCTTGCCGGTGTGAGACCTGTATTTGCTCCCCGAGAGAGTGGCACTGGTATCTTGCAAAAGCCAGCAGCACTTCAACACTTTTGCAGGCAGCTTTCATGAAATGTAGTCCAGACAGAGCGCTGACCTATTCAATGTCGCACACTTCAGAGCGAAGATCAAGACTACTCAGATACTAGTGAGAGAGCTGCTATTCGCAGATGACAGTGCACTGGTTGCCCATTCTGCTGATGAGATCCAGAAAATAGTGGACGCTTTCTCCAATGCATCAAAGAAGTTTGGCCTGAATATTAACATCAAGAAGACGGAAGTGCTGTACCAACCCAACTCTACAAGAACCTGATAGGAGGATGTCATGGTTGACAGAAACAAGCTGAACTCTGTTCAGGAATTCACCTACCTCAGAAGCACTATATCAAGTGATGGACGCATTGATGCTGAAATACATCTTTCGGCCGACTATGCCAGAGACTTTGGAACAACTACCATGTGTCCATGCAGGTCAAAGGAAAGATCTACCATGCAATCGTGCTATCCACCCTACTATGCGGAGCCGAGGCCTAGACAGTGTACAGACGACAGGTGAAAAAGCTGCATGCCTTCATGATGCAACATCTGCATTCGATCATGAGGCTAACGTGGAAGGACAAAGTGACAAATAAAGAAATACTCGAATGGACAGGGCTGCCCTCCATGGAAGAACTTCTGATCAAAAAGAATCTCCGGTGGACTGGACACCTCATGAGGATGTCATCAGACTCGCTACCAAAGCAGATCCTCTACTCTCAACTGTCTTCTGGTTACAGAAAGAGAGGGCGCCCTCGTCTCTGGTTCAAGGATGCCATCAAGAGAAACCTGAAGCTGAGAGACATTAAGACTGACTAATGGACATCACTCTCACAGCAGAGAACTAAATGGAGAGCGGCAGTCAAGTAATGAAAGCAGTCTTTGTCACCTCGCAACCAACAGCATGATGATGATGATGATACATGAATATTTTATAGAAGCTGCTACTGCTGATGCTATCTGGTGTCAGAAATTTAATATGACCCCTAAAATTAATTCGGAATCTTTACATTTCAAATAGCTCCAAAGTTAGCCATTTAAAATAAAAGTTTTACTTCAAACTAAAGTAATGTACATTATAACAATCAACATAATATATTTGTCTATTAAAAAAAAAGGTGGATATTCAAAACCATCAGACTAGGCCACTTTAATAATGCTTCGTTATCATTGTAAACCCTCTGGTATTTTGCAGGCCTCAGTACTGTTATAAATTATAATGGACTTACGGCTTTGGTTGCACATCCGCTCCGAATACTTGGCCGCATTATCAGTAGAGTTGATGATGCCTGAAGGAGACAAAGGCAAACTGTCTGAGGTCCGCAATTAAAAGGTACTATATTTTAACAGATAATTTTTCATGTTTGCGCTAATATGGGTAATTCGCAGCGGGGCGGGAAGTGGTAGGATCATCTGCTATTCATTTTTTGGACACTGCCCTACCACTTGTCGGTTTTCGGCAACACTCCACTACTACGCTGCCACCTAGCATTCTCTGCAGACTCCTCCAGGGCCTTACACTCATACGCTTGGCGCCACCTATTGGTTTAGCTTGTACTTAGCTCCTCTCCCTACACTGCTGGCGCCACCTAGCGGGTTTGGTCCTCCAGGCACTGATGTCAGAGCACACGACCAACAGTCAGTCACCACTTTAACATGAACCCGTGAGGTCGAGTTTAACACCGATTTTGCCGCCAAGCACCCCTCAACTACTAAGTGGCGAGTCCAGCAGTGGGGTTGAGAGTGCCGAGTGGTTTGTTTGTCCTTATCAATCAATCAATCAATTAATAGGATACAACTATAATAGGCCTTGGACCTGTTAGCCACTCTTAATTAATAGAAATGGGGACAGTTCTTCAGATGTGGTGGATTATGTCTGTTTGAATAGAGCAATTTATATGACTTCTGTAACGTCGCAAATTATATTTTCTGCATTCTGGGAAATATTAGTCTATGTCCTCAGTCACGTAAGGGAAGAGCATACGACTTGTTTCGGATTTCAGAATAAAGGTAGTTTTCAAATATTGATACTGTAGTAAAAATATGAATGGTCACACTAAGTGGGATAAATAAAGACTACAAATACTATTACAGTTTCGTTTAGAATAATCGGCTTATAAATGAAATCAAGGGATTATCATAGACCAATAATACTCTAGCACACCCTATTTCCAACAAAGAAATTTGGTATAACTTAAGTATATACAGCTTCAAATGACCCATAATCAAGCACATTAATAATTCTCTTTGAAAAACGTATGGATATTTACACTAAGTGGGAAAAATAAAGACAATAAATATGATTACAGTTCATTTATATACTTCATGAAAAAACAATCAGTTTTCCAAGGTCTTTGGAGCTTTTCGAATTTCACAATTTTGGATAGGGGATGGTGAACCTGTATTCTATAACATTTATATAAATGGATATGTTGGAAGATCAAAACCGTCTGATTGTACATGTTATAGCTGAACATAGGTAATTCGCGGATGGTGACTGGATAACCTGATGGTCTAAGCGATAAGATACTGTGGCGCCACCTTCCGATTCTTCAGCAAACATAGTCACACCCCTCCATCACAGCGGCCACTGATGAATGGTGGGCCCCTGTAGGAATCTTTATTTAATTCCAAAGCAACTCACCAGGTGGCAACAACGACACCAGACTTTCCCACCAACCCTTGTCACGTGACCTAACAGGCACTTGAAACCCATGCACATCCATCGCAGCCGGCACCATCTTTCCAACTACCCAACTTTCTTCACCTACCCACCCACACTGCTAGATAAATAGATAGACGGCAGGGCTGAGGGTTCGAGAGCCCACCCATCCAGACCACCAGCGAGCAAGCAGATGAGGGAGAAGATCAGCAGTGATTCCGGTTAAATGTAATGTCACTCATACTGTTAACCTTACGTGAAATAAATTACAATATTATCTGCGCTAAGTAGCGATAGTAATAATAATAATAAACCACAATAAGGGCAAGAGTCATATATGTAAATGGAATGAGTAAATAGACTTTGGCTGGCCTGTAAGACCCCAATCTTTATTAAAGAAAAATTCAGGTAGAAGTGACCAACCGGTGTTAGGACAGGAAGCACTTGCTGACCAGCTGCTTTGCTTACCTGCCCCAACAGGCAACAGGGCTCCAAGCCACTCTAGCTGTACCATAGAACCTTCCAGAATCAGCACACAATAGATTCACTTTCACCACTTATATAATATTTGCATAAAGGTAAACATTTATACGTACACATAACTGTGAATTATGCAACTTTAAACTCTCCCAGGAGCGGTGTTGGGAAAAAGATTGTGACAGATGTGACCTTGAAAGTTGCTAAGACGTACAAACTGGATTCACCCACACAGCCATGTTTTAGTGAAGACCAAAGCCACACTCCCCCCCAATGTGTTGCTACCTTGTCGGGGTGGGGAGGCTTGTGTGCCTCCGTGACCATGCGAACTATACCGGCGGGGGGCTAGCCCACTGGCAGGTTTAACCAAGCCGGGCAGGACTCATGGTAGAGGACAGACTAAGAGCAGCAACTGGTCCTCCAAAAAAAGAACAACGTTACAGAATGACGAACAAGAAACTCAAGGCCCAGGACCGGGAAAACTGGAGAGCCCTTGTTTGTGGCCTATGCCCAAAGTTGGGCGGTAGGCGACACGTTCATCTACGACATGGCTGAGGTGTTTGTGTGGATGGGCGCTGATGCCTCAACGGGCGAAGAAGAAGAAGAAAGCCACACTCACCTAGCCCGAAGCACTCTGGGCTGAGGGACACATCGTCTATGGCTATATCCCCGTTTCCGACGTGTGGTCCGACAAGTCCCGAAAAGATAATCCGGAAACTGAAAAAAGTCAGCGCAAAAATATATTAAAAAACAAAAAACATAGCAAAAATATGAAAATTGCAACATTATAAATACTGCAAAACAAAATTTAAAAATTTTAACTGGAAATAATTTAGCATAGTTGCATAATATATCAGAATAGCGACTGATTCACAGAGGGAGGAAATGCACACCTTGGAACAGCCTCCATCCAGCACCGTCGCATAGTTGTTGGAGTTTTTCGTCCTGGCAATGGCTATGGTCATATTAGGATGGGTACCGACTTGTGACAAGCTGCCATCATGACGATTTTATCATGCTGCCCCACTGGGGGACCAGGGCACAATCATCATGACCTGATATCCTATTCAGTTACATTATCCTGATATGGAGCCAACCAGTCCTTGTCATATCCTAGTAATGCTGAGCGCTAGGCTAGGTCACACTAAGTATCAATTTTGTAAGTCATTGGTTTGACTGGGTTAGGATTTGAACTTCGCATCTTTCGCATGGGAAGCCTGCGCTCTTACATGTTCGACCATCTCATCCAGTGGTCTAGGCTCTGATTGGAGGCAGTCATCCGAAGCAGGTGGGGGGGGGGCAGGTGAGGGGGGGGGAGAGAACAAATAGGAGGAAATGGTGACCTAGTCTCAAAGTATGAATTGTAATGTATCTCATTCGACTGTCCCTCTGAAGACAGTATACCTGCTATATCAGGACAACTTTGGGCTGGATACAGAGTTGTCCTTTAAAAGACAGGTACAACAACAAGTAGAAACTACTGATATCAGTCAACAGTGGTTGGGTGTGTATAGCTGGATTTCGACTAGAATGAGATAAATCCCTTGCTGTCATCAGATTCTGTGAGTCATCTGCTTACTGTCACAGATAACTTAAATCCCATGAAGAAGGCTCTGTCGTTTGTCACTCATCTACTTACTGTAATAGATAACTTAAATCCCACGAAGAAGGCTCTGTCATTTGTTTACTATCACAGATAACTTAAATCCCGTGAAGAAGCATCTGTCATTTGTATACTGTCACAGATACCTGAAATCCCATGAAGAAGCCTCTGTCATTTGTGGATCATCTATTTACTGTCACAGATAACTTAAATCCCATGAAGAAGCATCTGTCATTTGTTTACTGTCATAGATAACTTAAATCCCATGAAGAAGCATCTGTCATTTGTGGGTCATTTGTTTACTGTCACAGATAACTTAAATCCTATGAAGAAGCCTCTGTCATTTGGGGATAATTTGTTTACTGTCACATATAACTTAAATCCCATGAAGAAGCCTCTGTCATTTGTGGATCATCTGTTTACTGTCACAGGTAGCCCCCCCGCCCCCTCCCCACTCCTACCCTCACCACCCATTCACACAATGCAGTAGTCTCTACCCACCCTGACACAAATTGAAAATAATTGTGGTATGCACAAACATGGTGGCGACAAGTTCCATTAAATTGACTTCACATTCCTTCTGCGCATTGGCCTGTCCTGATATGACCTTAGATATTGCCAGGACGTAAAACTCCAACAAAACAACCAAACTAACCTTCTGCGCATCAATAAATGTCTGATTAATGCAAAAACTCAAAACCATCGGAATATGCAACCGTAACAAAGAAAATAAAAAAACTCAAGCTATGAACTAGTTAATGACATCAGCATAGAATGTTTTCCCACAACCTCCAACGCTTAGTGCGAAATTCAACCACCGAGTGGCGCCAGGGGTGATTGAATCCACTGTGTGATTGCGTCTGCCACAAAAAAATCCTCCCAACCCGCAATAAAAGGGGGAAAAAAAGGAAAGAAATAAAATTAAAATAAAAAAATTAAAATGTTAAATAAATTAAACAACCCCAAAATACACAAAAAGAGTCGTACTGCCTGGTTATTTTGGGGAGCGGTGCGTTTTTGCGCAGCCAGGCGTCTGTGCCGTCTGAGCTGGTCATGATGGTTGTTATGGCAACCAGCCCCTCGGTGCTCTTGACGATGTGTCCGCGCTCACAGTTTGGGCCCGACACCTCCTCCATCTCCGTCAGGAAGACACGCATCGAGATGATACTGAGGCCCCACATGTGGTAGAAGAACCTCAGCTGCACAAAGATAAGGCATTTGGGGTTATTAATTAAGGTTGCATAGTCCCAAGGTTTTGAGTTTCTGTAATTTTCTGAGATAAATATACTAAATTGATCGTTTATAATCTACCTTACTTTAGTCTGAAGTAACTTTTATTTTAAATGGCTAACTTCTGAGATATTTGAAGTGCAAACATGTAAGATTAGTTTTGGCAAGCATGCCAAAACTCTGATTCCATAGGCTTCTGCAGTAACAGGTTCTATTGAATTGGCTTGGTGTTCCCGTCTATGTGGCAACTAAGGCTTAATAAGTGAACCAGTATCTATATTAGATATGTAGAATCAATTCTAGATAATTGTTTTGTTTTTGAAAATTTGATGCTTGATCGGACTATGCAGCTTTAATACCAATGACATTAATAGTGGTGATAATAACAACGGTGCAAATCTGAACTATCTGTTTACAATGTAATTGAAAGACACAATACCTGTATTTATAGACACATACTTCTTTTAAACAACTCCTCTTAGGATTCAACCAGTCTGCATGTACTGCTAGAATGATACTTGTTACTTTTTGAACAACCCCTGTTCAGCTGTTAGAAGTAAAACCCTATGCGTGTACTTATGAATTGATATATGTCCCTTTTTGAACAACCCATATTAGCAGATTAGCAGTAAACCACTCTGCATATATACCTATAATTATGACAGGTCATATATATATAGACAGGCCGGATCTGTCAACAGGGTTTTATGCCTAAATATATAAACAGAAGAGGATAACTAAGTACAGTATAACCCCGTTAAACCAAACTTGAAGGGACTCTAGAAATTTGTTTGGATTAACCGATCATTGGTTTAACCTAGCTTTGGCTTCGACTTTGACTTGGCTTTGGCAAAAACACGGGTGCATTATGAATGTAATATACAGTGTATGTGGACACTTTGATTATTGTTTTTTATGTATATGCAGTATAACCCCGTTAAACCAAGCTTGGATAAACCAAACGATCGGTTAATCCAAACTTTTTTGGGCGGCCCTGCAAAATACTACCATTTATCACATAAAAAAGTCAATGGGGTCTCAGATAACCTTATAACCACATGAAAGTTTGGCTTAACCATACCAGTAGTGGCCTGGGGTCCGACAATTTAGTTTGAATTAACCGATAATTTGTAATAACCGACTTTGGTTTAACCAACTTTTTTATATGATAAATGGTAGTATTTTGCCGGGTCGCCCAAAAAAGGTTTGGATTAACCGATCGTTTGGTTTAACCGAGCTTGGTTTAACGGGGTTATACTGTATATACATGAGGCGGGATATGCAGGTATTGCAGGTATAGCAATACCTCAGGGAGTTTGACGCCCCTGCCATGCAGAGTTGTAAACCACTGCCTTGTGGTACAGGTTCTTGACAGAACCAAAGGCTAAGGGAGCAAACCCTAAACAGAAAACCATGTCACTGTGGCAGCATTAAGGGTGTTGATGTATGGAACTCCCAACATCTCCCGAGCAGCCACTGCAGGGACAAATAGTTTTGCACCTGTCTTGACATGTTCTTGCCGGTGTGAAACCTCTATTTGCTCCCTGAGAGAGTGCCGCAGGTGACTTGCAAAAGCCAGCAGCACTTCAACACTTTTGCAGGCAGCTTTCATGTAATGTGAAACCTGAAGCTGAGAGACATTAAGATCGACTCATGGACGCAACTCTCACAGCAGAGAGCTAAATGGAGAGCGCCAGTCAAGTAATGAAAGCAGTCTTTGTCGCATCGTGACCGACAGCATGATGATGATGACATGAGGCGGGGACTACCTACTTGGCAGGAGTGATAGAAGGCTGACCCGTTGGCCATCCACGTTTCGCGGGGTGGTGGCGGCAGGATGGGCGAGCTGATCCGGTGCTGCCGGTACAGATACGGCACCTTCGTCTCCAGTTCCATCGGCTTCGCGTAAATGTAATGGCCTGGAAAAGGTGAACGCTCTAGATACTCTGTTTGTTGGGACTTTTAGATCCTGGCAACGTCTAAGGTTATATTACAGGTTAGAACGCGGGTCTCGCGTGCGGGGGGTTGGGAGTTCGGTTCATGGCCCCCCCCAGCTAACAAAAAAACCTCATACTGTCAGTATAACTTTATTGAATGTTACGATAACATTATACAAAAACGTCATATAAACGTTATTTTGTATGGAGTAAATAACATTATATAACGTTATTTTATAATGTTATAGTGGCATTTTTTAACATCACTATGATGTTTTCATTCAACGTTAGTGCCACGTTTTTTTACATTAATAGGACGTTTTCTTATAACATTCAAGAACCCTTTTATGACAACATAAAAATGTTGTATAAAGATAACAATAACACTGAGCAACACATAAAATGCTTAGAATCTCTTGAGTTACAATCTTCCTCAAATTTGGCACAGTATTACAATAACCATTCAGTGAGAAAAATATAGAAAATAATGGATTTTGATTGAACATATAAAGACAAATTGTCGGAAAACCAAATATATCAATTTGATAAATCTTTAGATGTTCAAGGTAGCTTAACGAATTGGTCTACCTTCATATAAATTAATAGTGCATATCATCTGGAGGTAATACATATCATACTAACAATAAAGCATCATAGTGATGTCATAATAATGTTATAGAATGTCAAAATAATTTAATTAAAAAATGTCATATAAATGTTATTTTGTATGGAGTGAAAAGTGTTATATGAAGTTATTTTATAGCATTCTAAAGACGTTTTTTAACGTCATTGTGACGTTTTCATATAACATTGCAAGGTAAACGATAATGGAAGATTCATAGCCATGTTGCCCTGAGTACCAGGTATACAATGCTAAACAATGTTTTTATTGTGTACTTGCTGTGGTCCTTGATTTTGGTTGCCCTGCAGTGGCCCTTCCTTATGTGTAAGTTGGTTCATTCACTTTTCTTGAATGTCACTTAATTTAATGCAGGTTAGTTTCCCATTAAATGGTCATAAGATGGTTCGCCCGGATCATCCTGTCCTCGTTGCCAAATTTGTAGTGAAGATCACACCAATATCAACTAGATTAAGTTGGATTAGGTTTGGGTATACTTTATATCTCGCATGTCTTTACAGTCTCTTCCAAGATGGCTACCCTCTGTCTCAATCACAATATACCCCAAATATTACAATACATGTCATAACATCAGTATAACGTTACTATGATATTATAACATTACAATACATGGTATAACATCAGTATAACATTACTGTGACATTATAATGTACCCTAACCAAATACTAATGTTAGCCTGACATTACTTAACGTTATGTGTTAGCTGGCGGTCAAGTTAATCCAATGATTTATAAAATTGATACTTGTCACTTCCTAGCCAAGTGCTTGGCATTAAAAGAATTGGCTAGAACTGGTTAGCTCAGTGTCAGGAAAATGTGACTGAGTGGGATATTGGGTCATGGTGCCCACAGCCTGATTTCCCAGTGGGGCAGCACTATAAAGTCGCCAGGAGTGCATACTGTCACAAGTCCTTACCCGTCCTGATATGACCTTAGATGTTGCCAGGACGTAATTCTTCAACAACGAACTAATCTAAGGTCATATCAGGACGGGTAGCGGCTTGTGACAGTACACACTGATGGCGACTTGATAAGTGTTGCCTCATTGGAAAACTGGGACACTAGCAAAATAACCCGATATCCCACTCAGTCAAATTATCCTGATACTGAGCAAACCAGTCCTTGACCTATCATAGAAATCCAGAGTGCCAGGTTAGGTAGCGACAAGGATACATTTTGTGAAGTCATTGGTTTGGCTCGGCGGCTTTTCAATCTACACCAGCCAGCATGCTTCCCCACTTGGCCACCCTGTCTGATCAGGACAATATTATTATACACTTCTGTCAAGGTCACACACAAAATACTTCGGTTTATATCGAGAAATTATCTCGCTGGAACTGTCAGTAGGCCGACCAATCGTTTATTAAAGTCAGTACATGAAATCGGACGCAGGGATACAGAATCGGGTTAATTAATCTGCCTGTTGCTTGTGGCCGTCTGTACTTAATAAGGCCATATTAACCTGATGTTGGTCATGTTTGTATTATTACACTGATGCATTCACGTCCATGGACCAGCAACTGACATCCACACAGCATGACACATCCACACATCGTCTGACATCCACACATCATCTAATATCTACTCAACATCTGTCAGACATCTCGGCATCCACATCATCTAATACATCAACTGACGTCCATCACTGACACCCCACTACACCTCGCTATATCTATCACATTCATCAATACTCAACATCTGACATCCACACATCATCTGACATCCACACATTGTCTGACATCCACACATAATCTTATATCTACTCAAAATTTGACATCCACACATCGTCTGACATCCACACATCAGCTAATATCTACTCAACATCTGACATCCACATATCTTCTGACATCCACATATCATCTAATATCTACTCAACATCTGACATCCACACATTGTCTGACATCAACACATCGTCTGACATCCATACATCATCTATTATCTACTCAAGATCTGACATCCACACTCTCGTCTGACATCCAGACATCATCTAATATCTACTCAAAATCTGACATCCACACATCGTCTGACATCCACACATCATCTAATATCTACTCAACATCTGACATCCACACATCGTCTGACATCCACACATCATCTAATATCTACTCAACATCTGACATCCACACATCGTCTGACATCCACACATCATCTAATATCTACTCAACATCTGATATCCACACATTGTCTGACATCCACACATCATCTAATATCTACTCAACATCTGACATCCACTCATCATCATAGATCCACACACCATCTGACATCCACACTTCATCTGACATCTACTCAACATCATACATCCACACATCATCAGACATCCACACATCATCAGACATCCACATATCACTAGACATACACACATCATCTGATATTCACACACCATCTGAAATCTACTCAACATCTGACATCCACACATCATCTGACATCCACATATCACCAGATATCCACACATCATCAGACATGCACACATCATCAGACACACACAGATGTACGAAATAATCTGAAACCTACTCAACATCTGATGTCTACACAGCATCTAGCACCCTAGATAAAAGATTCACCCGGTACTTGTAGTACACGGGTGAAGACCAGCCTTATATAAATACGGGCGAAAATAGTGTTAGTATGGAACAACAAGTAGAATGCCTGGCACCAGTGTCAAATGGTTACTTATATCAGAACAGAGTTGGTGAATGAGAGAGAATGCAAAAAGACAAGATGGCAGCCAGAGAACGCCGTCGATTTCACTTTTAAATCTGATTAAACTAGATATTATATTATATTTTTCAACTCAAAGATAGCGGGCTATCAATAAGAGATATGTAAAGAATAAATGTTGCTTCTTAGATTGTGAAATTAGGCTCTCAATTCATTGACCCGTTTTTTCGACAGCATTTACATAGGGTTGGTTTGCACCCCTACTGCAGCAGTACGGGGTGAATCTTGTATGATCTACTGGCACCCACACAACATCTGACATCCACACAACATCTGACATCCACACGTTAACAGTTATTCTCATAGTGAAACAAACAACCGAGTTCCAGTCTTACATGCTACCTGCTGTCAGCCTTGTGGGTGGGGGTGGGGTGGGGGTGGGGGTAGGGGTGGGGGTAGAGGTGGAGGTGGCGGTGGCGGTGGCGGTGGAATGGGGACGGGGGTGCAGGTAGAGGTGAGTGATTCACATCAATTAGAACATTCTCTGAGCTCCACAAGGGATCAGCTGAAGAGGTCAACCGTTTCATGGTCGTACACTGCATACAACGGGAGCGAAGGGAGAGTGTTTGTTAGTCATGTGCGACTTAGATTATTAAATCTGATATTCAAATAACATAAACTACTGCTGTGATCTGTAATAAAATGATCTGTACTACAATGTGGGAAATGGGAAGTAGGCGGGGTCTGGAAAACTAGTGCTCTTTGCACAACTGGCTGGCGGAATAGCCTGTTTGTGTCGGCTTACCGCTTGCGCCTTACTGTCCACTGTCTTTAGCGTGTGGTTAAAAGACGGCCAAAAAACAGGCTAAAGAGCATAAACTCCGGCATAGGCCATCCGAATAGCCTGTTTGTGTCGGCTTTCCATCTTACCGTCCACGGTCTTCAGCGTGTGGTCGAAAGACGGCAAAGAAAACAGGCTAAGGAATGTAAACTCTGGCCAGAGAGCGTGTATATAAACAGATGAGAGGGACAAGCGTGTATATAAACAGATGAGAGGGACAACTCCCATACTAGAGCATGTAACATCTGCCGACTGTGGTGCTCCAAGTGGTGGTTGTTGAACAGTATATGACACAGCTGTCAAACTCAAGGCATTGTCAATGGTCCTGTGCAATCTTCATCCAGAAAAGTGAAATATCTCTAAAAATACACCACCTAGAAACAAACTGATTGGAATACACATAGAAAACATGTTTACCAACAAGATTATATTAAATTGATATGGTTAGGGTTCTGGATTTCTATTAATTTGGAATAAAACTGATGTTTTTCACTACGCGTACGGCAAACTCAAGGCATTGTCAATGGTCGTGTGCAATCTTCCTACAGAAAAAGTGAAATATCTCTAAAGCTACACCACCTAGAAACAAACTGATTGGAATACATATAGAAAACATGTTTACCAACAAGATTATATTAAATTGATATGGTTAGGGTTCTGGATTTCTATTAATTTGGAATAAAACTGACGTTTTTCATTACGCGTACGGCAAACTCAAGGCATTGTCAATGGTCGTGTGCAATCTTCCTACAGAAAAAAGTGAAATATCTCTAAAACTACACCAAATAGAAACAAGCCGCTTAGTACACATATAGAAAACATGTTTACCAACAAGATTATATTGAATTTATAAGGTTAGGTTCTGGATTTCTATAATTTTGAATAAAAACAAATGTTTTGCACTGACGTACCGCAAACTCAGGTTGTTCAACACTAACGCCGGAACGCCACTGTGCCTGTGTTACCGTTTTTCGCAGGAGTTGTCCCTCTCATCTGTTTATATACACGCTCTCTGCTCTGGCATAGGCCATCCAAATGGCCTGTTTGTGTCAGTTTTCCGCTGGTGCCTTACCGTCCACATGTGGTCAAAGGACGGCCAAAAAACAGGCTAAAGAGCGTAAACTCTGGCATAGGCCATCCAAATGGCCTGTTTGTGTCGCCTCTCCGCTGGTGCATTACCGTCCACATGTGGTCAAAGGACGGCCAAAAAACAGGCTAAAGAGCGTAAACTCTGGAATAGGCCATCCAAATGGCATGTTTGTGTCGGCTTTCCGTCTTACCGTCCTCTGTCTTCAGCGTGTGGTCGAAGGACGGCCCGGTGTCCTTGGAAGGCGTCTGACCACGGTGACGGTTCCAGTCCAAGTACATCGTCCTGTCGTGCGTCAGGTTGTGCCAGCCACAGTACCCGTTCTCAAAGTTGCAGCGGGCCATTTCCGGTATTGTGCCTTCAACAACAACGCACATATATATTTACTATCTAATGTCTTATCATGTTCTTTCAATTTACCTTCATGGATATTGTCTGGTTCTTGGCATCAGGCCAAAAAAAAGAAGATAAAAAGTTGGTGATCGTCAATTTGATCACACAAATCAGGGTTGCTTTTTATAATGTTGTATTTGCTATATTTCTGGCGTATGACGTAGACGTAATACGGAACTATATATAATATTGTAGGCATTTGATTTGGATATCATTTTTTGTTAACAAACACCATGAATGCATCAAATCCCCGTTTTTATCAGCAAGAGCTTTCCAAATGCTGCACAAAAATACCTAATTATGTTGCACAGATTGTATCTTTACGAAACTTCAATTGATGCTATCCTGACGCATTTTTAGCAGTTCTATAAAAAAAGAAATCCAAAGGAATCAGGGGTAGGCGATTTTTCAAGCACGACTGAAGACGTGGCTTCTGCGCATGCACGGATTTTAAGAGATGGTCAAAACACCCGTGGCCTCGCCAGCTACAAGCTCAGCTGGTGCCTGGCAGTGTTAGGGACCGATTAGGCCGAAATCTATTGAATGCGATCATATTTAACAGAATTACGTACTCAAATAATGAAATTTAATTAAATTAACCTTAAATTCCAAGCGATATTAACGTAGCAGCTAGATCGGCGTCGAATCGCCGAGTGTAAACTAAACAAATAGCAGTGCTCGCAGGGCCTCTTAAAATCCGAGCATGCGCAGAAGCCACGGCAGGGCGCTGAAACTGACCGGGCGCTGAAACCGCCACACCGGTGTTGCAGTTTCCGCGGGACACCAGTTTGCGAGGGACACATCCATTCAAATGCATTGTCAATGGCCGTGAGTGATCTTCATACAGAAAAAGTCAAATATCTCTCAAATTACACCACCTAGAAACAAACCGCTTGGTACACATATAGAAAACATCTTTACCAAAAAGATTATATCAAATTTCTTGATTTCTATTAATTTTGAATAAAACTAATGTTTTGCACTGTGCGTACCATCAAACCCAATCCATTGTCAATGGTCGTGAGCAATCTGCATACAGAAAATACAGAATAAGTGAAATATCTCTAAAACCACACCCCCTAGAAACAAATCGCTTGGTACACATATAGAAAAAATCTTTACCAAAAACATAATATTAAATTTATAAGGTTAGTGACGATGCTGTTCGATTTTGACGCATGTCCAGAAGCGATGTGTCCCTCGCAAACTGGAATGCCATGGAAACTGCAATACCGGTCTCCCAGTGACACGATACAATAGACACTGACAGAGTCGCAATCGGTAGGGTTATGCCCCGGTCAAAAACACGTTAGTGGACGTAGTTGCACATAGGTGAATGTAGTGGAGGCTAACGTGGGTCAAACATGGTGTAAGTACGTTAGGTACCGCAGGTTTTGGTATGGATAATTATGTTACGGTGTGGCGGTTTCAGCTCGTTCCCGTGCTCAGCCGTGTCCCTCGCTTCTGCGCATGCGCGAATTTCGCATCAACTCGGGTCACCCGAGCCACTTATGGGCACATGCGCACATCCTACAAACTCGGGTCGAATAATCAAATACGCTCGGGTGGACAATTTTTTCTTTTTTTAAAAATAACCGATAAAAGTACAGCAAAATAGGATTTAAAGTATTTTATGATGGCCTAGTTTAGCTATATTTCCATTTCATTAATCTAAGTTATTCTTTTTTTGCACACAGCACGTGTATTTGTCGACTCCACTCGCCGTGTTCTATTTGAAATTCGGATGACCCGAATCGCCCGGGTCGTGTTAATCGATTACGGCCATGTTTATTAGATTCTGACACATGCGCAGAAGCGAGGGACACGGCTGAGCACGGGAACGAGCTGAAACCGCCACACCGGTACGGATAAATACGTTACGGTACGGATGGCGGTACATTCAACTACGTTCAACTATGTTAGCCTCCACTACGTTCACCTACATTCACTAATGGCTATGTGACCAGGGCTTCGTCCAAGTACACTAGAGTATGCTAGAGCATACTAGAGTATGCTAGAGTATGTTAGAGTATGCTAGAGTATGTTAGCATCATTGATGCAAATTCAGCCTCTAACGTAGTGCTCTCTTGAACATATCCAAAAATTAAATCGGACATCACGGCTCACCCATGTTATTACCATTATTGACATCACGGACAAGTATGGATGCCGGAATGTTCAACTACATTCAACTATGTTCAACTACGTTAGCCTCCACTACGTTCAACTACTTCCACTAACGTGTATATTGTGACCGGGGCATTAGGGTTAGGGTTAGTGTTGGGTGTATCGGGAGAACTGGCTTTGTCATGTGACTCTTCCCGTGAACGCGACAACATCCATAATGGTACCGCCGCGACTCACTAGGTGTCGCAACGACTACAATGACCCCAACCAACATGGCGTCATCAGCTTTAGTACCATCATGTTCCACCAGGTGGCGCCACAAAACATATCCACACTTGCCTTCGACGCCGATTAGCCGAGCAAAGCCACTTACATCGCAATTTACTATGGGGAAGAATAACCGCCACAAAAAACCCTTCTAGAACTCGTCGATGTTCCATGTTAAGCAACTTCGCTTTCGGAGAATGAAGCAAAAAATAGGTAAAAGAATCTCACTTTTCATCTCCACAGAAGTGGTATTTAGAGCAGGCACAGGTTGTGTTAAATGCCCAAAGCCCTGTTCACACGGGGAATGTAAATCGATTCGTAGAAAGCGACTTGCTTAGTTCGCATCACATTTCCCGTGTGAACGGACGTCTGATGCGGATTAGGGCTGATTCGACTCACGTGATGCGATCGTGTAGACCACCTCACGAGTAGTCTAGAGAATCGATTCCTGTGATGCGGTTAATTTTGCCGTGTGAACGGGGCTAATTGCCTCACCTGATTCGATTTGCTTCGCCTCACATTTGCCCGTGTGAACAAGGCTCATCAAGACAGGGTTACCGAAAGTTTTGCTAAATTTCAAAGTCATAGAGAACATACATACAATGCAGGGGAGGGGGGGGGGTTGTTAGTTAGTTATGCACAGCTTTTATGGTCGAATAAAATATTGAAGTAACATAAAACACTGTCATGTTCTGTGATGAAATATTTATATATAGTACTTTGTCGGTGAAGGGTGGGTGACGGGGGAGGGGCCTGTGGAAAAGTAAAACTTGTGTATGACCATACAAATATGCCGTATATGGCGAGGACTGCTAACGCTTTAATTGTTCGAGTAATTAAAGTAGTATATTCCAATGGTTTTGAATTTCTCTTATTTTATGAGATAAACATATTAGGTTGATCATTTTATTCTACCTTACTGACAACACTTGAACAAAAAATAAATAAAAAGTGATACAGATTCATACAGGATTTTAGGTGAAAAATACAGATTGCCATCAAAAGCGACTGTCACACCTCGCCGGATTGAGCAACAGACAGAATTGTCTAGTCCGGTGGTGATAAGTATCAAAATGTATTAAAATGTGTCAAAATGTTGCACTATCGAGTCATTGGCTGCTGGACGAACGGACATGAAACGCACATGAAACACACATGAAATGCACATGACACGCACATGAAACAAACATGAAACGCACATGAATGGATAGCCAATGGACGAAACAAACTCAAACCGGACAAGAACCGTAGACATCAGTCCGGCGGCATCCGTTCCTAGTTTTGTGCATGTTCAAAACTTGTATGGACACAAAACGGACTTTGTTCAGTTTCTGTCCATTTCACCCAATCCTGTGAGGTGTGGCAGGGCCCTGAAAGATGTCTCATGTCTGAGTATTGGTGGAAGCTTACCGCAGTAGGCCTCATCCTCATCCTCTCCACCCAGGCAGTCCCGCTGAAGGTCACACACCTGGTCCCGGGGTATACACACCTTGGTGTTGCACATGAACTCATTCAGCGAGCAGCTTTCCTTGGTTGGCAGATCTGCACAGTTGGAAACAACAAGAGCAAGCAAGCATTGCATTATGGGAGCAGAAGGGTCAGGCAGTGAGCATCTTAGGCTCAGCCTCAAAATCTAAAGGATGGCTCCAGGCTATGTGTATCAAATTTGTTGATAGTGTCATAGACCACTAGGGGTTAGGGGGCTTACAGTTACATGTAGAATAGCCTACAGTCTCCCTTCATCTATATATTTGAACCCATCGGTTCGAACCCTGCCGGAGTCAAACCAATGACTTAAAGATTGATACTTGTCGCTTCCTAGATAGGTGCTCAGCATTATTAGGATAGGGCAAGGACTGGTTCAGTGATTGGCTCAGTATCAGGATAATGTGACTGAGTGGGATATCGGGTCATGGTGCTGGCTGACTGGTTTTCCAGTGGGGCAGAACTATAAAAGTTTCCATGTGTGCGCACTGTCACAAGTCGGTACATGTCCTCATATGACCTTGGATGTTGCCAGGACGTATGACTCCAACAACCAACCAAAATCTATGGGGCCTCCAGACAAGGCGTATGAAATATTTTGACAGTGTCAAAGGCCTTTGGAAAGGGCCTCACAAGTAGAATAGCCGAGGACCTCCCTTCATCTAAATCGGGCACTGTGGACAGGTTTTTTGGTGGGTGCTGCCAGGAAGGGTTCATAGCGCCCTCTACAATGACGTATATGAACGTCTATTTGTTGTTTCCTACTCAACTTCTTGTATTTGATAGACCCCAAATATTTCCTGTATTTGTGTTAGTAATAAACCAGCTAGATATTTAAAGTTACTTACTCCAATGGTTTTGGGTTCCATCCACATCTTTTAGTTCAACATGTTAGGTTGATCATTACAATCTACCTTACTTTAGTTTGAAGTTAATTTATTATAAATGGATAACTTCAGATATTTTAAGTAAAAATATGCCAAATTAATGTTAGCATGCGCACCAAAATGCTCGATATCATATGCTTAAACAGTAACAAGTTCTATTAAATTGACTTAAACTTAAAGTAGTTCTCCTTCTAAGAGGTAACACATATTTATTAATTTAAAGTCACCAGGTATTCCCTTCCCAGAGACAAAAGAATCCGATGTCAAAAGCTCTACAAGTACAGTTTAGATTTTCAGTTCATGGAAGGTGGTCGGCCAGCCAAACTGTACCACTGACACTTGGCACCACCTAACAATTTGGACTGGAACTTTCTTATTTTAATTCAATGACACAGCTGCTGTCACCTAGCGTCAAATGGCTCCTCCAGTGTTGATGCATCAGCCTGCCTCTGGGTTATCGACCACTCGCCACCTGGACATGCCACCACAAGGTCTGGCGGATCTACAATTTTACGCCACCCACCGATCAACTACATCTGGAGGTTTGGGGTAAAAGAACTGTCATGGGTAGGGTTGAGAGCCCGAGTCTTTGTATTGTTTGTTATGTTTGTTTATTGTTCTATTCCCCTGATTAAATAAAGCACTAGTATACCGCTCCTGTCTCATCATGAATTGTCAGTGATGCTAAGGCATCGCAGGTAATTGGACGCGTGAATACAGCCAATCGCCAGTAACTAAGGCCGCTCCGATATGTCTCTGACTGGCGGCTCCTTACTGAACTAACCTGAACTATATACCATTAATGCCGACTAGCAGGTTTTTTCGGCACTTCCGCCACACAATCGCCCAGTAAACAAGGCAACTGCGGCTCCACCTATATCAGATTTTAAAACTAAAATATGCCGCCTTTCGGCCAAAGAATCTCGGCTATAAAAGCGACTGCTAGCTTTAGATATTTCACTTTCGACACGGGAGCCATGCGGACAACAACTGCCTTAAATTGCCATCCCATAACCCCACAATGAGAAGGAGATATATGGTTATAAGCATGTCTAAGCCTCGTCGACATCACATAATTACCCAAGAGACTTTACTGATGAAAGAACTAAAATTGTAATAAAGAGCCATAACTATATTTGCTGTGTTCGTGTTTCTAATTAACCACAGAATGTTGGTGTCGGCAGCTGTACCTGGATTGCAGTACTGGAGGAAGATGCTGTCAAGCGCGATGTGCCCTCTGTCAGCGAGTCCATGCATAGCTTGGAAGATAATCCGAAATGGCTCCCGGATCTCACCCACCTCCACCTTGTACGTTAACCACCTGGAAGATAAAACCATCCTACCATCAGGGAACTTGTCATGAAATGCAATTTCTTTTATGCAGTTCTTATTACCAATATTTTACATTTTCGATATTATTTAGTTCAATTTAATTTATTCCACTTGAATAATATATTTTTATCTGCACCGAGGCGCTGGTCTTCCAACCTTAGAAAGTACAATGTATATGAACTATTTATGGATGAGATGTTGAGATGATATGAACAATATTTACAGTAGCAGGTTGAAATCAGGAATTACAAATATTATGGGAATCTTATTTTGAACATGTAGACTAGAGAATAGCCATTTATCAGTGTTTACCTTTACACTATATCATTGTTTTGCAGATAATGCCTGCGAGGAGACATTACCACAATTGGTGTGACTTGTTGTTAAAGGGAGTAGTGAATTTGGGATTCAGCAGATAATGGTCGCATGATACATTTAGAATTGACTCGGTCAACTATAGCTTTGTGGTTAGTTTATGGTTTTATTAGTTTATTCAGGTGTGATATAGAGGTGGTTATAATTTGGTAGTTGTTTATTTTACCCTTTTTTTCCCCAGGGGGTATTTTGGGATTTAAAGCGATACAAGTCTAGGATCAGGATTAGAATTCTAGATCCAAATATTTCTAGAATTGTTACTTTTAATCAAGAAGACAAAACACCTCTGAGGTTCAAGCTGACTATTCAACCAACTCTTCACTCATATCAGACTTACCATTGGTGGATACTTTAAATTTTTTTTTTTTTAAACTTTAATTATTTATAATGGATATTAAGAATGAAGCAGATAACAATCGCAGGTTTCCCACAACCTATAAAACCCGTGAAATATTACTTTTAAACCCACGCAGTTCATGACATTAAATCATGGAATTTGGACTATTATTGTATTTTTCTATATTGCAATATAGGTTGGACCTTTACCACAGAGCATGAGTCCGGACGCAGTAGTATAGTCGGTAGAGTGCAGCCTTCCCCACTGACTGGCTGCTGCCACTGACCAGCAAGTGAGCTGCCTACTGATTGGCCACTCCGACTGCAGGTGGCAAACATTGTATATATGTCATGTTCACTATATCGTTTATGTTGTATCATTTATCTGTTGAGCTACGGGTATCCTTCTTACTATCATCAACCCTTCGCATCGCCTTGTTTGCAGAATAACTGGTTTCCTATGTACATATCCATGCGATTCTAGTCCCTTTGCTCTGAAAATAAAGCTCTGCTTTATATTCCACAACTGCTCTCTCGTTCTCTCTTGCCCGAGCCCAATGATGAATACCTGTGTGCTAATTATATTCATTACATTGTTCATGTTCATAGCAAATTGTTTGATTTGATTGAAAATAAAAGAAATACAGGAATTGTGTGATGTGTGGATAGATAAAACCAAGGGACGTGTGCGTTTGTTTTGCTTTGCACATGCGCAGTTGGAATTACAAACTTGTCCATTCAAAAACAATATTCACAGGGATAATGTTCCTGAGAATCAATTTCCACTGAAGGCGCCAACAAATGAAGGGGGATTTCCAGCAATGACATAGTAATTGCACTAGTAATGAGCCCCAGGAAAGCACCGACCATTCCATTCGAAAAATGTCTATTACTATTGCTACTGACTGATCCCATGTTCAAAACATCTTGATTTGAAAGTGAGGTTAGTTACCGAACTGATATTGTTGGTTGGTTGTTGGAGTTTTACGTCCTGGCAACATCTAAGGTCATTTCAAGATGGGTACCGACTTGTGACAGTGCGCACTCATGGCGACTCTATAGTGCTGCCCCACTGGGAGACCAGGCAGCCAGCACCATAACCTGATATCCCACTGAGTCACATTATTGCTGACATTGAGCCAACAAGTCTCTGCCCTATCCTCATATTGCCAAGCGCCTGCCTGGCTAAGAAGTGATACGTATACAATTTTACGTCATTGGTTTGTCAAAACCAGGATTTGAACCCGTAGACTCGAACGACACGATCTATCAAAATGGGAGATGGAGGCTCAACTCAGTCACCCATCATGTCAGATTACAAACTGATCTAGCAAAACCCTAGATATGTAGAATCAGTTAGATTTGTAGAATCAAATCTAGATAATTCTTTTGATTATGAAAATCTGATTGTAAAAATATATGGTCTTTTGGTCGTGATAAACAAGCTTGGAATCATATCAATATCTCGGGCGATGCAGTTGGGGACCATTGTTATGTAATAGCAACGTAATGTGTGTCCACTCACTGTGTGACATATAAATAACTGTGTGGAAATGTGTGGAAATCTTATGTTGCGCAGTGACCAGGATTGCGGTATGATGTCCGGATATTAAGATACGGTTATTAATTATAGAAATGTTTCCTCCCATGCACCAGGAAGAGTGCACCTTGAGGAGGAGCATATATTAATGTTTATTGTAACTGTATGGTGACTACTTGTTACCACAGGACAGCTGGATAAGCACACCCAGCCATTCTGCATATATTATGGATGCCACCTGCACTGGGGCTTGAGAGACAGGTGCCCCTCTTGGGCGCCGCCCCTCCCAGGCTGCAGAGGTGTCTGATTGGCTGCCTGTGTGATCCCAGTCACCCTTGTACTCCTTGCACTTGCTATGCAGACACACACTCACTCTAGAGATACCAAAAGAAGCAGTTCACCACTGAGCTGTGCGTAACACCCATGGGACTTAGGTTCGATGGGCTGTAGGCACTGAATTAGACCAAGACTGAACAAGCAGAAACTATGTGGGTCTGTGTGGCAGGTTGTAAGCGAGCCAGGGTGGCAGGTCACTAGTAGGTGAACAAGAGTTGTAGCAATAAAGCTCAACCTTATCACTGTCAATCTTGCGTGACTTGTCTTCCTTTTCTTTCTGATGAGTTGTTTTGGTATTTAGTGGGGGGAGACTGGCAGACAGTTGCCAGGATCCGCCTGAAAGTAGTGAGTATAAGATGACTAATTGAGACGGCCAGCAGTTATTCTTCATGATGCTTCATCACACTATATACAGCGTTGGTCGTAATGCTTGCATTACGATTGATTCGCTGCGGGAGAAGACTCCCCCCCCCCCCCCCCTCTGCCGCTAACACCTTGCCCCTAACAACCTGCCGTTTACACCTGACCACTCCTGCTCAACCTCCCCTGCTGCCTAACACCTCTCCGCTCTTTCCCCCTCTGCCCTCCCCCCCTCCCCCCCCGCCCCCCCGAGCTTTCTCGCCTCCCCTCTCTCCCCTTATAACCCCGGCGCCGCTGTCTCCAGCCACTGTTCCTCCTGCTGCCTCCTGCTTCACTTCTCTTCTTTTTTGGCCTTCTCCTCCTTGACCTCTCCACGCCTCCGTGCATCCTCTCGTCATGCCTTTCGCCGCCCGTGGTCGAGGCCGCCCAGGGAGCGTCACCAACTCCACCTCGATGACACCCGTCTTGGTGTCACCCCGCCGATCTCCAATGAAAGCCGTGGAGCGTTGGGCCGCCTCCACCTCAGCCTCAGTCGACTGCCATGCCCGCATGCTCGACCGGCTCAGGAGCCTCATGGAAACCCTCATCATCGCACAGACGCCAGCCATCCCGCCTCCAGCTCCCGCGCCTGCCCCTGCTTCAGCATCAGGGGCCTAGCCCAGCCACCCGTGGTGACATACCCTCCACAGACAGCCGCTGCCCTTCATCCGGGGTATCGCCGCCATGCCAGAAATTGGAGTTCAGCAGGGACACGGCTCCCCGCCCCCAGCTGCCGCTCCCCCTCCCCCCCCCCCCCCCCCTGATGCCATGCTCCACCACCCGACAGCCTACACGCCCACCTCTGCCGTCCGAGATATCCTCGCCTCCACTGAGGCCCACCACAACGTTGCATAGAAAGGTATCCCCAGCAATTATATATTCCCATACAATCTGGTAGAACGAGGGCCCGAGGGTAAGCCAGTGAAGAGGGGTGAGGCAACTAAGGACGAGTATAGCCTAGCTCTCAGGTGCCTCAAGATCCACCCCGCCTTCCCCTCTTACTGCATCCCTGCCCTCTCTCACCATATACTCACCATCCTCCGGGACAACCTCACTGTTCCCTGGCCTACTGTCCACCACTACTCCGAGACCATCTTCACATGGATAGCGCACAGGAGGCTGCCCCTCGGATGGCACAACCCCATCGCCATTAACGCCCTCCACCTTGAAGTCCTCAGTCTCAGCGCTACCTCTGGCCACCATGTGTGCTGCCAAGCCGGCCCATGCCAAGGGCCCCACCCATGCGTCGGCAACCAAACCCTGCACCACCTAAACCAGAGAAGCCTACCGCACCCCCTGCACTGCCTGGAACCGCGACCCAGCCTCCTGCGATCGAGCCGCGGCCGGCGAGGCTCATGGAGAGCCCTCGGCAAGACAGCCCCACGCCTGCGCCTACTGCGCCAACATCCGGTGCATCCTCACCACACACAGTGAAGCGGTGTGTTATACCAAAAAAAAACATGACCACGCGATCATGGGGGCTGGGGGGACCTCAGCGGATTTTTGATCCACTCGTGCCGCCAGGACAAGACACAGACACAGCAGCCTCGCCGGCGGCGCCACTGTCCGGGTAATGCGCAACAACACCCCCGATATCCCAGTGACGTCACGGAAGGCCACCGGGCGTGTTTTGAGCCCCCCGCCACCCCCACCGCCTCCAGTGACATCAGCACCATCACCCCCTACCATCCCCCCGCGACGCTATCACTCACCCCGCCTCCGTCAAGGCCCAGGTCCGCCTCACCCCCACACTCACCCTGCCGCGACTCACCCGCCCCCGAAGACAGTGCCTACCTCACCCACTTCCCCGACCTCAGCTTCATCACACTATATACAGCTTTATTAGAATAACCCTACTCAACTAAACGGCATAGGACCGCATTCTCTGCCGAATGTCAATCTAACATCTGACCAGGGTCATTAGGCACTAACAGCCACAGCTTATGGCCCTGTCACACTACGACGTAATGACGTCAGCGTAGGGAGAACGTGAAGAACGTTGAACTTCTGGGCGTAGTATGCACATTTGGGCACAAGTTGAACGTGGATGCAGCGTAGTGGACGAGAGAGTAACGGCGGTAAAGCGTAGTGATACCGTCATTCAATGAGAGAGGACAACGTCACTACGCTCACGGAACGTTATGAACGTTATTCCATCGCCAGAAGAACGTTACGTGACGTTCCCTACGTCATGAGATGTTGAACGTACGTTGAATGCACGTTCTCCTGACGTTCTGCTGACGTTCTCCTGACGTTCCCATTACGCCACGTGGGCATTTGCATTCGGTTTACTGTAGGTCAACGTAGTGGAACGTAGTTGAACGTACTGAGCAGCATTGGAAAAACGTCCGTTTAACGTCATTGACGTTCACTGAACGTGAACAGAACGTACGGCGAACGTAAACCCTTACGTTCGAGCTACGTCGAAATTTTTGAACATGTCCAAAACCTCGACGTAACACGACGTAATGTGACGTAGCTCGACGTCATTCTAACGTCATTCTGACGTCATCATGACATAACCCAACGTTATGACGAAAAATGACCACGTTAGGCTCACGTTGGCTCGTTACGTCATAGTGTGACAGGGGTATTAGCCAAATAAACCATCAGCCATGTTTGTGCCCTAAATAACTCACAGGAAAAAAAACGGTTTCACCATATATCATCATCATCATCATGCTGTCGGTCGCGATGCGACAAAGACTGCTTTCATTACTTGACTGCCACTCTCATTTCATGAAAGCTGCCTGCAAAAGTGTTGAAGTGCTGCTGGCTTTTGCAAGTTACCAGCGGCACTCTCTCGGGGAGCAAATAGAGGTTTCACACTGGCAAGAACATGTCCAGACAGGCACAAAACTATTTGTCCCTGCGATATATAACTTAGCATATATAATATAATACATATTAGATAAGATATGCAAATTAGGATTCGCTACATTTGATCATAACAAATGTGAATAAGGTTTGTTGTTTTGTTTGTTGTTGGTTTACGCCTTAGTAACATCTAAGGTCATCTCAGGGGTGAATAAGTAAAGTTGGGTTGGTCATGTTACTGTTCCTTTAAGGGCGCTGGTTCCATGAGGGCGCCACCATCAGACGAAGGTACCAGCCCTGTGTAACTGGTACCCCACCAGATCACGTGACTATCGTCCAGCTAGTATCCCTGATCCTTGATAGCTCTTTAGATAACTCTTACACCGTCGATTGTAAGGCTTTGTTTTGTTTGTTGTTGTTTTGCTTCCTAGCAACATCTAACGTCATATCAGGATGGGTACCTACTTGTGATAGTGACTTTATAGTGCTGCCCACTGGGAGACTATACCACCAGCACCATGACCGAAAATCCCACTCAGTCGCATTATCGTGACACTGAGCCAACCAGTCCTCACCCCATTCTAATAATGGCGAGTGCCTGGCTAGGAAGCGACAAGTATCTATTTGTTAAGTCATTGGTTTGACCCAACCTTTTTTTGTTTTGTCGCAAGACTGAGATAAGCCGTTCGCACTCAGTGGACTGGTGCTGGTCTTATTGCCTCGGCTTCAGCTGGATCCCACATCCCAATTAGGCGAATGAGGAGTCAGGGAGGGGGGGGGGAGTGGGGGAGCAGTGAGGGTCGTGGGGTGTAAGGGAGTGGAGGGAGCGGGATGTAGTTCAGGCGGTAGAGTGTCCACCTGTAAGGATGTTGGTCATCTGATCGATCCTGCTCAGTAGACACATTTGCATTTTGGGTTATTTTCCGATCCAGCCAGTGGTCCACAACTGGTTCATCAATGTATGTGCTATCCTGTCAGTGGGAAAGTGCATATAAAAGGCCCCTTGCTGCTTATCCGAAAGAGTAGCCTATGTGGTGGCAGCGGATTTCCTCCAAAGAAATATGTCAGAATGACCATATGTTTGACATCCAATAGCTGATGAATAAAATCAATGTGCTCTAGAGGCGTTGTTAAATTAAACAAAACTTGCTTTTTTGTTGTAAGGGAGTGGGGGAGTGGTGATGGGAGTGGGGTAGATGGTTTCCTGGGAACGGGGAGCGGAGTGTGCCTTATAATGTATATAAGTCCTCCTTTCCCTTCGCTATGTGACGTCACAACTATTAATAATAGTCATAGGGGTCGTCTAGTGTTGCTGGGCGGACTGCCATGTTGGCAGGCAGGCTGGCATGTATGCTGGCAGGCAGGTAGGAATGTACGAAGGTTGGTAGGCAGGCTGACTAGAATGCAGGCCAACTGGCACGTTGGCAGACAGGCTGGTAGGCAGGCAAGCTTGCAGGCAGGCACGACAGGCAGGGAGACTGGCAGGTTGTCAGGAAGGAAGACAGGCATGTTGGCAGGTAGGCAAAGAAGCAGGCAGGCTGACAGGCTGGCAGGCAGGCAGGCAGGCTGAGCCCGAGTGACGAGCTGCTGATCTTCCATTCAAACTGCCTACTGGGTATTCTCAAAGGACATTGTACACACAGTCCGTCCGATGCAATGGCGCCCGTTGCCGCATCACTGGTGTGGATTTATAAGGAACTCAGTCGACCTTGCCACCTCTCCCCTGATACAACTACGATACTCCACCCCTACACCCACCCCCTCCCCCCTGCTCCACACCCCACCCCTCAACCCTAACCCCGTCCTTACCCTCCCGACCCACCCCCATCCCCACCCTCCACCCCCATCCCCAACCTCTACCCCCTCAGCCCTCAACTCTGAACCTCCCCCCCACCCACTAACCTCTCCCCTCCCCCACCCGCATCCGTACAGACGAGATCACTGTTCCGAGTGCGCACGCGCTGAAAATGGCGTTGGCAGCAAAACAAGGGCGTACTGCCATTGAGTTTGCCGAGACGCATAGGGAAAACCTTGTGTTTAAGACACAACTCTCCATACTTAAGCATTTTGAGCTAAGAAACATACAATTTCAGTCACTTTACAGGCTGATGTTTACATCACCATTGATTAGACATAAGTAATTCTTGTTCTAAATATTAAAATATCAAATGTGTCAACAAAAACTTGTTTCAAAGAAATATATAACCAATGTCTGATTAACCCTACCCATTTCCTAACCCAGCAAATGTCATTAACCACAGGATATAAATAAAAACATGAAATAAATGAGTAAAACTGACTTTGGCTATGGCTCTAACACTAGTTGAGTGCCCAGACTTTTCTCAATCTAAATGCAGATGGCATAAGATATGCTGATTAGATTGATCTAAATGCAATCCTAGATAAAAGATTAACATCTTAATTTATTATATATATATTTTTTTAGTTGGTATTCTATGTTTCAAACAAGAGTTGAGATGAGCTGAAACTAGCACATTTCATAGTTGCACCCAGTGTCTTAGCATTAGCATTAACCATGTGCTTCACTGGGGTTTGTTTATCTTCCACGCATCCCACAATGCAACGCGCGGCTGGAATGGCGATGTAGTCTATTAGTTGACCTGCTCGCCGCCAGGAGGTGGGCGTGCAATGTGCGTGGTGGTAGGCGCAGTAGTTCAGGCCTTTACTACGTTGATTTATCACCGTGTTTAGACCCCACTGATATCGCTGGTGATGGATGCCTATGTTCCACCCCCACCTAGGCCTGGCTTTATTGAATCATCCCGGCCGAACCTTTCTGCGTCCGTTCGGCGCCGCCGTTGTTGTTGTTTGTTGTTGTCTTACGTCCTACCAACATCTAAGGTCATATCAGGACAGGTACCGACTTGTGACAGTGCGCACTCATGGTGACTTTATAGGGCTGTCCCACTGGGAAAGCAGGCGGCCAGCAGCATGACCTGGTATCCCACTCAGTCATATTATCCTGATACTGAGCCAATGAGTCCTTGTATTATCCTCATAATGCCAAGCGCCAGGCTAGGAAGTGACAAGTATCAATTTTTAAGTTATTGGTTTGACTCAACCAGGGTTCGAACCCACGACCCCACGATCTACCAGCGCGGGAGACCGACGCTCTAACTCATTCGGCCATCCCGTCTGGTCCGTCGGCGCCCCCTACGTTATGCTAACTCCCTCTCCGTCCCCTCCCCTTACCCCCTCCCACCTCCCTCTCCCCATCAACAACCAACCCGCGCTCTCCCTCTCCCCCAAACTGAATCCTGTAGAACACAGGCTTCCCGTGCAGAAGGTCAGCTGAGTCAAACCAACAACTTACAAAATTGATACTTGCCGGTACCTAGCCTGACGTGCATTCGGCATTAAATAATTCAATGACTGGCTAGCTCAGTATCAGGATAACGTGATCGTGTGGGAAATTGGGTCATGGTGCGGGTTGCCTAATCTCCCCGTGGGGTGGCACTATAAAGTCGCCATGAGTGCGCACTGTCGCAAGTCGCTTCCGGTACTGATATGACCTTAGCAAACAAAAAACACCCCGCTGCCTTTGCCAACCATTCCCTCAGTGTTTCAACCAGAGCGCTTCCCACCGGAGTTACCAGCGGCAACTGCGGACCCAGCCAATGGAACCAGTGAGTGTTTGGCCCTCGTCATATCTTAAGACTCATACACTGATTTATGATTACTTTATCTTTTTTTGTTTGTTTGTTTCTGTGTCATCTGTTTTTATTGCGGCCATTTGGAATATAAGCGGCCTCGCCTCAGCTGTTCATCAGACGTAGGCTCGGACTTGGATGGTGCTGGTTCCGGGGAAGGCCACCAGGGGTTTGATGTATCTGGTGTCCGTTGTTGTTAGCGCTATCGTTATTGGTATCGTCGTGGCCATCCACACACTCATTCCGGCCCTCCTCCATCGCCTCCTCCTCCTTATCATCATCGTTGTTGTTGTTGTCATCGTCGCCGTCGTCGCCGCCGTCGTCGTCGTCATCATCATCATCATCATAGTATATCCTCATCATTATCATCATCATCATCATTGTTGTCATCACCATTGTCATCAACATCACCATCACAATCGCCATCACCATTATCACCACCATCACCACCACCACCATTGCCATCGTCATCGTCATCATCGTCATCATCAGTATCCTCCTCCTCCTCCTCATCATCATCACCACCACCACCACCACCATCATCACCACCACCATTATCATCACCACCACCACCAAAGCATACCACAACTCTGACAATATAGACTTCAGCAGTATAACCTTCGATTAAATCGGTTTAGTATTTCATTCTATGCAGCACCAAAGCCTTACTCAGTACACCTGTATCTAAATTCGATATGGACAATCAAATGTAGGTCAGTGATTTAATTTGAGGCGTTCATCCTACTAAGCAGCTTTAGTCAGGCTCAACCTATGCTCTTACGGGCCAGCTTACTGGTTTTTGGAGTTTTACATCCTGGGAACATCTAAGGTCATATGAGGACGGGTACTGACTTGTGACAGTGCACAGTCATAGCAACTTCAGTGCTGCCCCACTCGGGAATCACCATGACTTGATATCCCACTTAGTCACATTATCCTGACAGTGAGCTAACCAGTCCTCACCCTATCCTATTAATGCTGCGTGCCAGGCTAGGATGCGATAACTATCAATTTAATATGTCATTGGTTTGACTCGACCGGGAACCGAACTCCCGACCTTCCGCACGCGAGGCTCATGCTCCACCGATTCGGCCACCGCGCCCGGTACTTCCAGGCCAGGCTTCCAGCCTGACAAACACTTGTACTATTTACCCATGGGCCTTCATCCTGTTTCCATATACTGCTTATGCATGTCACGTGTTTGTTCACTTCATACTTCACTCCTCTACATGGCTCCATATCGGTAGAGCGCAGAACACCCGTGCGGGAGATCTGGAGTTCGATTCCCGGTCGAGTCAAACTAATGACTTTCAAAATTAATACTTGTCGTTAGCTAATACCCTGATCACACCAAACTAGTTCTCAATACGTTCTTGAAAATGTTGCTGAACGGGCTCAAACCGTGTGCGAACAGAATGGATGTAGTAGCAACTTTTTATGGTCTTTTTATGAATGGGATGGACGGGCTAGAATGGAATGGTGCTCCAGAACTTTGAGCCTGCCCAAAATTGTCTTGCACCCATGTTCTACCTCGACCACATCCCGTTTTAGAATGGGGTCAGACGTTTTGAGAACTACTTTGGTGTGATGGGGATATAACCAGTCCTTGCGCTATCCTATTAATGCAGAGCGCCAGGCTTGTGAGCGATGGCTTAGATAATGTTTTCAAAGGCTGACCCTGTTCATCTAAAATGTTATTACTAATGTTGAAAGCGCAATGGCCCTTTGTTTAATTGACAGTGTTTTGACAATCGAGACTAATTGACAGTGTTCTCAAATTTATTGGACAATAATACGTCACCCAATGAACAGTGTGCTCCAGCACCTGATATAATGGCAGTACTTGATACCACTTAATGGACAGTGCTCTAGTACCTAATTGATCGGTTGAGGTTTTATGTCCTAGCAACACCTGAGGAAATACCGGTACGGATACAGAGTACCATAGTTATTCGGCCCGAAACCGATAGTCGGCTCTACCGTCGGCATATATAAGGCCTGCGCAACACAAACTCCTGGTGTCTTTATAGTCCTATCCTCCTGAGATACCATACAACCATCTCAATGTCACACATAAACGCATTGTGCATGGTACTTGGTAACATGGGTAATTCTTGGGACGGCAAAGAGTTGTTTGAATCATCACCACATGCTATGTTCCTTATTTACTTGCACTCAAGCAAAATGAGAGACAAATAAGTGTTCACACTTCCTGTTTACCATTCGCTATTTCGCTATTTATTTCGCTATGGTAACAGTACTTTTGCCACCTATCATAGCTCAACCATTGGTCGCCTACCTGGCTTTGAACTCAAACCTCTCGACTCTGTCGCCACCTAGTGCATATTCGCTCCTCCAGGTTCTGTGATGTCACAACCACATCCGGTGTGGCGGTTTCAGCCGTGCGCCAGTTTCAGCCATGCGCATAGACTCAAACTCAAGGCATTGTCAATGGTCGTGAGCAATCTTCATATAGAAAATACAGAAAAAGTGAAATATCTCTAAAACCACACCACCTATTAACGGATCGCTTGGTACACATATAGAAAGCATCTTTACCAAAAACATTATATTAAATTTATAAGGTTAGGGTTCTTGATTTCTATTAATTTTGAATAAAACTAATGTTTTGCACTGCACGTACCATCAAACTCAAGGCATTGTCAATGGTGGTGAGCAATCTTCATACAGAAAATCCAGGAAAAGTGAAATATCTCTAAAACCACACCACCTAGAAACAAATCGCTTGGTGCACATATAGAAACATCTTTACCAAAAACATATTAAATGTATAAGGTTAGTGACTCACAACCATTGACAATGCCTTGAGTGTGAGTCTATGTGCACGGCTGAAACTGACAGTGAGCTGAAACCGCCACACCAGGTTCAAATCAAGTCACTTTCCGCCTGGACACGAACAAACAAGGTTTTGCTGCACATTTTTAAATCATCGGTTTGACTCGACCAGGGCTCGTTCACATCCCACGATCTACCAAAACAGGAGACGCACGCTCAACCCATTCGGCCATCCCGTCAGGTGCGGGTATGATTATGAGTGGGTGTGGTCTCATATTGTATCACCATCAATTACTAACACCATCATGCCTGGTCATTCTCCACTCAGTCTGCAATCACAATGCATAAAACATCACATCTCCTTGGAGATTGGACCACCATCATTTGAGCCACGCAAATTAATTAGTTTCTTAGTCTCCCGTCCACTCAATACATTCCCACCCCCACTGAAAACCTCCCACCCACACACCCACCCACCCGCCCACCCACCCTCCCACACATCCCACATCCCCCCACCCACCGGCACAAAAACGCTTACGCGAGGCACTGTGATACTAAGTCTCAAGAATTACTTAATTGAGTTCTCATGATTAGATAATTAATAGTGGTTCACGTAGTGTCTTATATATCGACTTTATAGTGCTGCCCCACTGGGAGACCAAGCCACCAGCACATGACCCAATATCCCACTCAGTCACATTATCCTGATACTAAGAAAACAGTCATTGCCCTATCCTAATAATGCCAAGCGCCTGGCTAGGAAGCAACAAGTATTAATTTTTAAGTTATTGGTTTGATTCTGTACTTGACCAGAGTTCGAACCCATGGGTTCGAATCTCACGATCTACCAAAACGGGAGACGGTAGCTCAACTTATTCGACCATCCCGGCTGGTTGGTTTTAAGATGCATTCCATACAATAATGTTCACTCTATCTTCGCAAAATAAATGGGCACAGCAGCCGAATCGATAAGACTGCAGGCTTCCTATGCGGAAGGTCCTGGGTTTGAAACCCGGCTGAGTCAAAGCAATGGTGTACATAATGTATATGCCTGTCGCTTGGCATTTCTAGCAATGCCTGGTTTGCTCAGTATCAGATTAATGTTACTGCGCTCTACCGATTTGGCCATTGCGTCCGGCCACCGGCATGCTGGATCTCAGCTTACTTAGGGACCAGCGTAACTCGGTATACCAATATTGGTCTTCCTAATTCCATCACTCTTTGTCCATATCCAACTTAGTCAATTGGTGGGCTAGGCAACATTCACTATCACTGTTTAAGTCACTGATTTAACTCGGCTTGGTTTCAAATTAATTAGTGTCTTAATCCCCCGTCCACCCAATACATTCCCACCCCCACTGCAAACCCTCCCACCCACCGACCCACCCACCCACCCTCCCATCCACTCACCCTCCCACACATCCCACATCCCCCAACCCACCAGCACAAAAACGCTTACGCGAGGCACTCTGATACTAATAGTCTCAAGAATTACTTAATTGAGTTCTCATGATCAGATAATTAATAGCGGTTCATGTAATGTCTTATAGTGTTGACGTTATAATGTCGAGTGCCTGGCTAGGAAGCACCAAGTATCAATTTTTAAGTTATTGGTTTGATTCTGTACTTGACCAGGGTTCGAACCCATGGGTTCGAATCTCATGATCTACCAAAACGGGAGACGGTAGCTTAACTTATTCGACCATCCCGGCTGGTTGGTTTTAAGATGCATTCCATACAATAATGTTCACTCTATCTTCGCAAAATAAACGGGCACAGCGGCCGAATCGATAAGAGCACAGGCTTCCTATGCGGAAGGTCCTGGGTTTGAAACCCGGCTGAGTCAAAGCAATGGTGTACATAATGTATATGCCTGTCGCTTGGCATTTCTAGCAATGCCTGGTTTGCTCAGTATCAGATTAATGTTACTGCGTTCTACTGATTTGGCCATTGCATCCGGCCACTGGTGTGCTGGATCTCAGCTTACTGAGGGATCAGCGTAACTCGGTATACCAATATTGGTCTTCCTAATTCAATCACTCTTTGTCCATATACAACTTAGTCAATTAGAAGGCTAGGCAACATTAAATATCACGATTTAAGTCACTGATTTAACTTGGCTTGGTTTCAAATCTGATGTTTGAATCCCACAAGCTGCCAAATGTCTCAACCCATCCCGCTTAGTTTAACTAGTCTAGTAGTATAAACAGAAGAGTAGTATAAACAGAAGAGGATAAGTATACATAAGTATAACTACCACACTTCTGTGATTGCACTGAGTACTTCATAATTAATTTCCAGTTGACATTCTAGAGTTGCCTGATCGGTCCCCACTACATCATGAGGGAATGAAGAAGTTGTTGCATCATCAGCAGAAAACTCCAAAAGTTCTTTGATTTATGTCTTTGCATTCCGCTCTGACATTCAAAGTACATCATGAGGAGTTCCTTCATATGCAACAATAGCTCATCAAATCTATTTCTTTAAAGGTTTCTTCGGTGGATTTGCACACTGATTGTTGGGTGTTAATTTACAGCGCTGGGAGAAAAGAGAGAAGGCATGTTTAACTACTTATATTTATTCAATGATTACTCAATCATAGTAATGTCATAAGGTTATCTTAATCATCATCATATCATAATGGGATAACAAACAGAGAATGTCAGTGCCGCAGGGGCGTGTGAGGCGTGTGAGGCTGGCTCAGATGCGGGTGACTGGCACCGTCATGATGGAAGAGCTGGCTTCCATATTTTCCATCAGTTGGCTGTAGGAGTTGTCAAATGCGACTGGGCATCTTGCCGGAGCTACATGAGGCAGATATTTAAGGCGGGATAAGAGAGTCAATTGGTGAAATCAGCACTTAACCCCTACTAACAAGACAAAATAAAGAAACTAAAATGAACAAAAAGGGTTGGGCAGGTGGGAAAAAATACAACACAACAGAGACAGAGGGCGCTAGGGTAAAACAATGTTGGCAATTGGTAGGAAAGGAGCCTACACAGGTTGAACTTCAAGATGAACAATTGAGAATTACGCCTTTATCTTACCAGGAGCGAGTTCAGTGCGGTAAGAAGTAATACGCCTTGTGCATTAATTTTTAGTAGCGACGAATGCAAACGCGGCATATATGAAACTTATGAGAGAAATTAATCATGATTAATAATGTCTCATATATATGATGTATAAAGTCTGCCGGCTCAAGTATATTGGATGTTAATTACAACTGGTGGCATACTGAAGGTAGTGGATTAATGATTCCAGGCAGGAGAATAATTTATGTATATCACAAGCTGCACATCATGGACAAAGCTGTACAGATTCATCATTGGCAGCTAAGTCAGACCAAGTAATGTTGGCTAGCCCAAATAAGGCCAAGTATGGATAGGTCACAGTTTGTAGGGCTAGGTCACACTTTGTAAGGTTAACTCGCACCAAGTAGGGCTAGCTTATGTCAAGTAGGGCTAAGTCACACTTTGTAGAGTTAACTCGCACTAAGCAGGAATAGCTCATGTCAAGTAGGGCTAAGTCACACAAAGTAGGGCAAGGTCACACAAGGAAGGAATAGCTCATGTCAAGTACGGTTAGGTCACATTTTGTAGGGTTAGGTCACACTAAGTAGGGCTATCTCACACAAAGTAGGGTGAGGTCACACTTTGTAGGGTTAACTCACACTAAGTATGCCTAACTAATATCAAGTAGGGCTAGATCACTTAAAGTAGGGCTGGGTTACATGAAGTAGGGCTAAGTCACACTTTATGGTTAATTCACACAACGTAGGGCTGGGTCACCTCAAGTAGGGCTAAGTCACACTTTGTAGGGTTAACTTATGTCAAGTAGGGTTAGGTCACCTCAAGTAGGTCTAGGTCATAACCAAGTAGGACTAGGTCCTAGAAAAGTAAGTCTAGGTCATACCGAGTAGGGCTGGAAATAAGGAAATAGGGTTAGATCATAGCAAAGTAGGGCTTGGTCTTATCCAAGTAGGGCCAGTCTTAGCAAAGTAGGGCTCAGTTATATCCAAATGGGGCTAGTCATAGCGAAGTAGGGCTAGGTAATGCCTTGTAGGGATAAGTCCCACCAAGTAGGGCTAGGTCACATCAAGTATAGATAGGTCACGCATTGTAGGGCTAGGTCACACCAAGTAAGGATACGCACCGGACGCGGGTGGCCGAATCGGTAGAACGCAGGCTTCCCGAGTGGAAGGTCGTGAGTTCGATTCCCATGTCTGTCAAATCAAAGACTTACAAAATTGATACTTGGAGCTTTCTAGCCTGGCGCCCGCCTTTATTAGGATATTGCAAGGACTAGTTAACTCAGTGTCAGGATAATGTAACTGAGTGGGATCTCAGGTCATGGTACCGGCAGCCCAGTCTTCCAGTGGGGAAGTACTATAAAGTCGCCATGAGTGCGCACTGTCACACGTTGGTACCCGTCCTGATATGACCTTAGATGTTGCCTGGGCGCAGGACGTAGCTCAGGCGGTAGCGTGTCCATCTGTGAAGCTGTCGGTCATCCGATCGATCCTTCTCAGTGGACTCATTTGCAGTTTGTGCTATTTTTAGTTCCAACCAGTCATTCACAACTGATTCATCAAAGGCTGTGGTATCTGCTGTCCTGTCTGTGGGAAAATGCATATAAAAGACCTCTTGCTGCTTATCGGAAAGAGTAGCCTATGTGGCGGCAGTGGGTTTCCTCCAAAGAAATATGTCAGAATGACTATATGCTTGACCTCAAATAGCAGATGATATAATAAAAAAACAAAGTGCTATCATTAAATATAACAACCTTTTTTGGGGGTACATTAGTTGTTTAAGCAAGGGAAATTTCAATCACAGGCGATTGGTCTTCCTCATTCCACTACTCCTTGCCCTATCCTAAACATGCCGAGTGCCTGGCTAGGAAGCGACAAGTATCAATTTTTAAGACATTGGTTTGACTCGACCAGGATTCGAACCCATGACACCACGATGTAGCTAGCACGGGAGACGGATGCTCTAACTCATTCGGCCATCCCGGTTAACTTAGATATTGCCAGGACATAAAACCGCAGCAACCAACCAACCAAGTAAGTACAGGCCAAACCAAATAAGGAAAAGCCACACCAAGAGGTACTATCGCGAAACACTTTACTGAAATGACCCAGCCGACAAATTTATATGAGACTTGCGACTATATTGGACTGCTTCCAATTTCCAGCCATGCTCAGAGTAACTGACGCGGCGCAGACTCAGTCAGCGTTAGTATTCAAGGGCTAAGCCTCGTTACCAATCCCACCTCATCCCTGCGGCCTGCTGGTGTAGATATCGGGCCCAATCAATCACCAGCCTGATCGCATTAAGGTTCGCCCGCGTCTCTAACCTCCATGTGGGACAATGGTGTGAAGGCGGGCGTACTAAAGCTGGATATCCATAGACTGTTCCCTTCTGGAATGTGCCCTTGTGCCATGTTCGCTTGTGACCTTGTGAACTTGTGATGCACCACACAGACAATGAACCTGTGTTTTGCTTAGTGGCTGTTCCCATAGGTAGGACCCAATGGACCGTATGTGCATGGCACTTGTTACATACTGACCAGGAAGAACTTGGTCATGAACATGTTCATTATCCGTGTGGTGTGTCACAAGGTAACAAGCAAACAGAGAACAAGGGAACATGTCACAAGGGAACAGTCTATGGATACACGGCCTTAGACTGACTCCGAGCACCACGTGTACTTTGCTTGTCTTTTGTAATGTTTTGCTGACGTTGATTTCCTGACAATTCAATTCAACGACTGCTATTCTGGATTATTTATTACCATCCTTATGGGACATTTTTCTTAGAAGTTTTATGGCTTGAAACAATAAGTGTATATTTATTTCTCCAGTGATTATACAACGGTCATGTGTGTAATGTATTATTGTTATTGTTATAGTCATCGTTATTGCTATAGTTAGTGTTATCGTTATAGTTATTGTTATATTTATCGTTATGTTTATTGTTATTGTTGTCATTGTCATTGACATTGTCATTATCATTATTATTATCGTTATCATTACGTATGTTGACGAGGCAACATATATAATTCACGCACGAGGCAAGTCAACACTCATGGCAACTTCATAGTGCTTCCCCACTGGGAAATCAGGCTGCTGGCACTATCACCCGATAACCCACTCAGTCACATTATCCTGACACTGAGCTAACCAGTCATAGCCCTATTCTATTAATGCCGAGTGCCAGGCAAGGAAGCGACACATATCGATTTGATAAGTCATAGGTTTGACTCGACCGGGAGTCGAACTTCCGATGTCCCGCATGCGAGGCCCGCACTCTGCCAATTCGGCGACTGCGCCCGGTAGTTGTTTATCAAGTTGACTGGTCATTTCACTATCGCCTCGTTGTGCCAGTAGTGCAGCACAATAAAGCAACAGGATGGTGCTGATGATCAGGGGTCAACATGCCTACTGCTAGGACACCATCAGTTGCTCGGACACAAAACCCCAAACACTGCTTCTGCTCGAAACCTCAGCTTGCCCAATCATTTGTCAACAAATGTTGTTGCATGTTATTGCATTTAAATTATCCCATAGTGTTAATGGACATTATGAAACCAGGAAGTCGGCCTGGGTCCACTTATTTAACGATCTGCATTAATCCAGATTTGTGCAGCCGAGTGAGAGTTGCAGGTGCAAACTATTGGATGTCTTGGCTTCCATTGAGGAGCGGGGGTGGGGTAGGAGTGGTGATGGGGTGGGGAGCTGAGGCGGTAGGGAGATGGGGAGGGGGGAGAGGGAGGGACGCATATAGGGAGGGAGGAGGGGGAGTGGCGAGGGGGTAGAGCAAGAGGAGGGGGAGGGGAGGGGGATGGGATGGGGAGGGAGGTGAGAGGGGGAGGTGTTGGCGAGGGGGTAGGGATTAGGGAGGTGTGGATGGGGGAGGGTGATGGGGAGGGGTGAGGAGGGGCGAGGGGGTAAGGGTGGCGTGCGGAGGGGAGGCGAAGGGAAGGGTGGGGATGGGGAGGGGGTAGGGAGGTGGGGAGGAGAGGGGTGGGGAAGGAGATTTGGGAGGGAGGAGGGGGAGTGGGGAGGGGGTAGGGGTGAGTAGAGGAGATTATTTGACCCGAGTCTGTAGGATGTGCGCGTGTGCCAAAAAGTGACTCGGGTGACCCGAGTTGATTAATCGATTACGCCCCCTGTGATCGGTTGGGAATATGTGCATGTTAGATCGTTATGGCGATGTCAATAATCAAAGGCAATAACAAAATATGCACTTTAAAGATAAACAAGCTAAGTAAAGTGGTGCTAGTCACGTGACCGCCTGTTTAAGGATTTGTTTGTTTCTTGTTGTTGTTTTACATCCTAGCAACATCTAAGATCATATCAGGATGGGTGCTGACTTGTGACAGTGCACACTCATTTGCAACTTTATAATGCTGCTGCATTGAGAGACCAGGTCGCCGGCACCATGACCCGATATCCCACATGGTTACATTATCCTGACGCTGATCTAACCAGTCCTTGCCCTATCCTATTCATGCCGAGCACCTGGCTAGGTAGCGACAAGTATCAATGCTTAAGTCATTGGTTTGACTCGACCAGGGTTCGAATCCCACGATCTACCAAAACGCTCATTCGGCCATACCGTCTGGTCTGGGTGAAGAAAACTCGCATGTATGTGTATGTTGTATAAAAGTCAGGTATAATGAGTCCAAAGCCACCTATATTGAACTACGTTTCTCTGTGGTGCCACCTAGCGTGTACTCTGAAGTTAGTGTCGGATTCTGATGGTAACCCCCCCCCCCCCCCCCCCCCCCCCCCCCCGCCCCCACACACACCGGGATCTGTTTCAATCCCGACCACTTGGTTAAGTCAAAGACCCTATAACACTAAGACGGCTCACTCAGACTGTACTGTGTGATCAAAATGATCAAACCCACCGCCTGGTGAGCTGGCTGTTCTCTTGATTACAGAGTTGCTATATTATATGTATAAATGTATATATGAATCTGAAAGATGTGTGATGATGGCGATGCTCATGATGATGCTGATGATGATGTGTATTTGTTCATAGCAATTTCATATTGATGTGCATTCAGACTTACCTATATCATGTATAATGTACTTGTATGTGTTTACATGTGAAAGACCAACCAGCAGCCGGGCTGATCAAACCCACCACAAGATGGGTATGCAAAATTTACATTACCATGGGAGAGATAGGGAGTGAGCTTTCTTAGTGTTATGGTGTCTTTGGTTAAGTCGTTCAGGATAAATACATTTTTGTTTTTTGTTTTTTTGTGACAAGTTTTTTATTCTGCCCATAACGTATAAGCTCCCGTGAGGGTGCTTGTTTTCAACGCTGGACAGCTGTGATACTGGATTGGTCTGGTCCCGCACTCAGGAGTCTTTACCTGGTCTTTCTCGGGCCAACCTTTGCGGTTTTGGGTGTTAGTAGTTTCTATATTAGTTTTTTTTTTTAATTTTCAAGTTTTTTCCTAACCTGTATATGATAACTTAGCCTACTATGTACATCTACGCAGATGACATACAGGCCTGTGGGAGAGGATCCCATCCCATTGTGGTTTCTTACAGCATCCTTTCACCCATGCCCTGCCCTTAGATAGTACACCAGTGTGCCAGAACACCCCTGGGCCCTTCAGGACTGCGACTAGGTGGGATGGCTGTGTTGTATGGTTAGCCATTTTGTATTTCAGGGTGATTCGGATGCATGACCGTGGCCTGCCTGGTTCTGCTTTGGTTTGTGCCAGTACACATACCCAGATGGACTGCGCCCTATGGTGATAGTCATTTCGAATTCCTTAGTACTTAGTAGGGCTAGTTTCCGTATTTGTGATATCTACCATCTTTTCTGGCCGGTCTTTTGCTTTTTGTGGCAGAACACAGCAAGCAGTGACTGCGCCCAAGATCAGGTGAGATATTGTTTCGTCAGTAGGTGGTTGTGTATTATGTTTTCTTAAGGACCTTTTATAGTGGTCCATGCTTTCGATTGCCCGTTGTTGTGTGGGTTGATTATTCCAGGCATGTGCTGCCATGGCCAGTACACTTCTCTAATAAATTTTGGTGTTACTTATTGCTGTCAGTAGCACTGGGGCTGCCATTTGCCTGGTGTCCCTACAGGGGGTTGCTGTGTAGCCTGGTTTTGTGGTGTAGTGGTGTGCCAGTATTTTGAGGTGCGTTTCCCTTCTACTCGTTAGTAGTGTTGCATTGCATTTTTTGTGTAATTTGATTGTGGGCTATCTTTTGTTCACCTGAAGGCATACTTTGAGGGCTCTATTTTGTAGCACCTGTAGTTTGTTTAATAGTTTTGTATTTCCTCCCATGTATACTACATCGCCATAGTCAAAGTAGGGGAGGATCATGCCTTTATATATTTTAATTGCCATGCTTTCAGTCATGTAGTATCTCAGTTTAGCCAGTAGCCATATTTTATGGTTTACTTTTTTGATAGTATTTGTTATGCAGAGGTCATAATTTAGGTGTCTGTCTAGATCCACTCCCAGATATCGGTAGTTGTCTACTTGTTCTAGTTCGGTGTTTCCCAGAAGACACTTTATTTTCTCGTTACTTGTTAGCCTGGTACCAAATAGTACTGTTTTTGACTTGCTGTTGTTTATGGTTATCCTATTTAGTTGGCAAACCTGAAGCTGAGAGACATTAAGACCGACTCATGGACGCAACTCTCACAGCAGAGAGCTAAATGGAGAGCGGCAGTCAAGTAATGAAAGCAGTCTTTGTCGCATCGCGACCGACAGCATGATGATGATGATTTAGTTGGCACCACTCGATTAGTTTTGTTAGTGTTAGATTCAGTTTCGTTTCTATTTCTTCGGTTGTTTTGCCTGCAGCATATACCACAGTGTCATCTGCATATAGTTGGATGTTTTCAATTTCTAGCCAGTTGTTTAGATCATTAATATATATGAGGAAGAGAAGTGGCCCCAGGACTGACCCTTGGGGTACTCCGCAAGTTATCTTTTCCTCATTGGATATGGATCCATTTACTGTGGTGCATTGCTTTCTGTTTTCTGGATAACTCGCTAGCCATTTTCCTGTTACTCCCGTTATTCCCATTTGGGTTAGTTTGCTCCTTAGGATAGTGTGGTCCACCGTGTCAAACGCTTTGCTGAAGTCTATGAACGCTGCACCCACTAGGTTCTTTTAATTGATACTGTTTGCAATATCAGTTATTAAGTTAGCAATTGTTTTATTGTCGAGTGGTATTTTCTGAAACCGCCCTGTTTACTGTTTGATATTTTGTGTTCATTTAGGTGGTCCATAATATGTCTATGCATTATTTTTTCCATTAGTTTACCAGGCAGTGGGAGTATGGAGATCGGTCTATTGTTTCCCAGTACCTGTTTATCCCCTCCTTTGTGGAGCGGTGTTACTTTGGCTAGTTTCCAGCAGTCCACATAAGTACCTTTTGTGAACGATTTGTTGTATAGCTCACATATAACATCTGGGATGCATCCGAATGCATCTTTCAATACTATACTTGAGGTATTTTCAATGCCCGAAGGCTTGTTGCAATCAATTGATTTTATGAGCTCACTTATCTCTTTTATTGTGGTTGTGCAATCTCCAATGTCTGTGTTTAATTGTGGCGCTTTCGTGGTCCAGTTTGTGTTGAACTGTTTGGATAGTTTATTGCCTATGGTAGAAAAATGTTTGTTCATTATATTAGCAGTATCGATGTTGCTGATTTCCATCCCCTCATTGTTGTAAAGGGTAATCCATTCTTTATATCTCTATATCCTGGTGTAAAGTCCATGGCTCGAATCTGTGGTTGTGTAGGCAGGCTATAGTGAAATCTATGCAGGCAAAGAGAAAGAAAGAGTATAAAGGGTGAATGAAGAGAGACAGGCATGACCTCAGGTTTATTATTAATATGGTACATGGATCAAGTATAGTGTATCACCCCACCCCATTCTCCCAATGAGAAACAAGCATTTCTAGCTCCACCAATGAGAAACAAGTATTCCCGGTCCCCATGGTTACAGTGATCTGCCCAACACCACCAAGCTGTGTGGCTCCCCTGGCCACCACCTGCCTTGAGCATGAGTGTGGTGCTCCTGACTAGCAGAGGGGGGAGGGGGTAGTGTGTAGGGCTCTGAGTGCCCCTTACACACTATCTTACTAGCACCACAATGTCTATTTACCTATCAATCAAGCACCACCAGCAACTACATAAACACATCTATGCACCTGGCCATGTATACCTGTTTCACAAATAGAACATTTGCATTCCCCCACCAATGCATCATTATCGGAATATTTTACACTGGTGTAGGGATGGCGCGGACTCCCTCCTCCCCCCTTTGGGTTATGAAGGTTATTACTCATCTATGACGGTTATTGTTTATTGGCAGCCTTGTTGCACCAGGTGGGAACCGGTCTGGCGATGGCAGAGAGCCTCCTTCTGCTGTTAATTGTTACTACTATATTTACTGATCTAATTACCACCCAGACTCGCCAAACGGCGCTGTCACACCAGGCGAGAGGTGGGCATGCCTGTCAAGACAGTCACTGCCGGCCCGACACAGACGAGAGCACACACACTCTTATGAGTTCCTGAAATTTTAATTTGTTTTCATTATTACTATTAAGTTCTTCTACTACCGTGTAGGGCGTTGTTAGTCCCAGCCAGGTACGGTTCAGTAAAGGATTGTCATTATGTCATTATCCTATTTGTTGTTGAATAAATCCGTGTCAGCCATTAATTGTCGCCTTTGTCTGCACTGAACTGCACGCCGAGCACCACTTATTTTTAGCTGACAGAGCACACTCTGCACGCCGAGCACCACTTAGCTCCACTTAGCACCACTTTAGCACAGTCAACTTGTTACCTGTGTCGGATCTTGCTACCATGAAAGAATTAATGGAGGATGAACGGAAAGACGGTGAAGGACGAACGCAAAGGAGTGTCGTGAGCTAAAACCATTGTTACGTACATTTCTGTCGAGCGACCAACTCGAATTTTCGTCATGCTCGGCGTGCAGTCAAGGCTAGACTGAGCCAAGCGGCAATGAGATGGCAGTCCCGGGGCAAAAGAGTGGCCCGGGGCGAATATACAGTGAAGAATAAATAAGAAATAAATAATAAATAATTAATTAAAGAGAGAAGGGGGAAACTCCGCCTCCTTTATATATATATAATAAATTATATTCTACATAATGGGTCAGGATCACGAAAAGAGGCCAATTAGTGGAAGTTGTCGGCGTCAAGCTTGGATGTCTGCGTCGATCGGTATAATTATAATTTAGCATTGACATAGGTGTTGGAAAGCCTTTAATTTTATCCTGAATGTAAAGGTCGAGAAAGTACCACAACCTGATTTGTTTCTAGGATAATATAATATAAAACAAAGAAATGTACGAGACTTTAAGAATTGCGATGCCGACATCTGTTAAAGTTGTCGGCGTCGATCATTTGATGTCGGCGTCGATCAGGATAATTATGATTTAGCACTGACAGAGGTGTTGGAAAATAAAACAACCTGATTTCTTTCTAGGATAATTGAATATGAAACAAAGAAATGCACTACACTTTTAAGAATTGCGATGCCGACATCTTCACTTGACCACCGATTGGCCCGTTTTCGTGAGGCTGACTCATTATATATATATATATATATATATATATACATATATATATATATAATTAGCGAGTGGTAGAGGCGTGAGGCAGAGCCAGTACAACTGAATAGGCCAGGTGGCAGCACCAGGCGATGCAGAGGGCCTGACCAGTCGCTTGAGTAGTTGAGTGTCATTAGGTGTGTAGTGTCATTCAGGTGCCAACTAGAGACACAGTTCATGGCTAATCACTTTACACATAATTATACTCATACAATTGCTTATACAGCACATATATATCCTGTCCACATCATAGAGAGCCCTGCCGCGCCGTGCACCCCCCACCCCCCACCCCCACCCCCACCCCCACCCCCACCCCCACACCCTTTCCCCCACACCTCCCACCACCCCTCTCCCCCGGCTGCACTGGTCCTGTTTCCAGGAGGCGTGGGCGCCGCTCCATTCCGCTGAGGACGTAATTGAAATGAGACAAATCCAGCCCCGCCCCGCCAATAAGTGCGTTGGGAGAGGACGCTATAGACACGATCGTCTGCTTTATCAAGTAACAAGGGACTGCTTAGCGTTTTCTGTTTTCTGTTTCCAAAGGCGGAAGGTGTTTTTTTTAGGCGGTGTCTTTCCCGCCAATCCCATCCACCCCACCAGCGGTCAAGAATGTCAGTTCACTTGAAGTGCCTGTATTCAGAGGGAAGCGGTTTATGTGGCTTTAGCTTGTGTTGATTATGGTGCTATCTATGTTCAGATATGGTCATGGTTGAATGATTTCAACGCGGCTAACTCATCTTGACTTGTGACAGCGCACACTCATGGTGACTTTAAAATGCTGCCCCACTGGGAGATCAAGCCACCGGCACCATGACCCAATGTCAAACACAGTCACATTATCTTGATATTGTGCTAACCAGTCCGTGCCATATCCTATTAATGCCGAGCGCCAGGCTAGGAAGTGACAAGTATCAATTTGATAAGTTATTGCTTTGACTCGACCGGGAACCAAACTCCCGATCTTCCGCACTCGAGGCCCGCCCTCTCCCGATTCGGCGACCATGACCGATGACGACTAAGAGGCGCTTAGTGTACATGTACAATGCTTTGACCATTGGAGCAGTTGGTTCGAATCACTTGGTCCTGAGTGCCCGAACCACAATGAGGCTATGGACATGTCAGCAAATTTAACCATCCCACCATCCCACCAGCTGAAACACAAGTATGCGGTGGGGTTAAGTGTCTAGCAGCCTTAAGGCCTGGTCACATACACGTTAATGGACGTATTGAACGTACTGAACGATAACCTAGTTGAAAGTAGTTGAACGTATTTGAACGTAGTTGAACATACCGGCATCCATACTTCTCCGTCATGCTAACTTGGTAATAACATGGGTGGGCCGTGAGTTCCGATTTAATCTTTGGACATGTTCAAAAGAGCGCTACTTTAGGGGCTGAATTTGCATCCGTGATGCTAACATACTCTAGCATACTCTGGCATACTCTAGTGTACTCTAGTGTACTCTAGCATACTCTGGTATACTCTAGCATGCTCTAGCATACTCTAGCGTACGGGGACGAAACCCTGGTCACATAGCCGTTAGTGGACATCGGTGAACGTAGCGGAGGCTAACCTAGTTGAACGTAGTTGAACTTAGTCTGCACCATAACGTATTTATCCGTACCATACCATATTTATCCATACTGTAACCTATTTATCTGTACCAAAGCCTGCCGTATCTTAACGTATTTCAACATAGTTTAACATACTTACACCACGTTTGACCCACGTTAGACTACACTACCTTCACCTACGTTCAACTACATTCACTAACATGTATGTGACCTGGGCATGCAACTCTATACTCCCGAATCAACTCTGAAAGATCCAAAAGAAAATAAATGCCAATATATACATACACATCTCGGTACAGCACAACTGGAACCCGCAAAGTTGACAGGCGTTCCTTTAGTCACCAATCTGCATTACTTCTGCCGACAGGAAATGGCATGCTCGTCGTAATGGTGCAGTTTCGGCCATTTTAATGATCTTCGTAGATTTTTGTTGATTTAATGGATTTTTAAGTGGGATGGGATTCTTTTTCTTCGTCAAGTGCTTTTCCCCACTCATAATCACTGTGCACACACCGAAAACAGAGGTATCAAGGGGGGCAATTTATTTGCCGAAAACAGACTGGCCGTCTGAACCCAAAACATTACTATGCTCCACAGGTGTGTTCTGACAACTCTCTGTCAGTCCCTACCTGTAATTACTCTCTACAACGCATAAGTAAGAAAGGAAGACAAGTCGCGCAAGATTGACAGTAAAGAGGTTGTGCTTTATTGGCATCAACTCCTGTTCACCTACTGGCGACCTATCACACTCACTCCTTACCAACTTTCCACACAGATCCGCATGACTCTTGCTAGTGTGTATCAGAATCAGTGCCTACAGCCCATTGAACCTGAGCCCAATGGTTGTTGCACACAGCTCAGTGTCTTTGGAATAGATGTTGCTAGTTCGAGTGTAGAAAGTGGAGTTCCCTCCAAGAGTGCTTCATGTGGGGTCTGTGTGTCAGGTATAAGGAATGCAGGTTACTGGGCTCACACAGCCAGCCAATCAGACACCCTCTACAGCCTGGGTGGGCGACACCCTAATAGGTGGCAGCTGTCACTCAACCCCCGCTGCAAGTGGTGTCCATAATGTCTGCAGGATGGCTGGGTGTGCTTGCCCATCGGTCCCATGGTAACCAGTAGTTGCAGGCAGTTACAACAAACATATATGAATGCCCCTCTCCCTGAATGGCACTCTTTCTGGTGCATGAAAGGAACATTTAAATAATTATTAACTGTCTCATGAACATCACATCACCATCTTGGTCGCTATGTGTTATCTGTTACATAATCATGGTCCCCACTCCGTCACCCGAGAATAATAATGTTCTTTGCCAATATATAAATCCGAACCGAAAATCCGTATATTTTTACAAGAGGTATCAAGCGGATTAATTGATTTGCTTATGGCAGCTGGCATGGTTGCCATTGGATCACACATTAAATGCATCCACATGATACACCACCAATGTTTTTTGTTAGTTTTTTGAGGTTTTATGTCCTAGCAACATCTATGGTTATATCAGAATGGGTACCGACTTGTGACAGTCTGCACTCATGACGTTTTATTTAACGACGCATCTAGAGCACATTGATTTTCCAGTGGGGCAGCACTATAAAGTCACCATGAGTGCGCGCTGTTACAATTCGGTGCACATTCTGGTATGGCCTAGGGTCTTACTGGGGTGTAAAACTACACCAACCACCCAGCCTCCCCCGGCCCTCTCAGAGGACTGTGGTTGGGCTCCTTAGGCTGCCTTTTTCCTTCCTCCCCCCCTCCCCCCTACCCCTCAATTCCTCTGATCACTACCCACCGGAAGCCAACTCCCGACCACATGGGACTGCTTTCAGTGGTGCCCATTCAGTGCTGCAGATGTGCAGCCTTCAGCGCACCAATGCGACTGAAAACTCCCCAAAACAACAACAACAACACATTGAATTTCCTATCATCGGCTATTGGACGTCAAATATATGGTCATTTTGACATATTTCTTTGGAGGGAACCCGCTGCAGCCACATAGGCTGCTCCTCGCGATAAGCACAAGGGGTCTTTTCTATGCACTTTCCCACAGACAGGACAGCACATACCACGGCCTTTGATGAACCAGTTGTGGACCACTGATTGACAACTTAATAGTGCTGCCCCACTGGGAAATCAGACCACCGGCACCATGACCCTATATCTCACTCAGTCACATTATCATCCACAGCGCTTTAAGTCGCCAAATTAAAATTGCTTGTAACAAGATTTTTCTTCCCAAGAAATAAATCCCCCCAGCGGGTTTATCTGACTTTGTGAGGGTAGGGGAGGGAGCAGGTGACGTGGGAGGGGGGGGGGGAGGAGGAGAAGGCCGGCATACCTCCTGTGTGTTTAATCACCAATTAAATATTTCACCATGTAAATAATTGGCGAATTATTTTATTAATTGGCTATGGTCAGGTTTCTCGATAGTTACTACTGCAGCCCTGATCCTGTGTCAGGGCTGCTGAATTACCTATTAGAAAAAAAATCAGGTCTTCAGATAATGACATCACACGTTGGGGTTTTGCATCCTAGTAACATATATGGTCATATCAGGACGGGTACCGACTTGAGCTGATGTGCACTCATGATGACGTTATAGTGCTTTCCCACTTAGAAACCAAGCCACCAGCACCATGACCTGATATCCCACTCAGTCTGATTATCATGACACTGAGCCAACCAGAATCCTTGCCCTTTCCTAATAATGCCGAGCGCCTGGCTAGGCAGCGACAAGTATACATTTTTAACTCATTGGTTTGACTCGACCAGGGTTTGAGCCAGTGTGCTTGAATCCCACAGTCTACGAAAACAGGAGACGGACGCTCAACTCATTCGGCCATCCCGTTTGGTCGCTCCTATTGGGAGATTGATGGTGACCTCTAGGGGTGTTGTTTGGGGTCAGTGGACAGCTTGCAATGGGCGTCATCAAATCCAGGATCTTACCCCCACGCGGGCAGCCCCTCGGTCACGGTACCCAAGCATCGCATCAATAAAACACCCCCGCGTCGCGCTGCCACCTCCGGCACCCCTCAATTTGTCACCTGAGGTGGCTCTCCACCGCATGAGGGCGCCACCGCCTCGCCGACCGCCACCGCCAACAAAAATAAACACAATTTGACGGTTGGTTGTTGGAGTTTTACATCCTTGCAACATCTAACGTCATAGTAGGAAGGGTACCGACTTTTGACAGTGCACACTCATGGTGACTTAATAATCGTAGTGCTGCCCATCTGGGTTGATTGGTCGGTTGTTGGAGTTTTACGTCCTGGCATCATCTAAGGTCATATCAGGACGGGTACCGACTTGCCACAGTGCACACTCACGGTGATTTTATAATTATAGTCCTGCCTATTGGGTTGATTGGTTGGTTGTTGGAGTTTTACGTCCTGGCAACATCCACGGTCATATGATGATGGGTACCTACTTCTGACAGTACACACTCAAGGCGAGTTAATAGTGTTGCCACACTGGGAGATCAGTCCATCAGCACCATGACCGTATATCCCACTCAGTCATTTTATCCTGACATTGAGCCAACCAGTCCATGCCCTATCCTAATAATGCCGACAACCTGGCTAGGAAGTGACAGGTATAAATTTTTAAGTCATTGGTTTGACTCAACCAGGGTTCGAAGACATGGGTTTGAATCCCACGATCTACCTAAACGGAAGACGGTTCCTCAACTCATTCGCCATCCTGTCTGGTAAAATAAACAAACAAAGTAACCGTAATGTTGTTTGAAAATACTATCGCAGAATTTTCAAACTTGACATGTTTTGTAAAAAGATTTTAAATCATCATTTAATTTAACTGGGCAAACATTGTTTAGCAAATTTGAGTGGATTGTTATTATTATTCTTTTGATCTTTAAGTAATTTCTAGAATAAATGAGAGTTTGACAAATATGTTCCCGTTGTTCTATTCGTCGTTCCAATTGAAGCTTTTTTTCATGTGGACTTAGAGTTGCATAGTCCGATGGTTTTGAGTTTCTGACATTTTCTGAGATAAATATATTAGGTTGGTCATTATAATCTACCTTAACTTTAATTTAAAATAGCTAACTTTTGAGATATGTGAAGTGCAAACACACTAAATTAATTTCGGCAAGCATGCCAAAACTCTGACACTATAGGATTCTGCAGTAATATGTTCTATTAATTTGGCTCGGTGTTCCATTCTGTGGTGACAAATGTTTAATGAGTGCACCAGTATATAAGTTAGATATCTAGAATCAAATCTAGATAGTTGTTTGGTTTTCAGAATTTTGTGTTTTCATCGGACCATGCAGCTTTAAGGCCGCCTCGCATTAGTCAGCTCCTTCTAGGTGTCCTTAATTGTGACGAGGCAAGATCGCCAATGTGGTTCACATTGACACCGGATTTAGCCACTTCAGCCACCACCACCTCCACCACATCACCACGAGTACTACCACTACCAATATTATCATCACAACCACCACCTCCACCACACCACCACTACTACTACCACGACCAATAGTACCATCACAACCACCAGCATCACCAACACCACCACACCACCACTACTACTACCACTACCAATAGTACCATCACAACCACCAACACCACCACACCACTACTACTACTACCACTACCAATAGTACCATCACAACCAACAGCATCACCAACACCACCACACCACCACTACTACTACCACTACCAATAGTACCATCACAACCACCAACACCACCACACCACCACTACTACTACCACTACCAATAGTACCATCACAACCACCAGCACCACCAACACCACCACACCACCACTACTACTACAACTACCAATAGTACCATCACAACCAAGAGCACCACCACCAACACCACCACACCACCACTACTACTACCACTACCAATAGTACCATCACAACCACCAACACCACCAACACCACCACACCACCAATACTACTACAACTACCAATAGTACCATCACAACCAAGAGCACCACCACCTCCACCACACCACCACTACTATTACCACTACCATCATAACCACCAGCACCACCAACACCACCACACCACCACTACTACTACCACTACCAATAATACCATCACAACAACCAGCATCACCAACACCACCACACCACCACTACTACTATCACTACCAACAGTACCATCACAACCACCACCACCTCCAGCACACCACCACTACTACTACCACTACCAATAGTTCCACCACAGCCACCAGAACCACCAGCACGACCACACCACCACTACTACTACCACTACCAATAGTACCATCACAACCACCAGCACCACCACCACCACCACACCACCACTACTACTACCACTACCAATAGTACCATCACAACCACCAGCATCACCAACACCACCACACCACCACTACTACTACAACTACCAATAGTACTATCACAACCAAGAGCACCACCACCTCCACCACACCACTACTACTACCACTACCATCATAACCACCAGCACCACCAGCACCACCAACACCACCACACCACCACTACTACAACACTACCAATAATACCATCTCAACAACCAGCATCACCAACACCACCACACCACCACTACTACTACCACTACCAATAATACCATCACAACCACCATCACCATCAACACCACCACACCACCACTACTAATACCACTACCAATAATACCATCACAACCACCAGCACCATCAACACCACCACACCACCACTACTACTACCACCACCAATAATACCATCACAACCACCAGCACCATCAACACCACCACACCAGCACTACTACTACCACCACCATCACAAACACCACCACCACCCACCGCCACCCACCACCAGCAGCTACCACCACCACTAACACTAACATGATCACCACCACCGCTACCACCCCACCACCAGAACCAGTACCACCACAGCCACTACCATTACCTCCACCACCATCACTACTACCACCACTACCACCACCACTACCACTACCACCGCCAGCACCACTGCTACCACCCACCATCAGCACCCTACCACCACCATCACCATTACCTCCATCAACACCACCATCACCACCACAACCATCACCACCACCACTACCACCACTACCACCCCACCACCAGAACAACTACCACTAACACCACTACCACCACCACCTCCCCGACCACCACCACTACCACCAGCACCACTACCACCAGCACCACTACCACCAGCACCACCTACCACCACGACCATCACTATCACGACCACGACGACCACCACGACGACCACCTCAAAGAGACGTCATCTTTGATTGGCTGCTGAAAACGAGGCCTCGCTCACTCCGCCATGGCGGAAGCAGATTCAGGTTCATGACCAGAATGTCGACTAGTGTGAGTCGGTCTTTGTGAGTTGAGAGGTAGGCATGGGACACAGAATGAGTTGGTGAAATCCATAGCAACAAGGCGGACCCCACCCTACCTTTCTCAGCATTATCTGGAACCTGGAAATTTTCCAATTTAGATGCAGCCCGCCTGTCTCTCACAGACAGTGACCCCCCCCCCCCACCCCTCTTCACCTCCCCCTCCCTCCCTCAGCCCCCCCTCCCAGCTATCTGACCACTCCCCCCCACCCCCCCACCCACCCCAACACCCCAACACTCCTTGCTCCGGGAACTATTGCGGTGGTCTGTGTTGAATGTGAGAGCCGGTATTGACTACTGACTACTATATATACTGATTACTATATATATATACACTGCCTACTATATATATGATGTATAGCGAATTATGCGAGTATAAAGGTGCAGAAGGGAATTATTTGATTATATATATTATTGCTATTGTAGTGGTCTGCACTGACCTCTCAGGCCAGTAACCACATAGACAGGTATGCGTGGGGAGTGTGTAGATATCAGGGAGCCTAGGTGGTGTAATGGTTAGCACACTGGCCCGGAATGCAAGGAGATGTGGGTTCAAGTCCCGCTCTAGGCACAATATTTCCCATTTTCATCACCCCCATGACACTGGTTGCCGTGATCAGGATCCTGTACAAGCTTTGCGCTGTATGGTTGTTGAACCTACCCTGTGTATGTATGTGTTAGTGCATTGCCTGTATGTATGTAATTGTAAGCATTACAAGACTTACAATTCTAGGGGGACGAGTGTAGTGGTCTGCACTGACCTCTCAGGCCAGTAACCACATAGACAGGTAGGCGTGGGGAGTGTGTAGATATCAGGGAGCCTAGGTGGTGTAATGGTTAGCACACTGGCCCGGAATGCAAGGAGATGTGGGTTCGAGTCCCGCTCTAGGCACAATATTTCCCATTTTCATCACCCCCATGACACTATCGTGATTCTATGTACTGCCTCCTGCGCCCCTCATGACTGGTGGCGCCGCCCCGGCGCTTGCATCCCTATCGGACGCGCCAACCTCACTCATGCAGGAGGATTAAAATCCGTTCTGCTGAGCGGGTCCGGCAGCGGTAGTGACCAGGCGCAGCTGGTATCATGCAGTCATGAGCCACTCACAGGTGGCCGAGTAGTGGCGCATGAAGGAACTAATCTAGGCAGCAGCAGGTTGGGTAGTACTAACTCAATGAACTAGGAGTGGGTAGTAGCTAATCCACATGACATTAGGGTGTAGACTAATTAAAGGGGAGAGAACTGCTAGGTGGTAGTGTCCTTGTATATATTCCCATAATAGATTATAGAGCACATATACACACACACATATATATATATATATATATGCAACCAGACGGGATGACCGAATGAGTTGAGCATCCGTCTCCCGTTTTGGTAGATCATGGGATTCGATCCCATGTGTTCGAATCCTGGTTGAGTCAAACCAATGACTTAACAATTGATACTTGTCAATTCCTAGCCAGATGCTCATCATTAGTAGGATAGGGCAAGGACTTGGTTGGCTCAGTGTCAGGATAATGTGACTGAGTGGGATATCAGGTCATGGTGCTGGTGGCCTGGTCTCCCAGTGGGGGCAGCACTATGAAGTCGCCATGTGTGTGCATTGTCGCAAATCGGTACCCATCCTGCTATGACCGTTTCTAACAGTCGGATATTTGGACTAGAATAAGGTGGATTTTTATTTAGATCAAATTAAAGTTGCATAGTCCGAGGGTTTTAATTTCATACGTTATTCGTGTTATCTAAATGTATTAGACTTATCGTTATAAGGTGGAGCATAATAGACAATTCTTATGCAATCAGTCCATGAGAAAATACAATGACCTAGCATGTATTGATTCTGTTACCAGGGGAAGTAGGACATAGCTCAGGTGGTAGAGTGTCCACCTATGAAGGTGGCGGTCATCCTATCGATCCTGTTCAATGGACCAAGTTGCAGATTGGGATATTTTCCGTTCCAACCAGAGGTCCATAACTAGTTCATCAAAGGCTGTGGTATGCTGGTATGTGCTGTCCGGTCTGTGGGAAAGTGCATATAAGAGACTCCTTGCTGCTTATCGGAAAGAGTAGCCTATGTGTATGCATTGGTTTTCCTCCAAAGAAATATTTCAGAATGACCGCATATTTGGCGTCCAATAACCGATGATACAAAAATCACTGTGCTCTATAGGCATCGTTAAATAAAAAGCTTTACTTTTTTAAATCTGTAACATTGAGGGGATCCCAGAAATAATTGACTTGATCTGGTTGACATCGTGTCATTGATGTTAAAAGGTGATCGCTCTCTCATTCTGTTATCATTGGGCGATGATTAATTCAGCGCAGGCATTGTTTACTCCCGTGGGATTGAATTGCCCACTACCGTGACAGACGATTGTCGAATCCTCATGTCGTTGTGATGAAAAGGTTGATTGTTCTCCCTCCCAATGTTATCGTCAGTGGATGATTGGGGGATTGTGTTGTTATATTTGGTGAAAAACTAGATCAGATGGATATCTGGGACTTTTGTTACGGTGGCAATTTATTAGGCCCAAATCTATTCAATGCTATCATATTTGACAGAATTAAATAAGCAATAAGTGAAATTTGATCAATTTAACCCTAAATTCGAACCAATATTAATGCCGCTGCCGCATTGGCGACGTTATTCATATTGTTGACTCGAGGGAATTCCCAAATCTATAAATAACTAAATGTTTAGCTATAATGTAAGTGTTACGTGCTCCTGCATACCACTTGACACAGTTCCCGACGTTGGTGATAGCTAAATGGTAACAGGCTGTAACACCAAACACCGCTAACACTGACTCCTGCATATGGCCCCTGGTATTTTCACTGATGGCGCCATTGCACATCATTTGTTTGTTGGCATTTGATGTGATGTGGGATGACCTAATGATTATCAAATGCATTGTTCCCGGATAATAATATACATAATTATTATATCACTCTTATTCAGATCTGTAACAATTATTTAATACAAAATTCCATGCAACTTTATATCAACCCAGGGTATGGTGCCAGCAATACTACCACTGGACATCCTGGAATCTGACTAAGTACTTGGAATGAGGATCAAGGCTACTGAGGCCACGAGATTGACCTAATTGATTAATGGCTTCCTTGTGTGATGGGTTTCTCAAAGTAGGATGAGGGAGTAAATTCACTGATTATTCTATGTATGCTGCCCCAAATCACTTGTTCATCATCATCATGCTGTCGGTCGCGATGTGACAAAGACTGCTTTCATTACTTGACTGCCGCTCTCCATTTAGCTCTCGGGTGTGAGAGTTGCGTCCATGAGTCGGTCTTAATGTCTCTCAGCTTCAGGTTTCTCTTGATCGTATCCTTGAACCGGAGACGAGGGCGCCCTCTCTTTCTGTAACCAGAAGACAGTTGAGAATAGAGGATCTGCTTTCGTAGCCTGTCCTATGACATCCTCATGTGGTGTCCAGTCCACCGGAGATTCTTTTTGATCAGAAGATCTTCCATAGAGGGCAGCCCCGTCCGTTCGAGTATTTCCTTATTTGTCAGTACATTTCATGAAAGCTGTCTGCAAAAGTGTTGAAGTGCTGCTGGCTTTTGCAAGTTACCAGCGGCACTCTCTCGGGGAGCAAATAGAGGTTTCACACCGCAAGAACATGTCAAGACAGGCGCAAAACTATTTGTCCCTGCAGTGGCTGGTTGGGAGATGTTGGGAGTTCCATACATCAACCGCCCTTAATGCTGCCACAATGACATGGTTTTCTGGTTAGGGTTTGCTCCCTTAGCCTTCGGTTCTGTCAAGAACCTGTACCACAAGGCAGTGGTTTACAACTCTGCAAGGCAGGGGTATCAAACTCCCTGAGGTATTGCTATAATCACTTGTTAATGCACCAATATCTAAGATGGTTATATAATCAAATTAAGATACATGTTTTGGTTTTGAAAAATAAATATTTCATCGGACCATGCAACTTTAAGAGTAACTTTTTATTTTAAATGGCCAACTTCTCACATATTTGAAGTGTACATGCTCAAAATTAATTTGGGGAGCATGCCCAAACTCTAATACCATAGGCCTATGCAGTCACATGTTTGATTAAATTGTCCCAGTATTCCCTTCTATGTAGCAACATATACTTATTAATTGAATCAGTAACTAAAGATCTTCAAGGAGAGGCCCAGATTTGAGGTCATGAGTTTCACTCATTTTTCTTTCGAGTAACAGATGCATGGAACAGTCTTCCAGACCAAGTGGTTAAAGTACCAACAGTAGAAGCGTTTGAGAGAAGGCTGGATATACATTGGAGAGGACACTCACAAATATATTACTTCAGGGCTCTGTCCCGCTCCATATGTGTAAAAAATATAGTTCATTTTTTAGAATAACGAGTTGCCACTAGGGGCGTAATCGATTAATCGACTCTGGTCACCCGAGCCACTTTTTGGCGCATGCGCACATCCTGCAGACTCGGGTAGAATAATCGAATAAGCTTCTCCATGCTCGTGTGACAAAAATGGTGGCCCTTTTATCTGTTTTTTTAGTAGCCGATATAATTACAGCAAAATATGATTTAACTATTTTTATGACAGCATAGTTTAGTGGTATTTCCATTTCATTAATCTATGTATTTACCAAAAGAAAATATGTATGACTGGTACCGGTGGCTGTTATCCTGCAGGATGGTACCAGCACAAATGTGATGTCATCGCTCCTTGCAAACCCCAGCCAAGAGGTGGGTTACTGGGGTCGGATAGTTTTGCACACGGCACGTGTATTTCTCGACTCCACTCGCGGTGTTCGATTTGAAATTCTGATGACTCGGGTGACCAGAGTCGCCCGGGTCGTGTTAATCGATTACGGCCTAGAGGTCCAATAGGGTCTAGATCAGCCAGAACAGGATCTGTAAGTTAATCAGTAAGTTAATATGTAGCATCAAATCATGAAGTAGTTAACTACACAACAACTGAAGGTGATAAAAAGAAGGGGAGTCACAAGACTATTACTGTCTAGCGGCAAAAACAAGTCATTAGCCTTAACCGTTATGGGCAGCATAAATACACCCAGCACAAAACAAAAAAAATCTAGTTGAATGTCTTGGTTTTGACAATTTGATGCTTCATCGGAATATGCTGCTTTAATTTGAGTAAAATGGCGCCGGTGGCCGTATACCATAACACTAACGGTGCTTAGGCCACCATCGATAGCAAATATAAACAATGTATTCCTACGCTGTGCGTCCAGGGCTAACAAAGTGGTCGATCGGACTACATTTGAGTGGATTTCAATGTAGGCTATCCCTATGTTATTACGGCATTATATTGATCGTTATTGCATGATGTTGGCTTAATGCATTTGTAGCGCATAGCCATTGGCCAAGTCAAAACTCACAGATGTCGTTTTAATATCGGCAACAGTTAAATGCTCCACAAGTTCCTGAAATAGGATATTGTGCTTGAAACTATAATATGTATATATACACACATAATATACATATATACTAACATATATATTATATATGAAGAGGTCAGGCCCAAAACCCCGTAACCACCTATCCACAAATTAATATGAACATTTTGAATCAAACCTTCAAAAAGTTAATATGTTTGCATTCCTACTTTTTTGTTCATTATTCCATAGTTATGTCACCATATGAAAAGTGGAATTAATTAGAATTAACATTATTTTCATATACACATTTTTTATTTAAACTGTGTGTTTGGATTGGCGTTTACGGAGGTTTGGGCCTGAGCTCGTCATATATACTAACATATATATACATATATATTATATATACTAACATATATATATATATATATATATATATATAAATGTGCTCTATAATCTATTACGGGAATATAAACAAGGACACTACCACTTATCAGTTCTCTTCTATATATTAGTAATTACTTACTATCCTACTGTCATATGAGTTAGTTCCTGCTTCTGCCACTATGGTGCCACCTGTGAGTGGCTCCCGGCCACCCTGATACCGTTTGCGCCTGGTCACTACCACCTCCAGACTATACATATATAACGTGTATATACCAAATATATGCAGATGTTGGTGTAGCACGGTGGCACCTTCTCACGGATTGCCAGTGAACCTTAGAGGGCGCGGGTTCGATTCGCCGCCAGGGTGATTTGGGCGCGTCGGTTCCACTATAACTATGGGGCTTTGGGGTTAGCATACCACTGCCTGCCTCACCAGCTCCTTATATATATATGCCGTATATATATGGGTTGAGTAGTATAATCTCTGGCAAGGGATTAGATGCCCTTTCCTGTAAAAAAAAAGAAGAAATCCTCCGGTGTCACTGACACTGGTCAACATTCGGTGGAGGCGAGGTGGGCCGAGATGGCGCCACCAGTACAGTGTTGCATCTTACGGAGTATAAGAGTAATCATAATAATAAGAAATATTTCCTTATGTATCTACATACACCCACGAGTATGCTATACATCACACACACATATATATATATATACATGTACATATACACACTATCAGGCACAAGTGACAATATTATAATATTTATTTGCTATAGTTGTTGTTTCAGGTCCTAGCAACATCTAAGGTCATATAAGGACATGTTTATTTGCTATATGTATCAATATCTCTTTGAAGTTTCAGGCAAAACTCGCGATGCTCACATGTGTTTTATGATTCACAAAAGTGTCTGTCATGACAATCAGCGGTAGTAACTTTTGCACTGAAGAGGACGAAATGTAATGTTTATGTTTATTCCTTTGAAGTTCCAGTAACATGAAAAGTAAATCCATTGTTAAATAATCATGCCCGTGAATTACTAATAGTACTTCTCTATTTCTATGTGGATGATTGGTGTTAGTACATTACAGTTACAGAATGCCGGCAACTTTAAACTATTCGTGTCAGGACAAGCAACAACAGTAGACTGGCCGATATGATCGTTTTATTACATCAAAAGTATATATATATATATATGATCCACCTTCGATTATATATATATTTTGTTGTTGTTGTTGAAGATTTATACTGCATATCATGGATAAGTCTGAATAGACTTGTTTTCACCATTAGACAGTTTGTCGATAGAAAGCCCAAGCCTACACTTTTACCGACCCAAGGAATTTTTAACCTCCCACACCACATAGACATGATATGAGAGCAACCGGCCTTTGATGACGCTGTAAGTTATACACAGCGGTGGAAATCCAAAGTGGCAGAGGTGGGGGCATGGGGAATTGAACCACCGACCTTCATATTAGGAGTCCGACCTAGAAAAAAGTCAGACACTCTAACCACTCTGCCACAGAGAACACTGCCTATGCATTATATCTCATTCGTGTACATATCAGTTACCGATCAAATGCATAGGCAACTGGCTGGGCAATCCCACCCTACCGATCAATTAGAATAACAGTAAATAAACGAAGAAGAAGAAGAAAAGAAGAGAAAGATAAAAATAAAAAAAAGGCGAGCGTGCACCGATAAGTGGCTCCGGTGCTGGTCGGGCGGGCAGTGACGAGCCAAGCCAAGGCCAGAGAGGAAGGGAACCACAACGACCCCCGGCGGATTAAACCAGAACCTGCCGCGGATCCCGAAGGTGGCGCCGACTAGGGCATCTCAACTCTCCCGCCCGGACTGAAGACAGCATTAGCCTGGCGGATCGGACCTAACTCTACCGGGAGCCCACAACGGCTCCAGCCCAGCTACACCCAAATATATACAAGCATATACGCAGTATACTATCATTCATACACACATGCAAGTATACACGCCTACACATAATATGCATATATATATTATATATACACATATCCATTTGTATAGAGCTAGGCTAGGATATAGCATAACATGTAGACAGTAAACAGGATGGGGCCATTCGGATATTATTTTTTAAGTGAGAGCTGGGAGACTGTTGGAGTCAGTTCCCAGGAAAGGGGAAGCAGAGAGTGCCCGGTTACAGGGGCACGGGGGGGGGGGGGGGGGGTGCTCCTGAGAATAAGGGGTGTTCAGAAACGAGAGGTGTCCAGACAAGGACACTGACAAACATTAGGCACTATTCTTTATTCATATTCACATAATAAATTATATATACATATATACATATGTATATGTGTGTATATGTATATATGTGTGTATATATGTATTGATAGTGATAAGACTGTTATCGCGTGTAGCTCCAATTACTCACTGCCATTTGGGGTGTTCTTTATGGCGGAGTGGTTAGAGTGTCTGATTTTTTTTCTAGGTCAGACTCCTGAAGGTCGGTGGTTTGATTCCCCATGCCATCACCTCTGCCAATTTGGATTTCCACTGCTGTGTATAATGTAGAGCATCATCAAAGGACAGTTGCTCTCTCTCATACCATGTCTATGTGGTGTGGGATGTTAAACATCCCTTGGGTCAGTAAAAGTGTAGGTTCTGGCTTTATATCGACTAACTTTACAATGGTTGAAACAAGACTATTCAGACTTATCTATGATAAGCAGCATAACACTTTTAAACAAGCAACACAAAATAGCATACACATCCAGGCTGTGCTTGTGGACCCTGGGGCCATAATCGATTAACATGACCCGGATGAGTCGGGTCACCCGAGTCGTCAGAATTTCAAATCGAACACCATGAGTGGAGTATACAAATACACGTGCCCTGTGCAAAACGACTCGACCCCAGTAACCCACCTCTTGGCTGGAAGTAGCTAGGAGCGATGTCGTCACATTTGCGCTGGTACCCTCCTGCAGGATAACAGCTATCAGTACCAGTCATGCATGGTATTATTTTTGTAATAACCTAGATTAATGAAATGGAAATATAACTAAACTATGCCATCATAAAATACTTTAAGTCCTATTTTGCTGTAGGTTATTACAAAAACAAAAAGGTTTTGGATTAAGCCACCATTTTTTCAACCCCGATCGTGGAGAAGCGTCTTTGATTATTCGACAGGAGTCTGTAGGATCTGCGCATGCGCCAAAAAGTGGCTCAGGTGACCCGAGTTGATTAATTGATTACGCCCTGGGTGGACGCTGGTGTAAGTAGTCTCGGACGAGGTCACCCTTCCGCAGGCAATATGGCCACCATGCGCTATGTGGCGCCACCTAATGGACTTGGACGCGGTTCTGAGGGCAGGATATTATATGAGTATCCTTATATGGGTAGGTGGTGTCAGACGGTGGTGATAGGGCGTTGGTTATGACTCATGATTGGCGGGTATTCCAATATGTATAATTAAAGTTGCATAGTCCGAGGGTTTGGGGGGTTTTATAAACAATTTTGCGTAGATAAATATATTAGTTTATTTGGTAAAAAATTGTATTCATCTGAACAGAGTTGTTGTTAGCGTCGAGGCAATGGTCTTCCAGCGATGATTATCTTTGGTCATTTACACTATTTAATTACAAGAACAATTTTAAGATAATCAAATATTGTTATTACCTTCAGCTAATTAAGAGTTTGTGATATATCTGGTCAGCGTATACATTCAATGTATGTATTCAATGTAGGTGGTGCAGATTGATTGTTAAATTATAATCTACCTTACTTTCAATTGAAATAACTGTTATTTGAGTGGCTATCGTTTGGGATATTTGAAGCACAAACATAATAAATTTACTCTCCTCCAGTGGCGTCACTCACTGGTACCTGATATTCTAGTAATATGATCCAGTTATAGGACATCCCTTTGTAAAGCTGGGCCCCTGATGTTGGAACAATGTGACCCAGTTATAGGACATGCTTTTGTGAAGCTGGGGCCCTGATGTTGGAGCAATATGACCGGATTATAGGACATCCCTTTGTGAAGCTGAGGACCTGATGTTGGAGCAATATGACCCAGTTATAGGATATCCCTTTGTGAAGCTGAGGACCTGATGTTGGAGCAATATGATATTTTATTATTTTTATTGCTTTATTTTGTGTTATTTATTTTTGATTTTTTGTTTATTTTATTGTTAGTCTTTTTTAGTTTTTTTTTCTTTTTTTATTTTTTTTTTTTTTTTTATTTTTTTGTATTTATTTATTTTTATTTTTTTTTATTTGTTGATATTATGTTTTTTTTTTTTTTTTTTTTTATTTTTTTTTTATTTTTTTTTTTTTTTTTTTTTTTTTTTTTTTTTTTTTTTTTTTTTTTTTTTTTTTTTTTTTTTTTTTTTTTTTTATTTTTTTTTTTTTTTTTTTTTTTTTTTTTTTTTTATTTTTTTTTTTTTTTTTTTTTTTTTTTTTTATTTTTTTTTTTTTTTTTTTTTTTTTTTTTTTTATTTTTTTTTTTTTTTTTTTTTTTTTTTTTTTTTTTTTTTTTTTTTTTTATTTTTTTTTTTTTTTTTTTTTTTTTTATTTTTTTTTTTTTTTTATTTTTTTTTTTTTTTTTTTTTTTTTTTTTTTTGTTTTTTTTTTTTTTTTTTTTTTTTTTTTTTTTTTTTTTTTTTTTTTTTTTTCTTTTTTTTTTTTTTTTTTTTTTTTTTTTTTTTTTTTTTTTTTTTTTTTTTTTTTTTTTTTTTTTTTTTTTTTTTTTTATTTTTTTTTTTTTTTTTTTTTTTTTTTTTTTTTTTTTTTTTTTATGTCATTATGGCCATAAAACCGCCCTTCCGAACTTTTCAAATGGGCTGTTTGCAGCCGCTGTCATTGGAGACAGTGTTGAGGGGGGAAGTAAGGAATGATGTTATAATGCTCTCCAGTTTCATGTTAAAAGCAAACGGATTAAAGCTTTTTTTTATTATTTAACACATGCCTCATGAACACAGGTCCTTTTTTATTCATCGTCTATTGGACGTCACAACATATGGTCAGTTTCTGGACATATTTCTTTGGAGGAAAACCTGGGCTGCTTACCACATAGGCGCACTCTTTTTTTCCGATTAAGCAGCAAGGGGTGGGGGGGTCTTTACTATGCACTTTCCCACAGACAGGAACATCACATACCACAGCATTTGATTTAACCAAGTTGGGGACCGCTGATTGGAATGGAAAATAGCCCAAACTGCAAAATGGATCCTACTGAGTACCAATTGGTAGGATTGACCCACACCTTCGCACAGGCTGGCACACCCCAGGGCGTTCACAACCAGCCCACCCACTCCGAAATACACCGGGCCCCCCGCCCCCCGGCCGCGCGGCGGGGGGACCCCCCAATTGCACCAACACTGAGGGGCCATGTCTTTGCCCTGCTGAAAAACAGGTGGGACTCATTCGCAGGTACTCCGAACCTGGCCATTACGAATTACACTGGTAGCAGTTATGGTCCCGCTGGGGCTAATTGCAAACACTGAGGGGTCAGTTGCCCTGCTGAACTGTTCTATCATTACTCCGACTGGCCAATATTTAGTGCCATTACCGCTCTGCAAGACACCCCTACACGTCTACCACAAACCACCTACACCTCCACCACACACACCCTACACACCCACCACACACACCTACACCTACACCCCCACCATAAACACACCTCACACCCCACCACACAACCCGGTCAACCCCCAGGCACACACACCTACCACCCCCACCACGGTCCATTAAATCCCCCACGAGTTTATGGCCCACCACTACTCCTTAGATGCCCCACCACACCCCTACCACCACCGCTCCACTCCCCCGCCTATACCCACTTTCCCACCTCACGCCTACATGCCCACAACACACCCTCTATATCTCACCCCCCCACCCACCATCACACTCAAGAAATCCTCACCATTACCCAATAACACCTCACCACACACAAACATACGCCCTACCACCCACCACCACCCACCCACACCATACTACCTAGCACTTCAACCCACACCCACCAACACCCCTCACCCCCACTACACCCATCACCCCCTCAACCCCACCACACGCCTTGCAACCCCCATCCACACTCCGCTCCAACCCCCACCTTACAACACCCTCAGTCACTCGCTAAATGACACCACAACCCCCAAACCCCCACAAACACCCCACTCAACCCCCACCTACCATATCTACATACACCCCAACCACACACACCTCACCCCCTACCCCACCCCACCTACACCCCACCACACACAATACACCCCCTCCCCCCACCACCATGGTTAGTGAATGGGCTCCGGTGCTGATCCAAACTGGCTGTATCCTGACCTGGAACCTTGCCAAAGATAGCGTTCAACGGAATAGGTGTATTGAACAATGACTGGAAGACCAGTGCTTCGACATTGAGAAAAGTCTTATTCAGCAGAATAACATATTACCAAAATATGCGGATCGGGTCGGTCGGGTGGTGTCGGGTCGGGTCGGGTCGGGTGGGTCGGGTCGGGTCGGGTCGGGGCGGGGCGGGGCAGAGCGGGGTGGGCGAGGCGGGTCGTCGCCCTGGCGGGTCGGGGCGGGTCGGGGGGGTCGGGGCGGGTCGGGGCGGGTCGGGGCGGGGTCGGGGCGGGTCGGGGCGGGTCGGGGGGGCGGGTAGGGTCGGGGCGGGTGGGTCGGTCGGGGCGGGTCGGGGCGGGGCGGTCGGGTCGGGCGGGGCGGGGCGGGTCGGGTCGGGTCGGGGCGGGGCGGGTCGGGTCGGGTCGGGTCGGGGCGGGTCGGGTCGAGGCGGGACGGGGCGGGTGGGGCGGGGCGGGGCGGGGCGGGGGCGGGGCGGGGCGGGGCGGGGCGGGGCGGGGCGGGGCGGGGCGGGGCGGGGCGGGGCGGGGCGGGGCGGGGGGGGCTGGGGGGGCGGGGCGGGGGGGGGGGGCGGGGCGGGGTGGGGTGGGCGGGGCGGGGCGTAGCGGGGGGAGCGGGGCGTAGCGGGGCGAGCGGGGCGGGAGCTGGGGTGGGGCGGGGCGGGGCGGGGTGGGTGGAGGCGGGGCGGGGTGGAGGCGGGGCGGGGCGGGGCGGAGCGGGGCTGGGCGGGCGGGCCGGGGCGGGGCGGAGCGGGGTGGGGCGGGGGGGGGGCGGTGGTTGGGATGCAGGGAGGGATGAGCGGGGTGGAGGCGGGGCGGGGTGAAGTGGGGCTGGGCAGTTAGAGAAATAGGTGGAATGTAGATCGGGGTGGGGCGGGGGAGGGGCGAGATGGGGCGGGGCGGAGGCGGGGCAGGGTGAAGTGGTGGTGGTGGAGAGGGGTGTTGTTGAGGGAGGGATGAGGGGAGTGTGGGCGGTGAGAGAGGAGGGGTAGAGTGGGGCGAGGTGGGGGCGGGTGGGGTAAGTTGGGGGGCGGTGGCGGTGGGGAGGGAGGGACGCTTTGTTTGAAATAACCGATCGTTTGGTTTAACTGAGCTTGATTTAACGGGGTTATAGTGTATGTACATAACATACAAGGGACGCTTTCTGTAGCCATGTAACTTAGACTGTTGGTTGGTTGCTGGAGTTTTATGTCCTTGCAACATCTAAAATCATATCAGGACAGGTACTGCACACTCATGGTGATGTTATAGTGCTGCCCCACTAATCAGGAAACATAAGCCAATATCCTAGTTAGTCATATTATCCTGACACTGAGATAAGCCAGTCCTTGCCCTATCCTATTAATGCCAAGCGCCAAGCTAGGAAGCGACAAATATCAATTTTATAAGTCATTGGTATGACTCGACCGGGAACCGAACTACTGATCTCCCGCACGGTAGGCCTTTGCCCTACCGATTCGGCCCCCGCGTCCATTGTGTAACTTATATTAGAGGTCACACAGAGGTCACTGGGCTGACCGGTCTGTGTGTTTGGGAATGATACACACGCAGCTGACGCTCCTTCCTACTCGAGGCTTTCCTTCGGCGGTACTCGACATGCGGGAGTCATATTGGCATCGGACCGAGGAGGCGGAAGAGGACAGGGGCAAGCCCAACACCCGCCCGTCCACCAGCCGGCCCTGGGTGCCTTGGTGCCGGCGGGTCAACGCTTGTTGGGGGCGGTACAGGTCTAAGCAGATCTGGGCAAGGCTAAGCAAGGTTTGGCGGGTCTGGGTTGGTTTGGTCGGGTCTGAGTGGTTTGAGTAACAATAGCCCGAACAACATTCTCCAAAATGTATAGAGTGTTAACATCAAGTAAGATATTAATACATACAAGGAAGCGTATTCTTCAGTGTTATGTGTGGTCTACTCTAATATATGGGGCTGAGACATGGACAATCTCTAAGAAAATGTACACACGTTTAGCAGCATTTGAGATGTGGACTTATCGAAGGTGATGAAAATATCATGGACAAAGAAGATCACCAACAAAGAAGTTCTCAGAAAAATTTAAAATAAGAAATGCTTCTTTGCCACTAGACAGACAAAGAAACTTATTTATTTTGGCCACATCATTCGTCAGAGTTCAATATACCATACATTGTTGGAAGGGAAGGTGAATGGCAGCAGAGGGAGAGGGAGACCAAGAACATCATGGTTTACAAATATTTCACAGTGGACAGGCTTAAATTATTCACAGTCTATCAGAACAGCACACCATTGGGACAAGTGGAGAACCATTGCATCCAACCCTCAACTAGAGGACGGAACTATTGATTGAGTGGTATTGGTTGTGGCTTGGCGGGGCTGGGCGGACCTGAGCGTGGTTAGGCGGGGCTTGGCTTGACGGGGCTGGGCGGTGCTGGGTAGGTTTGGTCCGGACTGGGCGGTGCTGGGCTGAACAATTCTGGTAGGGGCTGGTCGCGGCTGAGCGGGGTTGGGCGGTGCTGGGCGGTGCTGGGCGGTGCTGGGCGGTGCTGGGCGCGGCTGGGCGCGGCTGGGCGCGGCTGGGCGCGGCTGGGCGCGGCTGGGCGCGGCTGGGCGCGGCTGGGCGCGGCTGGGCGTGCCTGGGCGGTTATGGTTTGGGCTGATTGGTGCTGGTCTGGGCTGGGCGGCTCTGGTCGGGGCATTGGCGGGGTCTGGGTGGGGCTGGGCGGGGCTGGGTGGGGTTGGGGTGGGGCTGGGCGGTATTGTCCGGGTCTGGGCGGTTATGGTTTGGGCTGATTGGGGCTGGTCTGGGCTGGTCTGGGCTGGGCGGTATTGGGCGGGGCTGGGCGGTTATGGTTTGGGCTGATTGGGGCTGGTCTGGGCTGGGCGGTATTGGGCGTGGCTGGGCGGGGTTGGGCGGTGCTGAGCGGGGCTGGGCGCGGCTGGGCGGTATTGGGCGGGGCTGGGCGGTTATGGTTTGGGCTGATTGGGGCTGGGCTGATTGGGGCTGGGCTGGGCGGTTCTAGTCGGGTCTGGACGAGTCGAGGCCGGTCTGGGCGGGGCTGGGCGGGACTGTGCCGGGCTGAGAGTGCCTGCATGGACTGGGCGGGAGGGGGGGGGGCTAAGTGGGGCTGGGCGGGGCTTGATTGCTGCATGACTGCCAGAAAGGTCAGCAGTGGATGTTATTGGCGGCAGTCTAAAGCAATTTGTGCCCGACTGTGGGGCACGCACAGGGGCCTGGTCAGGGGAGAAAGGTGCGGGTGTATATACAGTAATACCTCTCGAAATCGACCGACCACGGGAACGACTTTAAATGGTCCATTTAGGGAGGTGATCGGTTTAGGGATTAAACAAAATTGTTTCAATGGTATTGTATGTGCAATCGCTTAGGACCCAAATAAAGCAATCGATATAGGGGAGTAGTCGATCTGTGGAGGTGGTAGATTAGAGAGGTTTTACTGTATACAGTATAGAGAGGGGGAGATAGAGTGGGGCGAGGTGGGGCGGGTGGGGTACAGTATAACCCTGTTAAACCAAACTTGAAGGGACACTAGATATTTGTTTGGATTAACCGATCATTGGTTTAACCAAGCTTTTGCTTTGACTTTGACTTTGAGTAAGTGTGTATTGCACATGTAATATACAATATATGTGGACACTTTGATTATTGTTTTTTATGTACATACAGTATAACCCCATTAAACCAAGCTCAGTTAAACCAAATGATCAGTTATTTCAAACCAATTCTAGGGTCCTTTCAACATATTTATCATATAAAAAAGTCAGTGGGGTCTCAGATGACCTTATAACCACATGAAAGTTTGGTTTAACCATACCGGAATTGGCCTGAGGTCCGACAATTTTATTTGGATTAACCGACAATTTGGATTAACCAACGTTGGTTTTACCAACTTTTTTATATGATAAATGGTAGTATTTTGCCGGTCCACCAAAACAAGTTTGGATTAACCGATCGGTTGATTTAACCGAGCTTGGTTTAATGGGGTTATACTGTATATATATATATGAAGCCAGCCGTCGCTAAGTAACGCACTCGGCGACTAAATGGAGCATGGGGGCCAGTGTAGTGATTCCTAAATAGTGGTAATGCATATAGCACACCCAACAAAACCAGGGAGTAGGCAGGACACGTACGGACACTGCCACTGCCATCACTCGACCACCTGACCGCATGGACTCAATGGTGTTGTGGGCAGTTTGTGTAGGCACACACCCTGGTCTCCTCCCCCCGTGTGTGTCAACCTCTCACCTCTCCCTCTCCACTCCTGCCTCCCCCCTCCCTCCTTACTCCTGCCATTCCTTTCTCCAACCCTCAGCCTCTCTTCCTTCTCCTCTTCTTTCATACACCATGTGGTACTAAATCCTTCATTCCCTTCGACTGGTCCCCCTCCCCACTTCTCCCTGCCCCCTACCTACTCTCTCCTCCCCCCCCCCCCCTTCCTACCGGACGCCGTGTCCCCTAATCGGTAGAGCGCAGGCTTCCCATGCGGACAGGTGGGAGTTTGATTGTCTGTCGAGTCAAACCAATGACTTACAAAAATAATACTTTGTCGCTTCCTAGCCAGGCACTTGGCATTATTAGGATAGGGCAAGGACTGGTTCGCTCATTTTTAGCACCCCCTCAACCTCCCCTACCCTCTCGCTGTACCCCCTCACCATCTCCCCTCACCACCAACCCACACCCTTGGCCCGCAATGGAAATACTCATCTCCTTGCAACATCTAAGGTCATATCAGGACGGGTACCGACTTGTGACTGTACACACTCATGTCGACTTTATAGTGCTGCCCTACTGGGAAATCAGGCCGCTGGCACGATGACCTGATATCCCACTCAGTCACATTATCCAGACACTTAGCTAACCAGTCCTTGCCCTATCCTATTAATGCCGAGCACCAGGCTCTAGTAAGCAACAAGTATCAATGTTATCAGTCATAGGTTTGACTCCACCGGGAACCGAACTCCCAATCTCCGGCAGGCGAGTCCCGCGCTCTACCAATTAGGTGGTCGCGGTGGTCGCGGTGGTCGCGGTGATGGTGGTGGTTGCGGTGGTTGCGGTGGTTGCGGTGATGGTGGTGGTTGTAGTGGTTGCAGTGATGGTGGTTGTTGCGGTGGTTGCTGGTGATGGTGGTGGTTGCGGTGGTTGCAGTGATGGTGGTGTTTGCAGTGGTTGTGGTGGTTGCGGTGGTTGTGGTGATGGTGGTGGTTGCCGTGGTTGTGGTGGTCGCGGTGGTTGCGGTGGTCACTGGCGTTGCGGTGATGGTGGTGGATATGGTTGTTGCGGTGGTTGCGGTGGTTGCGGTGATGGTGGTGGTTGTGGTGGTGGAGGATTAAATGAGATTTACTCGCTTAGGCTTCCAACTAGATAAAAAATTCACCTGATACTTGTAGTACACGGGTGAACGACAACGTAGTCTAAATACGGGCGAAAATAGCATTAGTATGGAACAACAAGTAGAATGCTTGGCACCAGTGTCAAATGTTTACTTATATCAGCACAGAGTTGATGAAATGGGACAGAATGCAAAAAGACAAGATGGCGGCCAGAGAACGCCGTCAATTTCACTTTTAAATTGCATTAAATATATGTTTTATTATATTTTCCAACTCAAAAGTAGCGGGTAAACATGAAGACATATACAAATAATAAATGTTGCTTCTTAGATTGTGAAATTAGGCTCTCATAAAGACTCAGTTCATTAGCCCGATTTTTCGTCCGTTTTTATATAAGGCTGGTTTTCACCCCTGTACTGGAAGTATGGGGTGAATCTTTTATCTAGCTTCCAACATGCCCGACCAACTCTAGGTCGACAGGAAGTCCAGAGACCATAATAAGCAGCACCAACAGGAACAAGTGGAATAAGGCAATAATCAGCACTGTGGGGAGGCAAACCTCCATTGCCGACTACTGATCTTATTACTGCCGCAGGGGATGCTGGGATACACGCTGCCCACCTACCTACCTACCGCCTGCGCATGCGCGTCTCCCCGCGCCTTTGGAAACAACACGGACAATAGGCTGCCACTTTAATTATCGGCCGCATGAATGGACTGGGTAATTGGCGCATGTCTCATGACAGCTGACAAAAGGTGTGCCATTCACGACACCTGCTTATAAGTTATAGTTCACCACAGCATGCGCAACACCGCGTAGATCCGCCACACACACACATACAAGCACACGCGCCCACATACACACACACACCGACCCCCACAGCCACGCACCAACACACCTACACATCCAGACACCTACACACCCAGGCACCCACATCCCCACAGCCACACATCCCCACCTACATACATCCACAACCCCCACACCGACACACCCATCCACACACCCCACACCTAATCACCCCCCCCCCACACCCATACACTTACACGCCCTCACTCCCATACAAACACCCACACACTCACACACCCAGGACACACCCTACACCCACACCTCCACACCTACACAAACCCCACACATACCTCCACACCCACACTCCCACGGATCCATCCACAAATTCTTATATAGGTAATAAGAATCAACAATGCATTATTATTAAATTATTACACAAAAGTGGAGACAGACACAGTAATTAGATTTGGATCGAAAACCATGACTGACTGTTCGCTAGCCCAGTATTTAGATGTACCGCTAGTTTTAATTGTAAAGCCAAGTTTCGAATCAAACTGAGCTAACTGAAGGGGTAGCCGCCAGACGATGGAACCACACCAAACTTGGCCGAATTTGCAGAGCATGGTGTAAAATTCTCCGATTAAGTATGTAGTGGGTATCGATATGGCTAAATGGGAAACAATACTCCCTTTATAATGCTCGCACCGGCGGAGGGAAGAGGTACACCTTTAATCAGAATTCCTCCCCCTTATCTCACCCAGCCACACGGTCATCGCATGCTATGTGGTAATCCCACGATAGCTGGGTGGTCGCCAGGTCTGGGTGGGAGGGAGGTGGTCATGAAGGCATCCAATGGTGAGCTATGTTAGGGAGAGATCATGCGGGCTAGGAATGACTGGTGTGCATGAGTGTAATATCCAATAAAGGAGACCGGTATTATCCACACTTGCATGTATCTAAAAACATATATAACTGAATAAAACTAAGCATTCAGTATCTTATCTTATCTACTCTTCTGCTGGCTGGTGCTGAACTCGGATCGCGTGTTGTGTCATGTGTTGTGTCTAATATGAGGTAAGCTCTAATGTATAATTCATAAAAAGATAGAAGAGAGGGAAGAGGAGTTATGAATTGTACACATTAAACAGGATATCAGGGCAGTACAGCCAATGGCATGAGTACCAACTGTGAACAGAGTCATAACTCCGTGTGTCACCAGCTGGATCGGCCATTTCAATAGTTTTCAAAACCCCAGGGGACCACAAACATAGGATTTCATAGTAGGATTCCATATGGGGGGTGCGGGATTTCATAATGGGCCTCGCGTCCGCGAGATCAGGAGTTTGGTTCCTGGTCAAATCAAACCAATGAGTTATACAATTGATACTTGTAGCTTCCTAGCCTGCTGCACGGCATTAATAGGATAGAGCAAGGACTGGTTAGTTTAGTGTCAGGATAATGTGACTGAGGTGGATATCAGCTGATGGTGCCGGTGGCCCACTCAGTCACATTATCCTGACAGTTGAACTAACCAGTCGTTACCCTATCCTAAGTATCTGATTATGCTGAGCGCCAGGCTAGGAAGCTACAGATATCAATTTTGCAAGTCATTGATTTGAATCGACCAGGAACTAAACTCCCGACCTTATGTAGAATCAAATCTATATAATTGCTTTAGTTTTGAAAATTTGATATTTGATATTTGATATTTGATATGTTCATCGGACTATGTAGCTCTAGGTTTGCATAGTGCGATGGTTTTGACTTTCTGCAATATTTTTTATTATATATATATATTATTAGATTGATGGTTATAATCAAACTTACTTTAATTTGTGTGAACTTTTATTATAAGTTGCTAACTTTGGAGATGTTTCCAGTGATGCAAACTTACCTATGGTGTGCATGTCGGAATACTGGACATCATGGCCATTATCGATTAACACGACCCGGGCGACTCGGGTCACCCGAGTCGTCAGAATTTCAAATCGAACACCGCGAGTGGAGTTGACAATTACACGTGCTATGTGCAAAATGACCCGACTCTAGTAACCCATCTCTTGGCTGGGGGTGGCTAGGAGCGATGACATCACATTTGCACTGATACCGGCCTGCAGGATAACAGCTACCAGTACCAGTCATACATATTTTGTTGTAATAACCTAGATAAATGAAATGGAAATATAACTAAACTATGCCATCATCAAATACTTTAAATCCTATTTTGCTGTAGTTATATCGGTTATTAAAAAAAAGAAAAGGTTTTGGATTAAGCCACCATTTTTTCCACCCCGAGCAAGCGTATTTGATTATTTGACCCGAGTCTGTAGGATGTACGCATGTGCCAAAAAGTGACTCAGGTGACCCGAGTTGATTAATCGATTACGCCCTATAGGTTTCAGCCATACCAGTTTGGATTTAATTCACTACGCAATTCCTACTTGTACAGCAATATATGTTTAATGAGTATGCAGGTATTGCAATACCTCAGGGAGTTTAACGCCCCTGCCCTGCAGAGTTGTAAACCACTGCCTTGTGGTACAGTTTCTTGACAGAACCGAAGGCTAAGGGACCAAACCCTGAACAGAAAACCATGTCACTGTGGCAGCATCAAGGACGGTTGATGTATGGAACTCACAACATCTCCCAACCAGCCACTGCAGGGACAAATAGTTTTGCGCCTGTGTGGACATGTTCTTGCTGGTGTGAAACCTCTATTTGCTCCCCGAGAGAGTGCCGCTGGTAACTTGCAAAAACCAGCAGCACTTCAACACTTTTGCAGGCAGCTTTCATGAAATGTCAAACCTGAAGCTGAGAGACATTAAGACCGACTCATGGACATCACTCTCACAGCAGAGAGCTAAATGGAGAGCGGCAGTCAAGTAATGAAAGCAGTCTTTGTCGCATCCCGACCAGCAACATGATGATGATCATGATGACAGCAATATATGTTTAATGAGTACACAAGTATCTAAGTTGAACATACAGGATCAAATCTCGGTGAATGTTTTGGTTTGGACAATCTGATGCTTTCATCGGGCTATGCAGCTTTATATGCTCGCCACAGGATATTAATTACTACACCCTGCATCTGAGAAGCATTAACAAGTGGAAACATCAATTAATCAAGCTGGTGTAGTTGGGGCACCCCAGTAGTCCATTACGGCAACAATCACATGACAAAAGAACAAATATAGCATATCTATATATATGGAGAGTGACGAACCCTTTATCGTGTGTAATAATGCCTGTAGTGTCCTGCACTCACCCACCCCCCTCTATCTATCCTCCCATCATGCACCGCGCCGCCTCCTGCGCGGGGCCTAGCCTCCACTCGCTCGGAGGAATCAATATATAGAGGGTCGTTCTCTAAAACTGGGCACCACATATTTGGTGTCCATGCTGCGATGAACATATTTGTTGGGGGTACATTAGTTGTTTAAGCAGGGGAAATTTCAGTCGCAGACGACTGGTCTTCCTCATTCCACTGCTCCTTTCCCTATCCTAGTAATGCTGAATGTCTGGCTAGGAAGCGACAAGTATCAATTTTTAAGTCATTGCTTTGACTCGACCAGGATTCGAACCCACGACCCCATGATCTACCAGCATGGGAGACGGACGCTCTAACTTATTCGGCCATCCCGTCTGGCTAGGCAGGATATTTAATTTGTTCATTTGTTAATAATAATAGGAAGTCAAATAACTATTGTTCCCTCTGTGTATTAAGTGTTATAGCAATACTATATGTATTTAACCTAGAGCATGATATGCATCAAAGGTATATGATTCTGTGCTAAAGTGAAAAGATGAAAATTTATACATCTCCACATTTACAGTAATAATCACTCATAAATCCTATCACACCTGGTGATATCAAGATAATGCATACGCAATGATAACCACTCGCCCATCCTATCACAGCTGGAAGTGCATGTCCAATGACGTGGCTATATTTTCACACGTATACTTGCCAGTGACCAGTGGTAACGCAGTCGAACCTATTAAGGGCGCCATAATGCGAACGCCATAATGGCAATGTCAGCTCCCTAGCAACTCTCGCCAGAGGGCGCAGGAATCTGACTGGCACAATGCGCCTCGCTATCTAGGTCATGGACGCTCCACATGTCTTCGAGTTTCCCACCAGGGTCAATCAGCGACACACCGAAGAAGATGGCTGAGCACAAGGTTTCGGGTGCAGAAGTTCCGTTCCCAGTCGAGTCAAACCAATGTCTTATAAAATTGATACTTATCGCTTCCAAGCCTGGCGCTCAGCATTAATAGGATCAGGCAAGGACTGGTTTATCTCACTGTCAGGATAATGTGACTGAGTGGGATATCAGATCATGCTGTCGGCAGCCTGATTTCCCAGTGGGGCAGAACTATGAAGTCACCATGAATGTGCACTGTCACAAGTCAGTACCCGTCCTGATATGATCTTAGATGTTGCCAGAAAGTGAAACTCCAACAACCAACCCCCCAATCCCTTTACCACCCCACAACCATGTAAGGCCTGGCAATATAACCACGCTCCGTCTGGGGCTTTGTAACGTGCCATATCCGGTTGTCAGAGTGGTGGGGGGTGGGGTGTTGGGGGTGGGGGTGGGGGAGGGGGGGGGAGAAAGGGGGGAAGGGTTCCATTGAGCCGGTCAGAGTGGCAAAAGACCGATGTGCTTATCTGACAGCGAACCATTTCACCGGCACCAGACTGGATGACCGAATGAGTTAGATCGTGGGGGTCGTGGGTTTGCCCCGCCAAACCAATGACTTGAAAATTGATACTTGTCGCTTCCTAGCCTGGCACCCGGCTTTAATAGGATAAGGCCAGGACTGGTTGGCTCAGTGTCAGGATAATATGACTGAGTGGGATATCAGGTCATCGTGGCGGTGACCTGATTTCCCAGTGGGACAGCACTATAAAGTCACCATGAGTGCGCACTGTCACAAGGTGGTGCCCGTCCTGATGTTGCTAGGACGTAAAACAACAACAAACAAACCATTTCAAGGGCGAGCTTTCTGCGAGTTTCACCAACATGTATGTGTGCAAACACTGGATGCGATGCCCGAAGCGGTGCCCGAACCTGTGGCCGAAGCGGTTGGTTGTTGGAGTTTATGTCCTGGCAACATCTATGATCATATCAGGATGGGTACTGACTTGTGTGCACTCATGGTGCTGGCGGCCTGGTCTCCTAGTGGGGCAGCACTATAAAGTCATCATGAGTGCACACCGTCACAAGTTGGTATCCGTCCTGATATTAGGTGTTGCTAGGACGTAAAACAACAACAAACAAAACACTAGGATATATATATACATTCATATATGCATTTGGAAATATATATATGTAGTAGTCTACCACGCGGTAGTGGCGGAGACTATGCCACACACCTACGCAGTTACACTGAATTACGCTAGGTGGTGGCAGGCTAGCCACTGGGCAGACCCCGACTGGGCTGCCCTCTACTGCGTGTGGCTAGCTCACCCCCCCACCCACCGATAGGGTCGATGTGCGATCTGGCGAGTTAGGGGGTGGGTCAGTTGACTGTGGATGCCACAGAGAACAGATTGGTTCAATAAACCAAGTTGAAGCGTACTCATATTGGATCTTGGCGTTCTTCTGTGTGTGCGTGGCAGTGCGAGAATCGGAGGGCCGTGGGCCATTACATATATATATATATTAGGCTATATATGTATTTGGATAAATATACATTAGGATATATATACATTAAGATATATATATATATATAGATATATTGGGATAGATATATGCATTCAGATAAATATGCATTAGGATATATATGCACATTAGGATATACAAAATAGATACATATGCATTTAGAAGTATATACATTAGGATACATATGTATTTGGATATATATATGTAGGAGGGGGCACACCAACACAGAAACTAATAGGCGAATATAGTTAGTTTTATTTGGCTTATATCATCGCACCATAACCATGACTCAACCGTAACCATATTTGGCTGGGCAACCCACCCTACCCATAATAATAATAATAACAATAATAAGCGATCCAGGCTAATCAGACATAGTGTAGCATAAGCATCAAGACCATAACAATAAGATAGTGAAATAGCAATAATCAAGTTATAATACCTAAAAAAAAAATTGAGAACAGGACAGGAGCAGGTGTTGCCTGGTCGAGGCGAGCGAGGAAAGGCCGAGGTGCTACAGGGAGGGGCCCGAGGAAAGGTGGAGCGGTGGCGCCACCTGATGGATTCGAACCCAACCGGTCAATAGTTACACACCAACTTATGACAGGGGAACTCTGCGCCCCTCCCTACACCAGTATATCCTAGATATATGCGTGTATATATTAGGATGTGCTGTATAAGAAATTATAGGGGTATAATTATCTGGAAACCGAGTATCTATGATGTCCTCAGTTCATATCAACCTTACACTACACCAACTAACTCACACTTCTCCAGTCATCTACTGGTCAGGCCTTCTGCCTCGCCTGGTGGCGCCAACTGCCGCCTCGTCCTCGCCTGGCTCTGTCCCACACCTTTACCACCCGCTCCAAAATGTCTGCATTGAGATATATATTGGGATATATATAGATTAATATATAGACACACATATGCATGGGTGTGAGTCCCCGCTAACACTCAAACACATTTAACTAAGTTGTGTTGATTTTTTGGCCCTGCGTCAACAATTTTACATGGCAGACAGTATGCATGATCTTTGTACTAAAGCAAAGCAAGAAAACATTTTAGCCTTTTTGAGGGCAGCTGGTCTGTACCACCTCATATAGTTTACTAAATAAATTCTATCAATTAGTAATAAAACCTTAGTTTTTTTTTGTCGGGAATTTTATTTCCCTTGGCCACAAATATATAATTGTTAGCTTTTTAATTTAATGAGTGTCTATTGATACATAATTGATTGTATGCTTTTACATGTAAAAGTGATGGTCTGAATAAAAACAAACATTTCTTGCCGTGAATATGACCTATGCTGCCGACAGGGCTTAAAGCAACCACCAATCAATCAATCATATGCTCATTGCAGGCATGCGCACACAAGACGCGATGAGAGGAGTTGGGATAAACCGCAGCCTTTGATAAACCAGTTCTGAACCACTGGTTGGAATGGAAGATAGCCCAAACTCCAAATGTGTCCACTAACCAGGATTGATAGGATGACCGACACCTTCACAGGTGGACACTTTACCGCCTGAGCCACGTCCCGCTCCCCATTTTATTATTTTGGTTAACAATTTTAAATTTTACATTAGATAAAACACCACTTCCTGTATGTGTTCACAAGCATCCAAACCCTCTGACACCCCAACTACAGAGCGATGACTCTGGTAACCCATACCATGTTCTATTAAGTAACCATAGTAACCCACCCGCACGCCCACCCCTGTGTGCAGGCTGTGGGGCCCATTGCTAACCCGCCAGTGCGCCACACTACGCTGACCACGCAGCAGCTGATCCCACTGTGTATGACCGCGTCACATGTCTGGCATTTACAATTTTAATTTTTTTTAAAGTGAGGCTGTATTTATACTGTCCATAGCATATAAGCCCAGGTACCCAGGCTTGTTTTCAATGCTGGCCAGTTGTAGTGTTGGTGTTATCTTACCACACAGTAGCTGCTAATAAGTTATTTGATTGCCTGCATTTCAGTAGCAGCTAGATAATTGGTTGGTATGGTTAGTAGCCTATGTTAGTTTTTTTATATTTTCTTGGCATATATGTATTTTATTTTCTTCTACTCTTATTACTAGACTAGCCTACTCCTATTTACATATTATAGGCTTGTACGTAGCTGTGTGGTGTGTTATCTGGCTATTCTTGGCACGGTTACCTTCCATTGGGCGTCCCGCTGGTGGGCCGTGACATATCACATGCCCCCTTGCATTGCAGCTTAGTGGGGGTTTCCTAGCCTCTTTTGCACAGTTATTTTTTGTAAGTTTTTAGGTCAGGAATTTGTCGTTCCTTTACCGTTTGGGCATTCCACACCTTGGCAGCTATTTCCATCATGCTTCTCTCATGAGCTTTTATTTGGCTTCTGGTCTGCTTTAGTAGTGGCATGTACACTGCATCCCCGCACTAGCCTGTCCAGGAGCCTGATTAGTGGCATGCTGGGTAACAACCTCAGCATCTAACAAGACTCATGTCAGTGACTGTTCCACACCCAATTTACCTGTGTAGCTAATTGGTCTGGGGCCTACGTCACTATATTAGATTAGTTCTTTGAGGAAGGGCATTGTCGCTAACTGACTTTGTGGTGTTCTCTGTGGTGGAGTGGTTAGAGTGTCTGACTTTTTTCTAGGTCAGACTCCTAATCTGAGGGTCGGCGGTTCGATTCCCTGTGCCCCCAGCTCTGCCAATTTGGATTTCCACCACTGTGTATAACTTACAGCGTCATCAAAGGCCGGTTGCTCTCATACCATGTCTCTGTGGTGTGGGAGGTTAAAAATCCCTTGGGTCGGTAAAAGTGTAGGCTCGGGCTTTCTATCGACCAGCAGTGGAATGAGGAAGACCAGTCGTCTATGACTGAAATTTCCCCTGCTTAAACAACTAATGGACCCAACAAAAAAACAAAACAAAAAAAAACACTCACAGCTTGACTGCCCCCTCCCACCCCACTACTAGGAAATCAATATATGATTAGCTATAATGACACTTGTAATTATGTGTAAAAATGTGTGTACCAGATGGGAAGTGTTCAATTCCTGGAAGTGTTGTTCTCGCTGAACAAATGAGCTAAATCAATGACTAATATTAGAGATCTAGCTTGACACTTGGTATGACTAGGATAGGATAGGGACTAGTTTGCATATGATAAGGAGACCACGACCGAGTGAGTTATCGGGTAACAGTGACAGTGGTCGGACCTGCCAGTGGTGCAGTACTATAAAGTCATCATGAGTGCGCACTGTCACAAGGTGGTACCGGCCCTGATAGATATTGATAGGATGTAAAATGAAAACAAACAAACAGCAGAACGAATCCTTTGGATAGTACACACAATCATAAAACACTGTGTAAAATATTCCGATATTTGGCAAGGGGGGAATGCACTTGTTCTATTACTGATCGGTTACTTGGCCAGGAAAGGAAGAAGGAGAGGGAAGAACCATACATGACATGCCGTATTGTGACTCGTGCGGGTTATCGCACAAGGTAGAAAAAAGTTGCAAAAAGAAGAAAGGAAGAAGGAGAGGGAAGAAGGTTATCCCTGCAAGAGTGACAAGAGGTAGAGTAGCAGCAGAAGAAGACGCACAAATATCTAACTCGGACTCAGGAGATAATTCGCTGGAATTAACAGAAAAAATGGCGTCACTCTCGCTGGAAGAGCGGGAAAAAATCATTCAAAAAGAGATTAATGATTTGACGTTAGAAGAAAGAATAGCTGAGCTGACTGAACAACGGGACATGATGAGGCGACGACGAGAAAGACGGCTGCACAGCGATGGCGGGGATTCGGGACGTCCGATGGCAGCCATAATGGATGACGGGAGGACGACCAGTATCGCCGGTACTACCGGCGACTCAATGGTGGCAGGAGCCGCCATTAACGACCACTCAGACTACGGAATGGCAAGGCCACGGCATAGGTCGAGGACAAGAAGACGAAGATGAACACCTTCTGACTCAAGAAGTAGAAGCAGCAGTAGCACAAGAAGACGTAGAAGTAAGTGGACTTTGAGGCGTTATGCTGTACTTGGTAAAGATCTGAAAAAATTGAACTGCTACGAGTTGATTACAGCGTCCATCCGCTGGTGCTTAGATATCCAGGGATTAACAGCTAAAGACTTCCGTGCCTTCCTCGAGCATATATGTTTCATGGCCTCCCGTGCTCGTCAGAATGATTTTCTTGATACTACACATGTCGAATATGACAAGGACATCAGGAAGTTAGCAGCGGTCGAAGTGTTCGCTGCATTCGGTAGTGGAAATACTGGGCTTTGCATGTTCCACTATGGGATGCATAATATGCGCGCCAGAAAACCGGCGCCCAGTGCTGGGGTGCGTAAGACTAACACATATACGTAGGATGGCAAATTAGGCTGCTTCAGGTGGAACAAGGAGGCCGGGTGTAGTAGGAGTGATGAACTATGTAACTTTGGGCATTGGTGCTCAAAATGTGGAAACAAGAATCACAAGAGAAACAATTGCTCAAAGGATTGACGAGTTAAGGCTAATGCCACAAAGTTCAATGCTGTAATACATGGCGATAAAAAGGCTAATGCCAAAATAAGTTGTGTGAATGGGTTTCATGTACCTATAACAGTCAGCGATCGGCAATCTGTGAGCCAACAAACAGCATATGACCAACCAGCTGATAACCGACATCTGAATGTTTATAACAATTGTGTTTGTGCTATTGTACCTGACCCTATATTTGAAGGTGTTGATAACGTAATAGCTAATGATCCCTTTCTTTACAGTAATGTCACATGTGCTACAGATAAAGAATTGTCTGACAGCCCTGCTGTGTTAACATGCCAATTGGGTGATCAATCATTATGGGGCGCCAAGGTGGCGCCTAGTTATGTAGGCCAGGTTGACAGACTGGATGTGGGACATGCTGAAATCCGTGCTAACAATGTTACATGTGCTATAAAAGGAAATACTGATAATCTAGATAGCCAAGTTAACAGTATAGCAAATTGGGTATGCGTTAATACTAGTGAAAAAGATATGTTCTACGTAGAGACAATCGAGGGTCTTTATTGGAAAGTTCACATTAGGGAAGTGCCCGATGCAGAACCGACTATAATTAATGTAAATAATGATTGCGTTAACGGTAGATGCAATTGTAGCCACCGCATAGCCGGCAACGAAGTACAGCTAAAACCTTGTCACGTAATATGTGAACTATTTCTGCGAGGAGACACAGACCCGGACTGGACATATATCCTTTGGGGTGTAGTTTTCGGGTTCCATGTTACAAATAGTGACTGTACTATAGCATATAATACAAAATTGAAAAGAATTGTCAACCCGATCTTTAGAAATATAATAACAAAGAAACTAGAATCCGAAATTAATCAGAATATAATCTCCTTAACCGAAAAGACGCCACAGTGTGTACACAATATATTCTGCATACCGAAGGAGGTGGGTGGGAGAGGCATAATAGATTGTAGCGAGCCTAAATGTAGTTCAATCAACGATTTCACTGAAAAAGTATCCATTAAATTTCATTACAAAAGTGTTGATGATGTGGTGGATGCATTGAAGCAGGGAGACTATCTTGCCACTGTGGATTTAAAAGATGCTTACCGGGCTGTAGCAATTCACCCAACAGATAGGCAGAAGCAGGGCTTAATATGGGATTTCAATATCCAGAAGGGGGAGCCGTTATACATGCTGGATAATAGACTGTGCATGTGTCTCTCCTCCAGCCCATTTGTTTTTTCTAAAATATCAGATTTTATCGGCAGATGTGCTATTAGGGAAGGTGTTGACAGCATTGTGAACTACCTTGATGACTTCTGCATTATAGCCCAAGACTGGGACAAAGCGCAAGAGCAGCAGAATAAGCTAATCGCTATATTACGTCGCATTGGTTTCTACGTAAGCTACAAGAAATTAATTTCCCCTGCTACAACTATAAGATTTCTTGGCATCCTAATCGATTCTGTTAAATTGGAATTAACTCTACCACTTGATAAACTAGATAAATTGCGTGAATTCTTATTATTATTTAAAGATAAGAAAAAAGCTACAAGGAAGGAAGTAGAGAAGCTAGGCGGAATGTTAGCCCACTGCGCCAAAGTAGTGCGTGGTGGGCGAACATTTTCTCGTCGGGTCTATGACCTAATGGGAACAGTAAGGGAGCCTCATTATAAAATTCGCCTAAATGCTGGTTTCAGAGAGGATATCCAATGGTGGATTGAATTTGCAGGGAGATTTAATGGTACTGCTTTAATGTTAGGCAAATTTTCTTTGTTTGAAGCCGTCTATAGTGACGCTAGTAAATGGGGGTATGGGGCACTGCATAACACAGACTGGTTAGTAGGCTGTTTCGACCCGACGCTATCAACATCACTAGAGGAGGCCGTTGGCCACCATTATGATCAACCAGATACCGAGATTAGGACGGCACATATTAACTCGCAGGAGATGTGGGCGGTTTACACAGCTGTAAAAAGATGGGGTTCTAGCTGGGATGGCTCCTCATTGGTATTCATCACAGACAGTGCCACTGTGGAAGCGGCGCTATGCACTGGAAGGTCAAGGTGCAAATTAATTATGTACTACTTAAGGAGACTTTTCTGGATGTCCATTGAATACAATTTTGTTTTCACCGCTGTACACATAAATAGTGAATCAAATGTAATAACAGATGCCTTAAGCAGGCTCGGTACGAAGGGTATGGAGAAGATTATCGATGAATCAGACCCATATGAGGCACTTTGTTGTAATGGTTTATTCAAACATCCGTTCTCTTTACAGAAGTCGTAAAGCTTAAGGCAGAGCAGAAGGATTTTCAGCGGAAATGCTACGTGCCCAACTCCTTGTCTACAAGGGCGGTGCAAGTCAATAAGTATTTTTCCTTTGTAGGGGAATTCTCTGAAACACATGCTCCAATCCCTTGCAGCTCCATGCAGGTAGCGCTATACGCGACATGGCTAGCCAGAACGTTAAAATATTCATCGATAATTAATTATTTGAGCGGCTTGAACTTTTTTCTGAAGGAACAGGGGTCTGACCAGATAGATTATTCTGACTTTATTATATCATCGACCCTGCGGGGCATTCGTAGGCAGTTAGGAGATACGCCTAGACAATCGATGCCATTGTTGCCAGGAATGCTAAGACTTATTTTCTCTTACCTCACTTTGAATTCGGGACATATCGCATGGCGGGCGGCTGTTCTTTGCAGCTTCCGAGGGCTGCTAAGGAAATCGAACGTGACCTTTTCTGAATCCATGCTTCTGCGGGAAGATTTTAAGTTTTTCCCATGGGACATGCTGTTGAAAATTCGGAGATCTAAAACAATACAGTTTAATGAACGGACGCTGGACATTCCTGTGTCCAGGTGTCCTGACTTGGATCTGTGTGCTGTCCATTGGATGGAAAGACACTTTGCTGAACGGCCGGCCGCTAAGGACTCTCCCGCTTTTCTACTACCAAATGATGAAGGTGGAAGCTCGCCTTTAACATATAAAATATATCAATCTACCCTAAAACTGTTTGGAGGTCGGGCAGGCCTCGATATTGAACAGCTATCATCTCATTCGTTGCGTAGGGGGGGTTGTATGTATCTATCTATGTGTGGTGCTACATTAGAGGAAATCCGAGCCAGGGGTGATTGGACTAGTAATGCTGTTTTTCAATATTTAAAAAAAAAACTGGCGATACGTATTATGAACGATATGAAAGTCGCAGCCAAATTTGCTGAGAAAAATTAATCAGAGTTGGGTTGGAGGGACCCGTCTCGGTCCTTGGCATATTTTGTTTCGCCAGAGATCAAAAATAAAATGACCTCAGCCCAACCCTGTTTCTCGTCTAATCTTATGTTGCCGTAGTGGCTTATGTGTATTATAATGTATTATAATAATATAAAGAACGAAGCTGAATCCAAGGTTAATTATTATTATTCTAATTGTCCTTCGATATCTAGTATTAAGAGTTGCGCACCTACCTTGTTATGCGCGCGAGTATGGGGCGCAACCTGTGTCGCGCGGAAATATCACTGAAACGGACTCACTTCGACTACTTTTTTCCTTTTTTAGGTGGGGCATATTTTGTTTCGCCAGAGATCAAAAATAAAATGACCTCAGCCCAACCCTGTTTCTCGTCTATCCCTATGTTGCCGTAGTGGCTTATATATATATATATATATATAAGGGTTGGTGGTGCCTGAGTGAGATGTAAATAGACATAGTGGTGATGGCAGGTCTGGGTGTGATTGCACTCAGGGCCTAGCTCTTCTGTTGGAGTAGGGGTCACCACACTCAAATATATGAGTCAAAAGGTCAAGGTTGGTGGTGGCCAAGGGGCCATACAGCTACTGGTGGTGGGCAGACCACTGGTATCCATAGAAACCAGGACTTCTGGATTACTATTGGTGAGACCAGGAATGCTCGATTCCCATTGGTGAAAGGAGGTGGTATGATATCCTACCAAGAACCCATGTAGCTATATAAGAATAAACCAAGGGCTGGACACTCTCGCTTTCATTTTACTCTCTTACTTTCTCTTTGTCTGTATTGTTTTTTTCATAGCCGATGTACACAGCCACAGATCTGAGCATTATACTCTACAACTGGACATGGATACAGGAAAATAGGATAGAAATACCAAATATAATAACACATTTCTAGAGGTTCACCATGCAGTGTCATCTTAAGAAATGCATTACTGTGAAAGAAGGTATTCTCAAATTTGTGGGTTTTTTTGGAGGGTAAATATATTTATTCTGCTCAATAAGTCTTTTGTCAGCGCCGAAGCACTGGTCTTCCAGCCATTTTTCAATTCAGGGTTATTTACACAAAAGGTATATAGAATAAGGTGTACAATACCTGTTGAATACACAATTTGCACCATGTAACACAATGAAATTCTGAAACCCAATCGTTCCATAACAATATGGTACAGTAGTGTCATATAACTAGATCAATATTAGTCAGATCAATGTGAGTATTTACATAGTATTTAGAATGTAAGCAGAAGTTATCTTCTGTATTCAGTTGGTAAACTTGTAGTAAGTTTTAATGTTCAGTTGCATTTCGTCAAGCAGTATATAAATGTTGGTTTGTTAGGAAAATTCTAGTGTAACTCTAATGTAGTTAGTTATGTGAGTTTACGAATTATGTTGTTGGGGAGGGTTTGTTAATAATACACTGGACCAGTGGGACCAATCCCAGTGTATTTAGGTCTTAAATTTAACATTTTTACCTTTACTGTCTCTGTCATCGTATATGGTTGACTGGAGATAACAGAGGAACAGCACCATTGACATCGGCATATACATCTAGAAATGCCTAGATTTATATTTAAAATAAAACTTACTTTAATGGTAATTTTTACTTATTTTATTCAATTTCCATATACATATATATATATGAGTTAGTCTCATAAAAATAGGCCAATTGGTGCAGGGTAGAAAGATGTCAGCGTCGACCATTGCATGCCAGTGTTGAACAGCATAATAATAGTTTAGCATTGACAGAGGTGTGGGAAAGTTCTTAAATGTATACTGAATGTAAAGGTAGAGAAAATACAACAACCCTATTTGTTTCTAGTATATTTTAATATGAAACAAAGAAATGCACTACACTTTAACAATTGCGACGCCAACATCTGTTAAATTAACTAAAATCACTCTTTGAAAATAGAGATCATTTAGACAAATATATTGATGAACCCTTTTTTTTTTCACGAGTTTTCCTCAATGTGTACAGTCCATAGGATTTTGTAAGGAAATCTCCATAAATGCAGCCTCTTTTTATTAACACTACATGACCAAAATGGAAATATTTACCTTATTTTTTCTTCTTTTTAGGCAACAGATAAGATTTCCTATTTTTATTATTCTAAAATATTTTAACCATCGTTTTCACAGCATCATTCCTTACAACCTTTCTCATGCAGAAAACTTTAATCCAGAGTATTTTGGAGATGTATTCCCACTTTTTTGTGCATCTTGTTATTAAAACCACCAATTGGCCCATTTTTGTGAGACAAACCTATAAATATATATATATATGAGCTTCAGGTAAATGTGCATGCTCCGTGGAAATGTGCCCATGAGCAGTATTAGTATTGCGGTGTTGCACTCTTAAAGGCCCTGTCAGACCTTGCCGGACTGGGGAACCGGACACTGTCCTGTACTGTACGGCGATGTTTGGGTACCATCCGGTATCCATCCCACGGTGTCCGGCGGTCTCCGGTACAAGTTTTGAACATGTTCAAAACTTCTGCCGGACACCGCTGGACTGACGTGTCCGGTTGGTGTCCGGTATGTCCAGTACCCATCCGGTACACATCCGGTACCCATCCATACATGTCTGGTACCCATCCGGTACCCATCCGTTGGTGTCTGGTTTGTCTGGTTTGTCCGGTACATGTCCGATACCCATCCGTTACGTGTCCGGTTCTCGTCCGGTTCTCATCCGATACATGGTATGGTACTTATCCAGTTATCCGGCGGCAATTAACCCAATTTTACTCTCCATTTCGAGACATTTCGATCGATTTCTTCACTGGACAAAACCGGACTAGAAAATTCTTTGTCTGGTGGTCTCTGGTACTCAGTCCAGTACGGTGTGACAATGACTTTAGGCCCAGTCACACCTTACTGGACTGGGGAACCGGACATGAACCGGACACTGTCCGGTGAAATACGGCAATGTCCGGTACATGTCCGGTACATGTCCGGTACCCATGCACTAATGTTAGTGCATGGGTACCGGACATGTACCGGATATGCACTAACCTTGAACATGCACTAACCTTGAACCGGACACCACCGGACTGACGTGTACGGTTGGTGTCCGTTTTAAGTCCGTTTCATCCGTTTCGTCCGGTTCATGTCCGTTAAGCATCCGTTAGGTGTCCGTTTTGTATCCTGAAGAGTCCCTTGACGGTGCTGCGGGAATTCGGTCCTTTTTTTTTTTTAGGCGCATCCGTGAACAGTCCGGTAGGTGTCTGGTAGGTGTCCGGTATGTGTCCGGTAGGTGTCCGGTATGTGTCCGGTAGGTGTCCGGTTGGTGTCCGGTCCATCCATTTGACGTCGGTTTGACATCCGTTTGACGTCCGTTTGGCGTCCGTTTAGCGTCCGTTTCATCCAGCGGCCGGTGCAACAGTTTGACACCGGACACCACCGGACTAGACAATTCTTTGTCCGGTGGTGTCCGGTACTCAGTCCGGTGAGGTGTGACTGGGGCTTTACCGGTGTGCAGGACGGGCGGTAAACTCCTGCAATCGTCTGCTGGCGCCAAGAAGTGTTAGTTGAATCACCCCTCACTAGCTGGCGCATTACTGTCTACAACCCTGACACCTAGCGAGGAGGAGCTAAACTAACTGCCAAGCCATCGGGCAAGAAGCCAATGCACCGTGCGGGTTGGTTAGTTGGTTGGAGTTTCACATCCTGGCAACAGCTAAGGTCATATCAGGATGTTTACCGACTTGTGATAGTGCACACTCATGCTAACTTTATATTGCTGCCCCACTGGGAGACAAGACCGACAGCACCATATCCTACTCAGTCACATTATCCTGACGTGAGCCAACCAGTACTTTCCCTATCAGTATAATAGTAATGCAGAGCGCTTGGCTAGGTTTGATTGATTGATTGGTGGTTGCTTTACGCCGTGTCGGCAGCATAGGCCATATTCACGGCGAGAAATGTTTGTTTTTTGTTCAAACCATCGCTTTTACATGTAAAAGCAGACAATCAATTATGTGCCAATAGACACTAATTAAATTAGAAAGCTCACAATCATATATCTGTGGTCAAGGGAAACAAATTCCCATAGAAAAAGAAAAGTTTCATTAATAATTAATAGAATCCATTTAGTAAACTATATAAGGTGGTACAGTCCAGCTGCCCTCAAAAAGGCTAAAATGTTTTCCTGTTTTACCTTAGTAAAAAGGTCATGCATACTGTCTGCAGTGTAGAACCGTTGGCGCAGGGCCAAAAAATCAACGCAACTTAGTAAAATGTGTTTGAGTGTCAGTGGGGACTGACACTCAAACACAAGTATACACGCTAGGAAGCAACAAGTATACATTTTAAAATCATTGGTTTGACTCCGATCTACCAAAACAGGAGACAGACGTTGAACTCATTCACCCATCCCGTCTGGTCATCGCACAATGCGGGCGATAATAGGCTGGCAATATGGAGGGTAAGGAGGTGAAGGCAGGTGGTTGAGTAGTTGTAAATTGAGTTCCTGATGGGAGGAGAAGAAGGTTAGATACTGATGCACTTATTAAGCATTTGTTTCTGCGTAGAAGGCAATGCTGAGTCAATTTAACAGAACCTGTTACTGCAGAAGTCTATGGTGTCAGAGTTTTGGCAAACTTGCCAAAACTAATCTTCCATGTTTGCACGCAAAATATCTCAAAAGTTTACTATTTAAAATAAAGGTAACTTTGACCTAATGTAAAGTAGATACTAGTGATCGATTAAATATATTTATCTCAGAAAAAATACAGAAATTCAGAACCATCGGACTATGCCACTTTAATAAACCACAAAAACCAATATAGAAACTCTAAACCACATGATTCTGCAACTTTAACTCCACTAAACTGCCACCGTGACGTCGGCGTGACGTTAGCGTGACGTCAGCGTGACGTCAGCATGACGTATGCGTGACGTCTGAGTGACGTCACGCGCCAGTCGATCTGGGAGACTGACAGTCGGCTGGCGACTGTCAGCCTCTGCCCTGCCCCCCACACAGTGCCCCCTGCTTTGCCAACTGGACACTGTCCCTTAAGGGGCTGTCACATTACGACGCATTGCGCCAACGTACGCTGACGTATTTGACTTTTGGCCGCTACGGCGGGATACGTTGTTATGCATTAGGCATGCGTTAGTCACTCGATGGTATATGTTAATGTACGTCAACATTCGTCGAGATATGGCGCCGCAGGTCAGGGGGTCAGCAAAGTTTTGTGCATGCACAAAGCTTTTGACGTACGACAACGTTCGACAACGTGTGAATTTTACGTCCACTATACATTATGCATGCATTATGCGTACATCGATGTATGTTAGACGTACGTTAGACAAATGTAGTTCACTACATTGCACTACGTTGACCTACATTTAAAGGCAGTGGGAACATAAAGTCCGCATACTGACAATGTATGGATAACGTACACCTAACATACGTCTAATGTGCGTTTAGCATTTCTCCACAGTGTCTTGACGTAAGTAATGTATGCGGCATAGTTCTGGCGATCGAACAACATATATAATGTTCACCGGCGTTCTGTGAACGTACCATGAGTGTAATTTGAGCATTTTTCACCGGGAGGTACATTAGTTATACGTTGGTCATACGTTGGCTATACGCTATGTATAAGGTATGTATGCATCCAACTTTGCCCCCCATGCCGAAAAGTTCAACGCTTCTCGACGTAATAAAGTGATTTTACACGTTGGCCGAGCGCTTGCGAGATGCGTCATAATGTGACAGGGCCTTTAATCTGCCAGAGTCGAGGTCAGTGAAAAGTCACGCGGGGATCTATAGCTCATCGCGGAGTGCTTTTTTTCTCTCACCCGCATTGGTGGTGAGTCGGCCAGCGGCCAGCCCATCGACTCGCGTTGGGCAGAAGCTGTGGAACTTTCTGGTCGATGAAGCAGGGTTCAGAACGGTGACGCGGCAAAGTTTGATATCGTCTGCTGGTGGCGTCTCCCTTTTAAGTTTTAGTAATACCACAGTCACACTACCTTTTGGTAGATCGTGGGATTCGAACTCATGGGTTCCAACCAATGACTTACAGATTTATACTTGTTGCTTCCTAGCCAGGCACTCGGCATTATTAGGATGAGACAAGGACTGGTTGAGTCAGTGTCTGGATAATGTGACTGACTGAGTGGAATATCAGGTCATAGTGCTGGCGGCCTGGTCTCCGAGTGGGGCATCACTATAAAGTCACCATGAGTGCGTACTGTCACAAGCTAGTACCTGTCGTGATATGACCTTAGATGCTGCCAGGACATAAAACTCGAACAACCACTACCTTGCAACCACTTTGCGACCACAAATAAAAGATGTGGCGCAATGATCGCAAGTGGTCGCAAAATGGTTGCAAGTGTTCGCAGAGTGGTCCTCAGTGGTTGCCAACGTCCTTGTGACCATTTTGGCCGTAATGCGGTTGCAGCTACTGCACTAAAACCCTCAGTGTGACCAAAATGGTCACCTAGAGATCAGCGACCGATTCGGCCACCACGTCCGGTGTTGAAATTGACCAATCAGGTGACGCGCACACATGTTCCTTATATGGTGATGGGGCGGAAGGAAGCCTGAGCCGCCATGACACTTCAAAGACAGATCAAGGCTGGCCCTGGTGAGTCTGAAGTACTGGAAGCGGTGACGCACAAGCATTCAAATGTAACGAGGACTTGAGTCTGAATTGGGACTGAGCGATACTGGTGCCGGTTCGAGAACCCACCCATAATGCATCAGTGCCAAAAGAGGTACCGGATGTAGGCGCGCACCCGCCCTGAAGGCTGCCCATCCGGTACCACGCCTCCACGCCTGCACCACCCCACATCACCCCCCCCCCCCCCGACACACACACCACCCCCAGACCCCCACACTCCCACACTCCCACACCATCCCCCGACACACAGATCACCCCCACACTCCCACACCATCCCACGAGACACATATCACCCCCACACCCCCACACTCCCACACCATCCCCCGACACACAGATCACCCCCACACTCCCACACCATCCCACGACACACACATCACCCCCCACACCCCCACACTCCCACACCATCCCCCGACACACAGAACACCCCCACACTCCCACACCATCCGACGACGTACAGATCACCCCCACACGTCCCCACCCCCACATCACACCCCGACACCCCGACACCCCTGCCTACCCCCACACTGTCCCCCATCTCACTATCCACTCTCACATAGCTCCACACCCCACACCCCCACATCACACATACCCCCCACACATCACCTGCCCACTTACCCACACACTCCTCCATCTCAATGTCCCCTCGATATCATCCCCGACATAACCCGCCCCCCCCCCTACCCACCTCCCCTTTCATCTCCAATCCTAGATACAAGATTCACCCCGTACTGCTGCAGTAGGGGTGCAAACCAACCCTATGTAAAAGCTGTCGAAAAAACGGGTCAATGAATTGAGAACCTAATTTCACGATCTAAGAAGCAACATTTATTCTTTACATATGTCTTATTGATAGCCCGCTACCTTTGAGTTGAAAAATATAATATAATATCTAGTTTAATGCAATTTAAAAGTGAAATCGACGGCGTTCTGCGGTCTCCATCTTGTCTTTTTGCATTCTCTCCCATTTCACCAACTCTGTGCCTATATGGGTAGCCATTTGATACTGGAGCCACAGTTTCTAGGTCATGTTCCATACTAAAGCTATTTTCGCCCGTATTTAGACTACGTTGTCATTCACCCGTGTACTACAAGTACCGGGTGAATCTTTATCTACTCCAATCCCAGCTCTGCCTCCAACTCCATCCCCACCTCTACCTTAAACTGCAACCTCCACTCCAGCATCATCCCCACCTCCCCCTCCCCCACCTCCACACCCAACCGCACCCCCACCTCCACCTCTACCCCAACCTCCGTCTCCACCCCCACCTCCACCTCAAACTTCCACCCTGCATCCCATCCCCACCGTCATCGCCTAACCTCCACCTCAACACCCACCTCTACAGCCGCCTCTACCTCCAACCCTATCTTGCACCCATCCCCACGCTCGACTCCCATCTCCATCCCTCACCCCCCTCTCCACACCCCAACACTCCTCACATCACGCACCTCCCCACCCACCTCCATCGTCACCTCCATCCACAACCTCCGCTTAAACCTCCACCTCCACTTCCAGACCCCACCTCCACTTCCACCTCTACTTCATCTTCACCTCCAACCCCAACCTCCACCCAAACTTCCATCCCACCTCCACCTCCACTCCACCTCCACCTCCATCCCCACCATCACCTCCACTCCACGTCCATCCCTACCTCCACCTCCACTCCACATCCACCTCCATCCCCACCACCACCTCCACTCCACCTCCATCCCAACCTCCACCTCCACTCCACATCCACCTCCATCCCCACCACCACCTCCACTCCACCTCCATCCCTACCTCCACCTCCACTCCACATCCACCTCCATCCCCACCACCACCTCCACTCCACCTCCATCCCCACCTCCACCTCCACCTCCACTCCACCTCCACCTCCATCCCCACTTCCACCTCCATCCCCACCTCCACCTCCACCTTTACCTACCCTCCACCTCCTCCTCCATCCCCACCTCCACACCCGCCCCCAGTTCCATTCCACCTCCCCTCACCCCCACCTCTACACCCCCTCCACCCACAGCTCAACCCCAGCTCCCCGAACCTCAACCTCCACTTGAAGACCCCACCTCCACCCTTACCCCACACCAACCTCCACATCCACATCACCTCGACCTCTACTCCAGCTCCACCCCAGCTACACCCACCCCTCGACTCCCACCTCCACCCCCAGCCCACCCCCACCCTCACCTCCACCTCTACAATATATTACAACCCTCACCTCCACCCATGTATCCACCTTCACCCCCACCCATCCCCCTCCCTATCCCCACCTCCACACCCACCTCCACAGGCACCACTCCCATCCTCCACCTCCACCCACCTACACCTTCACCCACGTCCACCTCCACCCCCACCCCACCTCCACCCCCACCTCCGGCACATTCCGGGTTCAGGGTGTCTCCCCCCCACTCCCCCACTCCCCCACCCCCCCATTCCCACACTCCCCCCACTCCCATTACTACTCCGCCAATCAGGGCCTCACTGCTCACGTGACCGGCCGTCGACGCGTTCCGATTGACCAATGCAGTTGACCAGTCACCATGGAAACAGCCAATGAGGTGTTAGAGTGTCGGTGAGGTGGAATGGTCGTTTCCTTTGGTTGGAAGGCATTTTTTAATTCCCCTTCCCCATCCCCTCCATTTCCACCCTTCTTCTTTATTTCTATCTTTCTTTCTTCTTATTCTAAGAGGAGGGAGGTAGTGTTGGCAGGATGGCCTCCTCGAAGAAGATTAGCACTGACATGGAATGCTTTGATACTTTTCTGTACGCGTTTGGGAGTGGGGGGGGGTGTTCTATTTGAAAGATTGTGTGGCTGCGTCCATTCGGCCCCAGGGAGCGCTACATCATGCACACACCAGTTTCGCGCCGCTGCTCATTACCTGTCTTCAAATTTTGACTTCATTATAAACGGCTAAGGGCCTTTTCGTAGGTGCCAGCCAAAGAACTTCTCATTCAAACCGTGACTTGTCTTGTTCATGTCATCATCATCATCATCATGCTGTCGGTCGCGATGCGACAAAGACTGTTTTCATTACTTGACTGCCGCTCTCCATTTAGGTCTCTGCTGTGAGAGTTGCATCCATGAGTCGGTCTTAATGTCCATTTCATGAAAGCTGCCTGCAAAAGTGTTGAAGTGCTGCTGGCTTTTGCAAGTTACCAGCGGCACTCTCTCGGGGAGCAAATAGAGGTTTGACACCGGCAAGAACATGTCAAGACAGGCGCAAAACTATTTGCCCCTGCAGTGGCTGGTCGGGAGATGTTGGGCGTTCCATACATCAGCCGCCCTTAATGCTGCCACAGTGACATGGTTTTCTGTTTAGGGTTTGCTCCCTTAGCCTTCGGTTCTGTCAAGAACCTGTACCACAAGGCAGTGGTTTACAACTCTGCAGGCAGGGGCGTCAAACTCCCTGAGGTATTGCTATACCTGCAATACCTGCATACCGTTCATGTCAACGTAGGAGTTAAATAATGTCCTTACATTTGTTTGTTTGTTGTTGGTTTACATCCTAGCAACATCTAAGGTCATATCAGGATGGGTACCGACTTGTGACAGTGCACACTCATGGTGACTTTATAGTGCTGCCCCACTGGGAGACCAGGCCACCAGCACCATGACCTGATATCCCACTGTCATATTATCCTGACACTGAGCCAACCAGTCCTTGCCCTATCCCAATAAAGTAAAGTATTTTAAGTCATTGGTTTGACTCGACCAGGGATTCATCCAGTGTTGCAGGCGAAATAATGTTGCTCAATTAAATTTGAAAAATAAACAAGATAGAACCCTTATCTTTTTGTGTGTGTTATTCTGCATCCTACAGATATCAATGCAAATTACCGACACACATGTCCAACTGTCATGCCTTCACAATTCTATCATGAATGGGGCTCACGTTCAATTTATCTATAGCAACAACAAAGGAATTCCAGTCGGGGATCCATGCTATTCAATACACCCCCTCTAGCGCCATTTTCATGGCCATTAATACCTATCCCGGCTGCTTATTTGCTTCATAGCCAACTTTCAAATGATTACTCTGGCATTGCATACTTAATAGACTTAAATGCAACAACATTGCGTGTTGCTCTTGCTGCACTGAACTAAATCCAGAAGCATTGGGTGTTGCCAGCCACAATAAAATTATCGGACTGGACATTTATAGAATATTTTTTAATTCACAATTTCCATAATTATTCCACAAGCGTAAACTATTCTATTAACAATAGAAATTAGAGGAACAGTGTCACCATTAATGGTTGTCTTCCCACTGCCCCTTATAAACAAAATAATCCATAAACAAAATCACGAGCCCTGGAGCTAATATACAAATAACGCACAGACACATGTTTAGAAAAAGATCCAGTGAGATCGGGACATGTTGTTCAATAGACAAACTCTGTGGTTCAAATATTAGGTTTGTTTGTTTGTTTGTTGTTGTTTTACATCCTAGCAACATCTAAGGTCATATCAGGATGGGTACCGACTTGTGACAGTGCGCACTCATGGCAACTTTATAGTGCTGTCCCACTGGGAAACCAGGCCGCCGGCACCATGACCTGGTATCCCACTCAGTCACATTATCCTGACACTGAGCACACCAGTCCTTGCCCTATCCTAATAATGCCGAGTGCCTGGCTAGGAAGCAACAAGTATCAATTTTAAAGTCATTGGTTTGACTGGACCAGGACTCGAACCCACGACCCCACGATCTACCAGAACGGGAGACGGACACTCTAACTCATTCGGCCATCCCGTCTGGTCCAAATATTAGGTCTATATGGCCTTTGGGAATAATCGCAACATAATTTGTTGTTACAATTTACTGTATTTGCACATTGACTTAATAGTACAGATTTTATCCTTCGTTGAAAACATGGCGGTGAGATGTTCACCTGATCGAGATATGCATCTTTAGCATTCATTGTAGACTACTACACTAACAAAATGTGGAAAGGAAGCATATATCCAGATTTCCAGTATGCACACCGACAATTAAATTGTCATGTTTTCACTTAAAATGTATTCAAAGTTAAATATAAATCATAGTGATCAACCTAATTTATTTGCCTCAAAGAATTATAGCAGAAAGTCAAAATAATCAGTTTTTCGGACTTTAAAATTGTCTCTCTTTCTACAAAGATTTAAAATTTAAATTTGCTTAAAGTTAAACACAGCTAAACACACAATGCCACAAAGGAACCATTGCATGCAAATGGAGATAAGCTGGACTGGCACTGAATACCAGTCAGCAGTGGTCAGGTGAATGAATGCCTTTGCTTGTTACTATTTTCTGGTAGCGAATGAACTGATGAATAGGGCGGCCATTTTGCTCGGAAGGCGGGTCATTGCTGTGATTAGTAAAGGGAACTAAAACCAGAAGCATCCAAATTCATTTTCTGTCCGATTACTTGTTCCAATGCCAAAACGAATTCTAATATTTTAACTTCCCATGATGGCCCGTCTGTGAATCGGATGTGGAAGCAGACGACACTCTGTGCTTGGTAGCCTACTTTCCCGCCTTTATGCCGGCCTGAGCCGAGCCGGTCGGCCCCGACCCTACCCGATGTAACAGTATAATTCAGCCCCTACCGAGAGTCCAGCTCAGAGAGGATCCAGAAGCACAAGCAGTGTAAGGGTCCAGCTATAATCACAAATTCCCTGTATTTACTAGCTTTAGATGCTCTCCATCACAACTTTGCCTGGCTCTTCTGTTTACATGACCAAATATGTGCATGGAGAGAGTCAGGTTGGTAAAGAGGGGAGACCTTACCCGTCAGTGGTGACAAATAAATCACCATAACAAATTAGAAACAAAACACTCATCACAAATTACAAAGCAAACCCACCAGGGAGGTCTGATGGAATGTGTATCGTGCACTTTTGCCCACTAGGAATCCATAGGCGGAATGAATGAGAAACCTGTATACTGGTCTAAGATTGCACCCTCCCTTCCCCCCCCCCCCCCGACCAAAACAGGCTTATGATCGCCCCCCTCCCACCACCATCCTAATGCTAGGTACACACCTACCTATACAATTCGCGCACTAAAACTCGCGACCCGACCCGACCCGCTTAAAACTGAAAACGGGCCAATTCATTTTTCGAATCGCGAATCGCAATCGTAAGGAAGCAGTTTTAGCCCTAAAAAAGAGTTTTAAGTCGCGAATCGCAATCGGTAGGTGTGCTAGGGGAGTGCACACCTCACGACTTTTGGGCAGTTTTAGATCGTATATGGTAGGTGGGTGCGGAAAAACGGTAGGTGTGAACCTAGCATAACAGGTCTAAGATTTCACCCCCGCCCGTCCGTTACCCCAAACAGCTTAAGATGTCCGCAGCTCTAAATCCCCAGTCACACCTACCCGGATCAGGGACCCGACGAGCCCCAGATCGTGATCTAGCATGGTCCGTGGCGATCCGGGGTGATCCGTGGCTCATCTGTGGCTGGTCCTTGTTGATCTGGCATGATCCAGCGTGATCCGTGGCTGGTCTGGCCTCGTCCGGGGTCTGCCCCGAATGTTTTAAAATGTTTAAAACATCCGGGGCGGTCTGGGGCATTTTGGGATCCGGGCTCGATCTGGCATCGTCCGGGATGATCCGGGGGTAATCCGCGGTGGTCTGGGTAGTCCGGGGGTGGACCGGGAGTAGTCCGTGCCACATCTGGGCCACTCTGGGGCTGTTTCGTCCCAGATGAGCCAAACTTAGCCATGGTTTAACCCGGACCAGCCCCGGACTTGCCCGGACTAGCCCCGACATAGCTACGGACCACTCACAAGACTGCCCGGATAAGACCCGGACATGCTGGATGACCACGGATTAACCACAGATCACCACGGATAGCCATGGATGACCACGTATTACTCACTGACTACCCCAGGATGAGTCCCGCATTTCAGGATATCATCCGCCGGTTGTCCGGGGCTCATCCGGGGGTTGTCTGGGGCTAATCCGGGTAGTCCAGGGGTTGTCTGGGGCTCATCCGGGGTGATCTGGGCTTGTAGTCTGTGGCTCGTCTGGGTACGTGTGACCGCGAGGCCCTAAACGACCAAAATAGCGATTTTATCCAGGGCTGTCCGAGATAGTCCGGGCGACTGGTCCGGGGGTGGTCCGGCTAAAAATCCGGGGCTCGTCCGCGTAGGTGTGACTGGGGCTTAAGACTGCCCCCGAAACCCGACCAGGTCTAAGATTGCCTCCCCATCAACATGTCTAAGATTGCCCCCTCTCTCCCAACAGGTCTAAGATTGTCACTACCCCAGTAGGTCTAAGATTGCCCCCCCCCCCCCCCCCCCCACCAACTTTTGAAAATGATTGCCCCCCTCACAGGTCTAAGATCCCCCCACCCTCAAACCAATAATTGCCCCCTAACAGGTCTAAGATTGCCCCACCCATTCCGACTGTTTTATATGATATAATGTTACTTAGGTGGACGGGCGTGTAAAGGGGGAACCTTTCCCGGCTTGGGAGTGGGGGAGACCGTGTAGAGTGGGGGGAACCTTGCCCCACAGTCCCCCAGGGAGAGTGGTGGCTACCCCCGGTAGAACGAGAAGGGTCCAAGGTGACGAAAGGAGCAAAAACGGCTGACCACTGGGTCATATCGAGCATACCCTTGCAGGATGAGTTTCCCATTCAGTAAGTAGTGATATTGTGTGATTTAAACAGAAATCAATGTAGATCAATTTCAAATATACTTCAAACAATTTAATCTGTGCAAAAGATACATAAATATGTGATAATGTCTGAACAATAAACTAGTCAAAAATATTTGACTACACTGCTAGCTCGCTGGAGGTCTAGCCTGGTCCCCTGGCATTCATTTGCTCAGGCAGAGAGGCACAGGAGCTTTCAGCTATTATCGCTCAGTTTCCAACCTGGTCCCCTAGCCTTTGTACTGGAAACAAGTTTAAACGGGCTCAAACGAGTTCAACCGTGGCTGGTTGGGTCGCACCGTGGCTGGTTGGGTCACTCCGTATAGCGCTGAATATGCTTATGGGTAGAACAGCGCGTCACTTACTGCGTGCCTTTGTCGTCGACGACGGCCCACATCTGGCGCAGCACGCCGCTCTCCGTGTGCAGCAGCACCCGCAGGCTGCCTACGTTGTTGCCGGCCATGTGGAGCGCGAAGTGCAGCCCGCACGCCGGGCCCGACGAGCCGTACCACGGCGAGTACAGGTCCGCCTCCGTCGTCTCCGCGTGGTGGCGCATCGAGAAGATGGCGTAGCTGCCTGTGAGGGGACGGAGAGAGAAGAGAGAGGGTGTGTGTGTTAGAGATGGTTGTTATACTTAGTGATGATGGAAGCACTCCCACTTATTTCGAATGAGTGTTTCTTTAGCATCGATAGGTCCCCGTTCTGGTATGACCTTAGATGGTGCTATGACGTTAAACAACAACAAACAAGACACATATCAATGTGTCGAGATGTGATATCATGGGTTACCGTAGAACTAGCTCACACCTCACGCCATGCACACACCTCATACCTCAAACTTCACACCGCACACTTCACACTTCATGCCTCACACCCCCCACTTCACACCTCAGACCTTACATGTCACACCCACACCCCACATGTCACATATTACACGTCACACACCACATGTCACACCTGACACATCACACTTCACACTTCATGCCGCACACCCCACCCCTCAGACCTCACACCTCACATGTCACACCCCACACCCCACACGTCACACCTCACATGTCACACCCCACACCTCACACCTGACGCCTCACATGTCACACCCGACACCCCACACCTCACACCCCACAACCCTCACCTCATACCCCACACCCCACACCGCACATCTCACACCACACCCCTGACACCCGACACCTCACACCTCACACCCCACACCTCGAAACTCACACCCCACACCCCACACCTCACACTTCACACTTCATCCCTCACACCCCACACCCCACACCCCACATGTCACACGTCACACCCCACACCCCACACCTCACATCTCACACCTCACACCTCACATGTCACACCCCACACCTCACACCCCACAACCCCCACCTCACACCCCACATCTCACACCACACCCCTGACACCCAACACCCCACACCTCAGACCTCACAGCCCACACCTCACACGCCACACCTTACACCCCACACCCAACACCTCACACCTCACACCCGACACCTCACACCTCAAATACTCACTGTACATTAAATATCCCATCCATAAGCACCACAATGGACACCCGCTTGTTTATCAGACCCAGAAAAAGAATCCCACCAAAAAAAACCACAAAAAAAACAAAAACAAGACTGAGCGTCCCCATCCATCACCTGGGCTACCATTGCAGTCAATTCGGTTTCTCGTGAGGTCAGAGGTCATGACCTCAAACATAAACAGACCTTCATGGAGTTGGGTCTATATAACCTGCGCGCAATCACAGGTTTCACCTGTGACGTAATGAAGGTCACATGGGCTGCCTGGCCTTGACCTTGTTACGCGTGTAACACCCATGGGATTTAGGTTCAATGGGCTGTAGGCACTGATTTGACTGAACAAGCAGGAACCATGTGGGTCTGGGTAGCAGGTTGGAAGTGAGTCAGGGTGGCAGGTCATAAAACTAAGCAGATAGAAAAAAAAACATGAATCAATCACATACCAACCATCTATTGCGTACAAGCCTATTATATGTAAATATACCAGGCTAGTCTAGGGTTAGAGTAGAAGGAACACAATTATCAAGAAAAACTAAAAGAACTAACATAGAATTACTAACCACAAAACAATAGCTATAAGAAAATAAAACCGAAAACTGCCCAGCATTGAAAACAACCCGGATCATCCGGGCTTATATGTTATGGACAGCATAAACACCCCTTCACAAAACAATTCCTAACTATCCACACGGGAGGCCTGTATCCGGTGGGTTGTGGGCACACACCATCGGAGGATTTCTTCAATATATGTATATATATATATATACTAAATAATGCTAGGATCCTAGTGTACGATTCTAACCTCCACGGTTTGCCATCCATGGGCTAAAATCCTATTTATTAGATTAAGCTACCTGATTCAATCATCCAACCCATGCCTACCTCTCTATGTGGCGTCTCCTTGCCTCTGAGGGCAGTGCAAACTACTACTCGTCCCCCTGGAATTGTAAGTCCTTTTCAATGGCTTACGTCCATAAGTCGTTTAATCCTTACAATTACATATTTACAGGGAATGAGCTTACAATTGCATACCCAGGGTAGGTTCCCCAACGACATAGTGCATAACTTGTTAAGGATCATGGTCAGAAACCAGTGTCATGGAGATGTTTTTGCAAATGGGAAACATTGTGTCTAAAGCAAGATTCGAACACATAGTTTTGCCATTCTGGGGCTAGCATCTTGACCGTTAGGCTATTTAGTCTCCCTGATGCAATTACCCTACCCACGCCTACCTGTGGATGTGGATCCTCGTCTAAGGAATGCATATCACTACATATATATATATGTTTATATATGTTTCTATCTATTATATGTACAAGTGTATATAATAATCTATATACTTATATCTATAGTTGAAAACAGCTACACTTTCACATACAATAGACAACAAATATATGTACATTAGCATATGCTTAATATGTATGTATGGGATCACCTTTTAATCACGTGATGAATCTATCCTATTAAGTGTATATGCAGATGTAGAGAACACATGGTGGTTTGATTATTGCCCTGGGCCATAAACACCCGATGGATAATGATCACATCTTTGGGGGCGGGGGTAAATATGTTTATTCTGCTGAATAACTCTTTTGTCACTTAATCCACAGAATGTGTCTGTCAATAAACATGTCCTTGTCTCGTCATATCTTTGTCTAACATGTGTTTGTTTCCTCAAAGAGCAGTCTGTAGGTTATTTATATATCAGTACTAGGGGCCATGTGGTTCCATTCCATATTTCTTTCTTTATAAGGCATAGTGGGAAGACGACCATTAATTGTTACACTGGTCCTTCAATTTTGATTATTGTCAACAGCTTAATTTATGTTTGTATTATTATTTACGGAAATTGGGAATACAAATGTATTGCTATCATGACCTTACTACAAAAAGGTTCTATCTGACAAAGTGACCGAAGTGGTGTTATGGATGTAAATCTACAAAAGGCTATCAATCAGTTACACAACTATTTCTCAACTGGTATTTTTCACTGAGATATATTAAAAATAATATTGTGCTGTCTGCTTTGCTATCATGCAGTTACACAGTTTCAGTCCTCATTATCTCGAAAGCACCATTTTGTCAGATAGAACCTATTTATAGTAAGGTCACGATATGTCTTTTATATAAATGCATATATGTATACATATACATAGACCATAAATTGCACCGGATTGGGTGGCCGAATGAGTAGAGCGTCCGTCTCCTGTTTTGGGAGATCGGGAGGTCCGAACCCATGAGTTTGTGGGTTCGAATCCGGGTTGAGTCAAACCTATGACTTAAAAATTGATGCTTGTCGCTTCCTAGCCTGGTGCTCGGCATTATTAACAGTGATTCAGACAGGGCAAGGACTGGTTGACTCAGTGTCAGGATAATCTGACTGACTGGGATATCAGGTCATGGTGCTGGCGGCCTGGTGTCCCAGTGGGGCAGCACTATAAAAGTCGCCATGAGTGCGCACTGTCACAAGTCGGTTCACATCATGATATGATCTTAGATGTTGCTAGGACGTAAAACAGCAACAAACAAATTTATATATATTGCTACTGAAAAGTGCATACAAATAAACAGATGAAGAGTTCAGGTGCAAATCCCTGTAAACCCCAATCCATAAACTTACTTACAATTTTAGGAATTTACCTGAAAGCAATTTACTTCCCTCTAATTCCAGATTGATTGTGAGGAACTGCTCATGGAACAATGGAAAAAAATAGGAAAGTAACAAATTAACCTTTTGAAGGTTTTACTACAATATTAAAGTCAATTTTTGGATTATCGTTTATGGGGATTTCCACCTGAACTCTTCATATCATGTCAGTATTTAGACCTTTACTGTGACCCTTTGGGCACTGACAGTGACAGTGACAGTGACAAAGCCCTGTCCGTGTCACTGGCACTGACAGTGACAGTGACAAGACTCTGTCCGTGTCACTACAACAGGGCACCCCGCAGATAAGACACAGCATTTATCCAAACAATAACTTTTTATTTCAAATACATTCCATGATGATGTCATAATATTTGAGTAAATTTGGGGAATCTATCTATAATATACCATGATGTGACATGTCATCAAACACCACTTAAAATCCAGTCAACTGATTTTACCATAAGACCATTTAATGTATCTTAATGAACGAACGTTACTTAGAACGTACATTACCAGGCTGCCAGCACCACAACCCGATATCTCACCCAGTCACATTATCCTGACATGTAACCGATTGGTCCTTGCCCTATCCTATTAATGTTGAGTGCCAGGCTATGAAGCGACAAGTATCAATTTTGTAAGTCATTGGTTTGAGTCGACCGCAAATTGAACTCCCGACTTTCCGCACGGGAGGCCTGCACTCTAGCGATTCGGCTACTGCATCCAGTGGGTTGCTGGACACACAGCACTCCTACAACTATGCAGAACAGCAGTGCCTGGTGCCATGTCGGGCCTCGGGCTATGCACACATATGTATGTCACTTCATCTGCTGCAGTCAGCATCTGTCACTTGTCATTTCTCAGACCATCGAATTGAGCCGCGGAATGCTATCAACCAAAATCGCCAAATATTTGTGTCTAAAGTAAAGCTTGTTTTATTTAACGACGCCTCTAGAGCACATTTATTTGTTGTATCATCAGCTATTGGACATCAAACATATGGTCATTCTAACATATTTCTTTGGAGGAAACTCACTGCCGCCACATAAGCTACTCTTTCCGATAAGCAGCAATGGGTCTTATATATATACTTTCCAACAGACAGGACAGCAGATACCACAGCCTTTGATGAACCAGTTGTGGACCACTGGTTGGAACGGAAAATAAACCAAAACTGCAAATGGATCAGTAGGATGATCGACAGCATCAGAGGTGGACACGCCTGAGCTACATCCCGATACCCGGTATTTGTGTCTAGACTCAAACCATATAATGATTGTGTCTTCTGTGGCAGTTCTGATATGACCTTAGATGTTACCAGGACGTAAAACTCCAACAACCAACAATCTGCTTGGCAGTTCCTGTCTTTATGGAATAAGTTGCCAAAGGACGCAAGTAAAAAGAGCGCTTCATGAAAATTTGTCACCTGTTTGCAGGATTTACTCAATGAAAGCAGCCTTTTAACATAACTGTAATTACGACATGAACAAGGGATCATATGACATGGGCTTTATTCAAGAAGAGGTCAAATGTATAAGGGTAATGTAAAATAAGGTCATCAGGTCAAAGTTCATCGAATCAGGCTCTCAACCCTATCGCTTTAACTGTGTCTCATTGCAGTAGTGGGTGGGTGGCTGAGTCAGGTGGTGGTTGTTGTCGGTACTGCATCTGGAGGCGTAGTGTTGAAATCAGGACTTGGTGGGCCGTCAAAGACCAGAGGTGACGTCACAGTTCTTGCGGGCGATGGTGGTTCGCGGGAATTCCGGCAGGGGGTGTGTTGGTTGGCGAGAACGAATCCAGGTGGCGCCACCGCGCACAAATTACCGATGTTGGCAAGCCAACATGGACATTTTTCAATTATGTTGAAGCTGCATACATCGAACTTAGGTACTGATGATGCACTTAGTAACTATTTGTTGCCACATAGAAGGGAACACTGAGTCATTTCCATAAAACCTAGTACTGCTGCAGCCTATTGTGTCATAGTTTTGGCATGCTTAATTTGACATGTTTGCACTTAAAATATCGAATCAAGTTGGCCATTTAAAATAAAAGTTACTTCAAACTGAAGTAAGGTAGATGAGAACAATTAATTTAATATATTAATTTCAGAAAACTGAGATACAGGCTCAAAACCGTCGGACTATGCAACTTTATAGCTGCATCGTCCGATGGTTTTGAGTTTCCGCCATTTTCTTAGATACATTATGTTAGGTTGATCGTTATAATCAACCTTACTTTAGTCTGAAGTAACTTTTTGTTTTAAAAGGCTAACCTTTGAGATATGTGAAATGCAGATATGCAAAATTAATTTTGGTAAGCACGCTAAAACTCTGACACCAGACTAAAAACAGTACAAACACAGTATGCACACAGTTCTATGTTAAATTATCAGGTAAAATGACAGAATTGATATAACTGATATCAAACTAAATTCTACGGTTGTTGACAATTGATTAAAGATTGGTGAGTGCTTTTGGCTGAATCTACAGCAATGGCCATATTATCCATGGCTAGAAGTGTTCTTAGTACAGTATAACCCCGTTAAACCAAACTTGAAGGGACCCTATACTTTGTTTGGATTAACCCATCATTGGTTTAACCAAGCTTTGACTTTGACTTGGCTTCAGCAAAAACGGGGGTGCATCATGAATGTACAATGTATGTGGAGACTATGATTATTGTTTTTGATGTATGTACAGTTTAACCCCATTAAACCAACCTCGGTTAAATCAAACGATCGGTTAATCCAAACTTTTTCGGCGACCTGGCAAAATACTACCATTTATCATATAAACAAGTCTCAGATGACCATAAAACCACATGAAAGTTTGGTTTAACTGTACCAGAAGTGGCCTGGGGCCGACAATTCTGTTTGGATTAACCGATACCTTGGATTAACCGACTTTGGTTTAACCAACTTTTTAAATGATAAATGGTAGTATTTTGCCATGCCGCCGAAAAAAGTTTGGATTAACCGATCGTTCGGTTTAACCGAGCTTGGTTTAACGGGGTTGTACTGTATTTTTCAACTATAGCTTTTACAAAGAATGTAAAAGCTTACGATAAATTACTTCTGTTGAATGTAAACGCTCACAATCATAAAAGCTGTAGCAAAGGGGAAAAAGAAATAAAGATAAAATTGATTGGTATCATTTAAAGAGATTAAATTTGTTGAAATTTGTCCACCAATAGAGCATTACATTTTCAAAACCAAAACAATTATCCAGATTTTATCCTACATATCTGAGTTAGATACTGATGCACTTATTAAGCATATGTTGGCACATAAAGGGGCATACTGAGTCACCAATTCTATGGCCTGTTCTCTTTTAAACAATGTTTGAGTGTATGTTGTGGCTTGCCGCGGTAAGGTGCGGTACGTCGATTTGTAAAAAAACACTTCAAAATGTTTCTGCTGAAGCCTACGGTTTCAAAGTTTTGGTGTGCTTGCCAAAGTAGTTTGACATATTTCAACTTCAAATGTCTCAAAATATCTAAAAAAATAATGGTTACTTCAAGTTAATGCATGGTAGACTATGACAATCAATTTAATATATTTATCTCAGAAAATTGATAGCGAGTCAACACCTTCGGACAATGTACCTTTAATAAGCTATATGAGTTGATAACAGTCAAGCTGTTCTCAAAGAGGTTAACACTTTTTTGTTGTTGTTCACACTGGTTAAAATCACATTGTTAAATTGTTGGCAGAAGGCAATGCAATGTACACAGTTAAATGTAGCTTGAGTTTGAGTGTCTGTCCCCCCTGACATTCAAACTCAATAGTTTACAGTGTCGGGTATTAAAATACCAATCAGTGGCCAGGAATGCATGCTTACTCATCGCACCTAAAACAGGGCGTGGTGGCTGAATCTGAAGAGCGCGGCCGTCACGTGCAAAGGTCGGATCTTCGGTTCCTGGTCGAGTCAAACGAATGACTTACAGAATTGATACTTGTCACTTCTTAGCCTGGCGCTCAGCATTAATAGGAGAAGGGACGGACTAGTTAGGCCAGCGTCAGGATAATATGACTGAGTGGGATATCGGGTCATAGCGCAAGCAGCCTGATTTACAATTGGGACAGCACTATAAAGTCACCATGAGTGTGCACTTTCACAAGTCAGTACCTGTCTTGATATGACATTAGATGTTGCCAGGATGTAAAACTCCAACAGCCAACGAACATATAGCACCTAACTATGCAATATAATGGTGGGAAAATCTGCACTCAAACCGCTGTACACAATAGGTGCGTTTTTGTCGCGAGTGTCGTAGGGCTAATTAATAATGTGCGCCACAGCGCGGGATGGAGCGGAACCAAAATGTCAACGGCTTCATGAATACAGCCCCGGCTTTGGTGCAATTAGGCGCCTCCCGAGAAGCATGTCCGACATGTTGCTGGGGGTGTTGGGGGGGTGCAAGGGGGGGAGGGGGAGGAGAGGTGAGAGGGGGGTGTAAGGTGGGGAGAAGGCGGACTGATGGGGGGAAGGGGGGAGAAGAGGTGAGAGGGGGGTGTAAGGTGGGGGGGGGGGAGGGCGGCTGATGGGGGAGGAACGGAAGATGAGGTGAGCGGGGGGTGTAAGGTGCGGGGGGGGGGGAGGAGGGGGCTGATGAGGGAGGGAGGGGGAGATGAGGTGAGAGGGGGTGCAGTAACTTTTATTTTAAATGGCTAACTTTAGAGATATTTGAGGCGCAAGCATGCAAGATTAATTTCGGCAAGCATGCCAAAACTCTTACACCATAGGCTTATGCAGAAACAGGTTCTATTAAATTGACTCAGCATGCCCCTCTATGTGACAACAAATGTTTAATAAGTGCACCAGTATCTAAGTTAGATATGTAGAATCATATATAAGTGAGTGTTTTGGTTTTGAAAATTTGATTTTCATCAGACTATGTAACTTTAAGTTGGATATCCAGGATAAAATCTAAGCGAGTGGCGTGGTCTTCAAAATTTGACGCTATTGTCGTGGGGGTGATGAAAATAGGAAATATTGTGCCTAGAGCGGGACTCGAACCCACATCTCCTTGCATTCCGGGCCAGTGTGCTAACCATTACACCACCTTGGCTCCCTGATATCAACACACTCCCCACACCTACCTGTCTATGTGGTTACTTGCCTGAGAGGTCAGTGCAGACCACTACACTCGTCCCCCTGGAATTGTAAGTCTTGTAATGCTTACAATTACATACATACAGGCAATGCACTAACACATCATACACAGGGTAGGTTCAACAACCATACAGCGCAAAGCTTGTACAGGATCCTGGTCATGGCAACCAGTGTCGTGGGGGTGATGAAAATGGGAAATATTGTGCCTAGAGCGGGACTCGAACCCACATCTCTTTGCATTCCGGGCCAATGTGCTAACCATTACACCACCTAGGCTCCCTGATATCAACACACTCCCCACGCCTACCTGTCTATGTGGTTACTTGCCTGAGAGGTCAGTGCAGACCACTACACTATCATCAGAGTGGACAGCGCAAAAGCTGCATAGTTCGATGATAACATCAAATTTTCTAACACAAACAACTTATTTAGATTCTATCTAGCATATCTGGTGCACTTATTAACCATTTGTTGTTCCATATAAAGGGATGCTAAGTCAGTTTAATAGAACTAGTCACTGCTGAAACCTATGATGCCAAAGTTAATTTTGATTGTTTTCACTTCAAATACCTCCAAATTTCGCCATTCAAAACAAAGTTACTTCAACGCTAACGTACGGGGGATTGACTTCAGCAAAGCATTTGACACAGTAGACCATAACATACTACTGGAAAAACTAAAAACCATGGGCATAAAATCCAACACCATGGATTGGATAAAATGCTACCTGAGCAACAGTCAACAGAAAACAAAAATAAACAATACACTATGAGACAACCAACCTATCACGTGTGGTGTACCCCAAGGGTCAGTGTTAGGGCCACTACTCTTAATAATTTATATAAATGATCTAGAAAAATGGTTGCAAACTGAGTGCCTCCAACTATGTGCAGATGACACAGTCATATACGCAAATGGCACCACAGAAGAGGAGGTAATAACTAAACTAAATAAACTCCTACTAAAACTAGATGAGTGGTGTGAGTCCAACAAAATAACCATCAACACAAGCAAATCAAAAACAGTATTCTTCTTGCATAAACAAATGCCAGAAAGAAAACTACACTGTAAGTTAGGAAACCAAATATTAGAAAATGTAGACCATTACAAATACCTAGGCCTTGAGTTGGACAGCCAACTAAACTACAACCTATGTATAAATAAAATTATCCAGAAAGTAAACTACAAACTGTGGCTATTTGCAAAGTTAAGAGACTACATGACACAAGAAATGTCAATAAAAATCCTCAAGGGCATGGCGCTCCCCTATTTTGACTATGGAGATGTAAACTACATGGGTACGAGAAAAGAACTACTAAAAAAACTGCAAATACTGCAAAACAGAGCCCTAAAAATCTGTCTAAGAGTAGACAAGCTGCACCCCACCTATGACATACACAAAAGAACCAAAGTGAAATTACTAGAAAATAGGAGAATAATCCACTTGAAAACATTAGCATATAGCTATAGTCAAAACATTAAACTTCTAACAAAACCACAAAGGGCTACTAGAGCAAATAATGCGCCACTACTAAAGCAGACCAGAAGCCAAATAAAAGCTCATGAGAGAAGCACGCTGGAAATGGCTGCCAATGTGTGGAATGCCCAAACGGTAAAGGAACAACAAATTCCTGACCTAAAAACTTACAAAAAATATCTGTGCAAAATAAGGCTAGGAAACCCCCACTAAGCTGCACTGCAAAGGGGCATGTGATATGTCACGGCCCACCAGCGGGACACCCAATGGAAGGTAACCATGTCAAAAGTAGCCAGATAACACACCACACAGCTACGTAAAAGCCTATGATATGTAAATAGGAGTAGGCTAGTCTAGTAATAAGAGTAGAACAAAATCAAATTACTTATCAGCAGCTATTGTGTGGTAAGATAACACCAACACTACAACTGGCCAGCATTGAAAACAAGCCTGGGTACCTGGGCTTATATGCTATGGACAGTATAAATACAGCCTCAATAAAAAAAAAGAAAAAAGAAAACATTCCCAAATGAATACAGAAGATAACAAAAGACTTATTCAGCAGAATAAACATATTTACCCCTAGATAAAAGATTCACCCTTGTAGTACACGGGTGAACGACAATGTAGTGTAAATACGGGCGAAAATAGCTTTAGTATGGGACAGGAACTAGAAACTGTGGTTCCAGGATCAAATGGCTACATATATAGGCACAGAGTTGGTGAGTGGTCCATTGCAGCCAACCTTCTTCGAGAAGACGGCACCCATTGATTGATTGATTGGTGAAATGGGCGAGAATGCAAAAAGACAAGATGGCAGCGCTAGAAGGCCATCGATTTCACTTTTAAATCTGATTAAACTAGATATTTTATTATATTTTTCAACTCAAAGGTAGCGGGGAAATATGAAGACATATACAAAGAATAAATGTTGCTTCTTAGATTGTAAAATTAGGCCCTCATAAAGACTCATTTCATTAGCCCGATTTTTCGACTGTTTTTATATAAGGCTGGTCTTTACCCGTGTACCAGGAGTACCAGGTGAATCCTTTATCTAATTTACCCCCAAAAAGGAAAACAAAAAGTATTTGATTTGAATCTATTGGGGATTGATCCCACGAGTGCCTGCTTGGGAAGCGGGCGCTCTACCCATTTGGCCATCCATATCGAGGTCTAGCCGAATGTCCGACATGACCCAGACCGGTGACAGGGCAGAGCTATGCTGGCCCCCACAGCCGTCACTCATGTCCCTCCCCCACCCCCACTCCCCCACTCCCCCACTCTCCCACCCACTCACCCACTCACTATACACACACCTCCCTGCCAGAAACACAGGGGTCATGTAAATTAGGCAGGCTTGGTAAATACAGCACCACCGACACCGGGATCTGCACAGACCACAACACTGGTGTCGGTGGGGGAGGGGGGCGGGGTGGGTGGAAGGGGGAGGTAGAGTGGAGGGGAAGGGAAGGGGTGTGATATGGGAGGGGAGGGCGAAGGGGAAGGGGAGTGGAATGGGACAGGAAGGGGAAAGGGATGGGCAGGGGAGTGGAAAGGAATGGGGAGGGACAGGGGAGGGGAGGGGGGAGCTAGAGGGGGAGTGGACGGGGAGTTGGAGTGGGGGAGGGGAGGGAGGGAGGGGGAGGGGAGGAGTAGAGGAGCGAAATGGAGGGGAGGAGGAGGGAGGGGGAGGGGAGGAGGAGAGGAGGGAAATGGAGGGGAGGAGGAGGGCAGGGGGAGGGGAGTGGGAGTCGGGGAGAGGAGGGAGGAAGGGGGAGGGGAGGGGGAGGGAGGTGGAGGGGGAAAAGGAGGAGGGAGAGCAAGGGAGAGGAGAGGGGGAGTGGGAATGGAGGAAGAGAAGGAGGAAGGAGGAGGGGAGGGAGATGGAGGAGGGGGAAGGGAGGGGCAGAGCAAGAGGGAAGGGGGCGGGGAAGGGGAGTGGGAGTGGGGTGAAGAGAAGGGTGAGATGGAGGACGGGGGAAACGAGCGGGGAATGGGAAAGGAAGGGAGAGAGGGTGGCGGAGGGGGATGAGAGGGGGAGGTGGAAGGGGATGGGGGGAGGGGGGGAGGACGCACTGTCACAAGTCACAAACAAACAAAAGAAGTCACAAACAAACAAACAAAAGAAACACATGAATGGCACTGGCCAGTAGCGTCCAAAGCAGAATTGTCTACACGGCCCAAAACCCAACTGTTATCTTTCCTTACAGTCCTCAAATGCTTTTGCAACGCAAGCAGGAGGCGCCTAGTGCAACCACTTCTGTAAAGCTGACCTATTTCCAGATTGGATCCTTTTACATCGGATACATATATATGGGTATGCAGGTATTGCAATACCTCAGGGAGTTTGACACCATGCCCTGCAGAGGTGTAAACCACTGCCTTGTGGTACAGGTTCTTGACAGAACCGAAGGCTAAGGGAGCAAACCCTGAACAGAAAACCATGTCACTGTGACAGTATTAAGGGCGGTTGATGTATGGAACTCCCAACATCTCCCGACCAGCCACTGCAGGGACAAATAGTTTTGCGCCTGTCTGGACATGTTCTTGCCGGTGTGAAACCTCTATTTGCTCCCCGAGAAAGTGCCGCTGGTAACTTGCAAAAGCCAGCAGCACCAACACTGTTGCCGGCAGCTTTCATGAAATGAAGTGGCAGTCAAGTAATGAAAGCAGTCTTTGTCGCATTGCGACCGACAGCATGATGATGATGACATGTCATAATGAGACCAGGCCACCAGCACCATGACCTGATATCCCACTCAGTCACATTATCCTGACACTGAGCCAACCACTCCTTACCACATTCTAATAATGCAGAGCGCCAGGCTAGAAAGAGACAATTATCAATTTTGAAGTCATTGGTTTAACTCGACCAGGGTTCGAACCCGTGTGTTCGAATCCAACGATCTACCAACACGGGAGACGGACCCTCAACTCATTCGTCCATCCCGTCTGGTCGAACTGTATGGTGACTCATTAGGTGACTGGTCCCGAGGGATTTCACCCGAGGGTTCGAATCCCAAGATCTACCAAAACGGCAGACGGAAGCTCAACTCATTCGGCCGTCGTGTCTGTTCATGGATAGGGAAAGGAGTAGTTGAAATGGGGAAGACCTTTTGTATGCGATTAAAATCCCCGCTGATTAATCTTCACATTTCATTTTTTTAAACCACACTTTTTCACCAAGATCTAGTTCAAAACTTTGAAATGTTAAATACCAGAATAGGGAAGGGAATAGTGGAATTGGAAAGACCATTTGTAGGTGATTAAAATCCCCCTTGATTAATCATCCATGTTTTTTTCATTATTAATAAAAGAAAAGAAATGTTCACCAAGTTTTAGTCCATATCTTTGAAATGTAAAATCTCGGGATGTTTAGAGTTGCTATTCTGTAGCTGTGTGTCTGTGTGTATGCTTTTGAGTTGCTATTCTGTAGCTGGTGTCTGTGTGTATGCTTTTGATCAAGAAGCCAAACATGCGAGTGTTCCTACATACGTGAATACAATGGTCACTGCAGTCTGCCAGTTTCATGATCCATAATTTAACGCATACAACCTATTGCCATATCACACGTGACTTCAAATTGACCGCGTTCTCTCGAACTGGAAAATCGAATGGCCATATAGATTGCATTTTATGTACGTGCATATATATATATGATGGAATAAGATATATCAAATATTGTATGTAATATGGAATGTGTTACAAGTAATATGTAACATGTAATATATAACATATAAATAACATACACTATATAATAAATGATATATAATGTATACTATATAATATGTTATATGTAATATATAATATATGATATATAATATATGGTATATAATATATGATACATGATATATAATATATAAAATATAATATATAATGCATAATATATGATATATGATATATGATATATAATATGTATATATGATATATGATATATAATATATGATATATGATATATCATATATCATATATGAGATATAATATATAATATATAATATAGAACATAGAATATATGATAATATAATATATGATATATAATATATAATATATACTATGTAATACATAATACATAATACAGAATACGTAATACAGAACATATAACACATACTATATAATAATATATATGATATATGATATATAATATATAATATATGATATATGATATATTATATATGATACATGATATATGAGATATAATACATAATATATAATATATAATATGTAATATACAACATAGAATATATGATAATATAATATATGATAATATCATATCTAATATATACTATGTAATACTATGTAATACATAATACAGAATACAGAATACGTAATACAGAACATATAACACATAATATATAATAAATTAAATAGTACATATTATATATACATATATACAAGGCTTAGTGCCTCAAAGATATTTCCTGCCAGACTATATTCATATTTTCCAACTGAACGTCAACTGGTTCCTGAGCATGTTTCTTTGTTTCACCCACAAACCTATTAACCTCTGATTTCCTGCGGAAGTTACCCCTGTTCTTCAACCAGTGCAGCATTGTGGGATGAGAAATGGTACACGCACAACTTCATTTAAAGCTACCTAATCCGATGAAAACATTAAATCTCCTAAACCAAAGACATATCCAACTTAGCTACTGGTTACACTCATTTGTGGAATGAGCTACCGGAAAAAGCGGTGGAAGCAGTTACCATAAATCAATTCAAGAATGCGCTGGACAGGGCCTGGGCCAGAGAAACATTCCTGTACAATTTCGAGGCTGCATACCACTAGAGCTGAGAGCTACGAGCTTTGTATAGGCTACCACAAGCCTGCATCAAAGAAGAGGATAACAATAATAATAATTAAGACATGTATAGCTGCATCGAAGGAATATTATTTCAATTTAATCGAACATGTCACTGCTGAAGCTTATAACCGCCAACATTTAAATGTGTGCACCAACATTAACTTGGCATATTTTCACTCCAAATAATTACAAATTAAACATTTAAAATTAAAGTTTCTTCAATAGAAATGGTAATTGTGAAATAGAACATAATGATCAACCTAGGATTTCTTTTCTGAAAAAATAATATGGCAGTAAATCTAAACCAACAGAATCTTCAACTTGAAGCGAACTATTATGGGATGTTATTGTGCTGAATTCTATAATTGGAACAAAGGTTACCTGTCTGTCCCTATTTAGGTTACAGCTCAAAGGTATGGTGTACTCGTTGAATATCGATACTAAATAGTGAACAGGTGAAAGCCTACTGCTGTGTTGCAATGTAGTGTTCCGGTGTTAGTGCATAGTTGTCACAGTCGCTCATACCCCAGTCACACTACTGCTTGCGACCACTTCTGACTACTCTGCGAACACAAAAAGGATTGGTCACAAAGAAGTTGCAAGTAGCTGAAAAGTGGTCCCAAAGCGGTCACAAAGTGGTTGCAAATTGGTCACAGTGGTTACTCACATCCATGCGACCATTTTGGTTTCCAGGAGGTTGCAGCTGCTGCACCAAAACCTCCTTGCAACCATAATGGTCACCCGGATGTCGGAAACCATTTGCGTGGGTTGCTTTGGTCACAAGGAGGTCGTGGGTGACCGTGGGTTGTTTGGTCACAAATTGGTCACACGTGGTCACGAGCTGTATTGTAGTGTGACTGGGGGTTTTAGTTGTGCATCCTTGAAAGTGTAACAAATGCATTTTTTATATCTATTAGCTAGATTGATGCAGATGTAGGATTTAAGGTATCCACTTGTAAATCTATCCAATATATCATATCTATTAATCTTGAAATTTTCGCACCACTGTGTAAAATTCTCTGATTAAGTATATATTGAGTATCGCGATGGCTAAATAAGAAACAGTACTCCCTTTATAATGCTCACTCCGGGGGAGGGAAGCAGTGCCCCTTTAAGCAGAATCCCTCCCCCTTATCTGCCCACTCTATCTGTCATGTTAGGTAATCCCATGATGGCTAGGTGGTGGCCAGAGCTGGGTGGGAGGGGGGTCAGTCCTTAAAGCAGCCAATGGTGAACTATGTTAGGGAGAGATCATGCAGGAGAGGAGTGACTGCTGTGCATGAGTGTAATAGCCAATGAGAAGGTCTCTTACATCCACTGTTGTATGTATCTGAAAACAATATATAGGTGAATAAAACTAAGCAATCAGCCTCTTATCTATCGACACTTCTGCTTATGCAGGATATTACGCCTTATGCAGGATATTATGCCTTATGCAGGTTATTAGGGCAGTCTAGCCTTGATGAGCAGTACAGCTAATAACATGAGTGAACAGAATGACAATAACCATAATCTCCGCGTACCACCTAACGGGACCGGCCATCAATAGTAAACTAACGCCCACATATATGATGGGTGGGGACCCGCAAACACAGGATTTCATAACTGGACATCGTAGCCAAATCAGTAGAATGCAGGCTTCTCATGCGGGAGATCGGGAGTTCGATTCCAGGTCGAATCAAACCAATGACTTATAAAATTGATACTTGTCACTACCTAGCCTAGCACTCAGCACTAATAGGATAGAATAGGACTGGTTAGCACAGTATCAGGACTGTATGGAATATCGGATCATGGCACCAGTGCCCTGTCTCCCAGTGGGGAAGCACTGTAAAAGACACCATGAGTGCATAATGTCACAAGTTGGTACTCATCCTGATATGACCTTTGATGTTGCCAGGATGTAAAGCTCCAACAAACAAAACAAACAATCCACTCACACCGGACAGTGTGGCCAAATCGATAAGAGCACTGGCTGTCTTCCCATTTGTGAGGTCGTGGCATGGAAAACCAGCTGCGTCAAACCAATTGTAAAATATTCTGATAAAACACATTGGTGGGGAATATGAACTGGTCTATAAAGGATTGCAAATGGTCTATAGAGGTAAATGATGTATAGGGCCAAGTGCACGAATGGAATTATGTAGTGCTGGTGATCCTTTACTTGTATTAAATAGTCATTATGTATTCTATAGATAGTATGAGAAGGGCACTACCGTTAGTGTGGAAGGAGCTCTACTCACAACCCCCTCCCCCCCTGCCCCCCCCCCCAACTGTTAGTCATGGATCACCACACACACAGACACAACAGGGCAGGTGATGCCAAAGCAGCCAAGGCATCATGGTGGTGGGTAGATCACAGTTGTCATGGTGACACAAGAATGCTTACTGTTGATTGGTAGACCTAGAAATGCTTGATGTTGATTGGAGAGCATGGTCAGGTGGTATGCCATGTCAGGTCCAGAAACCACTATATAATAATAAACCTGAGGGTGCAAGCTCTCACTTACTTTTCTTTTCTCTATACTCTGCCTTTCTTATACTTGCCTGTAGTGATTTCCTATTAGCCTGCCTACACAACTACAGCTGCCAGACGATGACTTTACACAATGACTGATGAAATTCATACTTGTCGCTACCTAATTTTGCGCTCAGCATTTCTAGGATAGGCCAAGGACTGGTTGGCTCGGTATTATAATAATGTGACGATATGGGATATTGGGGCATTGTGTCGTGGGCGAGTTTCCCAGTGAGGCCGCAGTATAAAGTCGCCATCAGTGCGCGCTGTCACACATTGGTATGTGTCCTGCCCCACTGTTAGATCAGGCCACCAGCACCATGACCTGATATCCCACTCAGTCCTATTATCCCGTCACTGAGCCAAGCAGTCCTTGCCCTGTTATAATAATGCCGAGCGCCTGGCTAGGAAGCGACAAGTATACATTTTTAAGTCATTGGTTTGACTCGACCAGGGTTAGAACCCGTGGGTTCGAATCCCACGATCTACCAAAACGGGAGACTGACGCTCAACTCATTCGGCCATGCAGTCTGGTCGTGTGGATAGGGTGGTGGGATCAGATGTGTGTCAAGTGACAGCAAAAATCATGCATAATGTAATTTTGAAGCCATCAAATTTAACTAAATAAACATTGCTAAAAATGCCAGAAAGCGATATAAGGCAGTTGTTATTAGTAACTTACAAATTTGTTTGTGCCTTACAATGGTAAACAAAGACCCCATAATACTAAGACGGCTCACTCAGCCTGTACTGTGTAATCTAAATAATCAAACACACCACTTGGTGCGTTGGCTGTTCTCTTGGTTAAACAGGGGCTATATGATATGTATAAATGTATATATGAATGTGAAAGATGTGTGATGATGGCGATGCTGATGATGATGCTGATGATGATGTGTATTTCTTCATAGCAATTTCATATTGATGTGTATTCATACTTACCTATCTCATGTATAATATAATTGTATGTGTTTACATGTGAAACACCAACCAGCAGCTGGGCTGATCAAACCCACCACAAGGTGGCACTGCGAAATTTACATTACCATTGGAGAGATAGGGACTGAGCCTTCTTAGTGTTATAGGGTCTTTGTGGTAAATAGGTTTCGCATGCTATTTATTTGAAAGCATTGTTGGCACAAGGCCACATAATCTACACATTCAAGCAGAATGTGTCTGAGTGTCAGAGGACGCTGACGTCTGATATATTTAGGGGGATGGTTCTTGGTTGAGTAAAAATGCATATGGCAGCCAAGAGTGGCCAATGCAGCATTCAGTGAGGACTACTTTGTCTCACCGACATCTAACTTGATACTGTGCATGTTTCCTTCGATGCATCGGAATGATTTTAAAAGAAAATTTACATTTCTATTTTTGTGGAGTGGGACGTGGCTCAGGTGGTAGAGTGTCTACCTGTGAAGGTGTCGGTCATCCTTTCGATCATACTCAGGGGACCCATTTGCAGTTTGGGCTATTTTCCGTTCCAACCAGTGGTCCACAACTGGTTCATCAAACGCTGTGGTCTGTGATGTGCAGTCTGTGGGAACGTGTGTCTAAAAGACCTCTTACTGCCTATCGGAAAGTGTAGCGTATGTGACGGCAGCAGGTTTGCTACAAAGAAAAATATCAGAATATGGTTGATGTCCAATAGCCGATGATGAAAGTCAATGTGCTCTAGAGGCGTCATTAAATAAAACAAGCTTTACTTTTACTTTATTTTTATTTTTGGATAAATATGTCTATTCTGCTGAAAAAGTTCTTTTGTCCGCCCCAAATCACTGGTCTTCCAACCATTTTTACTTCGTGATTATTTACAGAAAAATGGTATATAGAGTATGGTGTACAATAACCTTTGAATACACAATTTGACGCATATAACACAATTGAACTCTGATAGTTATCCACAGGTTCCGCAGCAATATGGCAAGAGTAGTGTGTTATAAGTACGTCAATATTAGGTGGATTAATGTGAGTATTTTCATGGTATTTATAATTCACGCAGAGGTTATCTCCTGTATTCATTTGGTAATCCTTCGGGAATAACTGGCCCCACTGGGACACCAGTCCACCAGGCTGCCAGCACCAAGACCTGATACGCCACTCAGTCACATTACCCTGACATTGAGCCAACCAGGCCTTGCCCTATCCTAATAATGCCAAATGCCTATTTAGGAAGCGATAAGAATAGATTTTTTCAAGTCATTGGTTTGACTCGACCAAGGTTCAAACCCACAAACCCATGGCTTCGGATCCCCCGATCTCCCAAAACAGGAGACGGACGCTCAACTCAATCCACCATCCCGTCTGGTCATAGCCGAGAGAGACAACTCTCAGCCAAACTCCGTCGGGATCCATATTTATGGTTTAATGAGGCAATAATTCATTACACAGACGTCGCGACTAGCCACCATAATATATCAGTCAGGATCAGTGTCCTTCTAGAGCATCACTTGAAGCCTGGCCTGGCGCTGGGCCAAGACTCCCTGGTCACACCATAGTTACACTGTCAACAAAACCCAGGTGGTTGCATAGCAACAGGTGGTAAAGGTGGCGACGCGACTCTCGTATTTTACCGATGAAATATTTTTTCTTCAATTTTATTCTTTTATATGATTCAACATAAGTTCACGTGCAAAACCCCATAAACGGCAATCCAAAAATTGAGGTAAACATCGGAATCAAACCATCAAAAAGTTCATTATTAAGTTTATGTTACTATTTTTGTGGTTCATTGTTCCATAATCATTTCATCACAGCAACACTGGAGTTAGTGAGAATTAATATTACCTTCAGGTTAAGAATATTTTATTTTAATAACTTTTATGGATTGGCGTTTACGGGGTTTTGCGCCTAGACTCTTCATATATTTTTATATTACTATGAGATAAAAAAGAAAAGTGGAACTGGTTGTTAATTCCTTTTTTTTTCTTGAAGATGTATACTGCCTATCATGGATAAGTCTGAATAGACTTGTTTTCACCATTAGACAGTTTATCGCTAAAAAGCCTGAGCCTACACTTTTACCGACCCAAGGGATTTTTAACCTCCCACACCACATAGACATGGTATGAGAGCAACTGGCCTTTGATGTCGCTGTAAGTTCTACACAGTGGTGGAAATCCAAAGTGGCAGAGGTGGGGGTCTTCTCTTTATAGTTTGTTGATTGAAAAAAAGAAACGAGGGAATAGTGATTTCAACACCAGTGACCTGCCGATCGGTCGATTCAGATTGATTTCGATTAATATTATGCCCACTTACATTTGTCCTCTTTGGTAAATATCTATTCATCTGAATATACTGGACGCAGGCCTCCCGTGCGGAAGGTCGGGAGTTCAATTCCCGGAGGAGGCAAACCAATGACTTGCAACAACTGATACGAGTAGCTTCCTAGCCAGGCGCTCAGCATTATTAGGATAGGGCAAGGACTGGTAGGTTTGGTGCCAGGATAATGTGACTGAGTGGGATGTCAGGGGATAGTGCTGGTGGAATAGTCTGTCAGTGGGGCAGCATTATAGAGTCGCCATGAGTGCACCCTGTCACAAGTCGGTGCCCGTCCTGATATGACCTTAGATGTTACTAGGACGTAAAACTCCCACAACCAACCAATGTACTCATCTAAATATAGCATTTGTCAGTGAAGAGGAATTGGTCTTCCAACTCTTAAATCTCTTTGGTCCGATGAAAGTATTGTCGTAGGGGGTGGGGGGGGGGGCTGCAAATGGGAAATACAGTATAACCCTGTTAAACCAAACTTGAAGTGACCTTAGAAATTTGTTTGGATTAAGTGATCATTGGTTTAAACAAGCTTTGGCTTCGGCTTTCACTTGGCTTTGTCAGAAACGTGGGTGCATTATGAATGTAATATACAATCGATGTGGACACTTTCATTATTGTTTTTTGCATGTATATCCAGTAAAACCCCGTTACACCAAGCTCAGTTAAACCAAATGATTGGTTAATCCAAATTCTTTTCAACGGCCCGGCAAAATACTACCATTTATCATCAAAACAGTCTCAGATGACCTTATAACCACATGAAAGTTTGGTTTAGCCATACAGGAAGTGGCATGGGGACCGACAATTTTGTTTGGATTAACCAATAGTTTGGATTAACGAACTTTGGTTTAACCAACTTTTTTATATGATAAATGGTAGTATTTTGCCGGATCGCCGAAAAAAGTTTGGATTAGCCGATCATTTGGTTTAAGCGAGCTTGGTTTAACGGGGTTGTACTGCATTGTGCTTAGAGCAGGCTTTAGAACCAACACTCTTTGCCATTCTGGGGCTAGCATCCTAACCATTACTCTATCCAGGTTCCCTGATGCAATCACCCCAACGATGCCTAACCTATACGGGTCCTTGTCTAAGATGGCAGTGCGGACAGATTGTCAAATCTTCTAAATCAAAACACTTATCTAATTTTACGCTGCAAATCGAAATCATATAGTGGTACACTTCTTAGACAGTTATTATGACATATGAGCCTGTCTCAAAAGGTGATAACTCTTCTTTTTTTTGTCCATTGTAACGATTGACACAAAACAGCACAGAAATGGCTACACTGAAAACACAAGGACATTTGCTTCAAACTAATATGTATTCTATTGGGGTTATGAAACACCATGTAAAAAACAAATCAGTTTATCCTGAGCAAATGCATAAACAGATAGTATGTTGATCGTTACAATGGACAAAGTTTTGTCCCATATTGCTTAGCACCTTTTGAGACAGTCTCATATACGGACTACTAAGTCAATTTAATATAACCCTCATACCGATGCCTTTGCTGTATAGGATGGAGTTCAGCAAACACACCGACAATAAATTTGGCATGTTTTCACTTTCAATATCTCCTTCAAAACACAAAGTTACTTCAAAGACAAGTTACATAAGATAATCAACCTAATATATTTATCTAAAAATGATAAAACCCTGCTATTTAGATACTGATACTGTTCTCCTAAACTATCCTCGCCAAGAGGGCCGTCTGTACACGTGTATCCTTTAATGACCGTTATAGGGTGTGGACTATTTAATCAATCTTTTGTAAGATTCTCTTCTATTAGAAAACCTTTATTTCAAACATTACTTGGTTTCCATACATAATTTAGGATAAACCTCGTCACCAGCATATTATAGCCCCAACCACCCACACCCTCACGAACACCCACACCTACCCACATACGCACCCACATTCACACATCGATACATATTCTAATACCTACATCCACACCCACATTCACATCCACGCCTCCACCCATAGAAACACACCAACACATGCACCGACACAACTGTAATGAACGTATAGACTACATCACGGTTCCGACTGCGCATGCGCTGAAAACGGCCGTGGGAGCAAAGCCAAGGCATACGGCCATTGACTTTGCCTATATGCGCATTGAAAAACGTTAGTTTTATTCAAAATTAATAGAAATCCAAAACCCTAACCGTATCACTTTAATATAATCTTTTTGGTAAACATGTTTTCTATATGTGTTCCAAGCGGTTTGTCTCTAGGTGGTGTGGTTTTATCAATATTTGACTTTTTCTGTATGGACATTGCTCACTGCCATTGACAATGCATTGAGTACTCTGGCTATGGCTCTAACACTAGTCTGAGTGCCTAGATCTTTCTAAATCTAAATGCACATGGCATAAGATGTGCTGATTATATTGCTGTAAATGCAATGATGGATAAAAGATTAATATCTTAATTTATTATATATATTTTTTTAGTTAGTATTCTATGTTTCAAACAAGAGCTGAGGTGAGCTGAAACTAACACATTTCATAGCTGCACCCAGTGTATTAGCATGTGCCCATGTGCTTTTGGGGGGGTTGTTTTGCTCTGATGCATCCCACAATGCACCGCGCCGCTGGAACCGTGATGTAGTCTATTGAAACCATGAGCTATGTGATGGAACTGTTTATTTACTGCTTGGATTCCCAGCATGCCCTAGTCCGGACTCACCATGACTACTCCCTAGGATACTTAACAACCACCACACACCCATACTCACACCCATACCCATACCCACACCGACACACACACATCCACACCTACCCTCCCATACCCAGATTCACACATCCACACCCACACCCACCCACCAGCACACACACTTAAACAACGATGTACCCATATCCACGTACACATACCCCCACATCCACGCCGACATCAACATCTACACCTACAGCCACATCCACGCCCATACTATTTTCGTTGTTGTTGTTTTGTTTGGGTAAACTATTTATTCATCTGAATATGACATTTGTCAGCGCCGGAGCACTGGTCTTCCGGCCATCTTACTATTATAATTGACAGTCTCAATAATCTAAGTTTGATCAGTGCTGTATTAGTTACAGCACCGATCCTGTAGCATTAAGGGAGTGGCTCCTGCTGTATAATGTACAGCACCAGTCACTGTCGTTCATTATCACCCATCCACACACCACCCACAACCACCAACTCCAACACCCACATCCTTCACTGTCATCACCCACACACCCACCCACACCCACCCGGATACATTACTCACTCTGATCAAATATACCATAAATCTCATAACCCTTAATCTCCCCCCCCCCCAAATCAATTTCACCACTCACACAAACACCCACCCACCCACAGACACACTCAGTACCCATCCGAAACCTATGCACCTCACCTACCCCACCCCAACCTCATCTCAGCCTCCCACCCCACTCCCACCCCACTCCCATCCCATCCCACCCCAACCCCACCCCAACCCTCAACCCCCGCCCCAACCCCACTCCACCCACCCTACCTCGCCCCACCCCCCCACCCCACCCCAGCCCCACCCCAGCCCCACTTCCACTCCCTCCACCCCACCCCATCCCCATCCCACTGCCCCCACCCCACCCCTACCCCACCGCACCCCACCCCCACATCCACGAACCACCTTGATGGAAGCCATCTAAGTAAGTCAAGGTCGAGGACATTTACCATGACTCCTACCACCACGCCCCCATCCCCTCCCCGTCTCCCTCCCCCCCCCCCCTCACGCCCACTCCCCTTATCCTCCATCTCCTCCCTCCCCCCTCCCCCTCCCTCTCCTCCCACCCCACCTCTCTCATTCTCCTCCTCCTTCCTCCACCTTTCCCCCCACTCCTCCCTCCCCCCCACCTCTCCCCGACTCCCCCTCTCCTCCCGCGCCACCTCTCCCCCACTCCCCTTCTCCTCCCTCCCCTCCCCCACCTTTTCCCCTCTCCTCCTTCCCTACCCCCTTCCTCTCTTCCACCCCCCCACCTCTTCCTCCCTCCCTCTCTCTTCCCTTCCCCACCTCTTCCTCTCCACCCTCCCCCCTCACACCGGAAGTGCGGAGGGGGGAGGGGAGGGCCCGGTAATTGGCCGAGCAAAGCGGAGCCGCCCACACCACATCACACCTTATTAAATCCGCCGGCGGACCGGGCCCGCTGCCCTCATAATACCCGGCGCGAGCTGCCGGCCTCCCCGGGACAGATAAGCCGGGAGGGAGGCGTGTGTGGACGGGCCGGGCGGACGGGGCGCGAGGCGGGGTGTGACGAGGACGTGGGGTTGGGGAGGGGTTGATTGAAGGGTGGGTGGGGGATGGCGGGGGTTCGGGGGGGGGGGGGGTTGGAGCTTATCTGGCCATCTGCCATTGGGTATAACACCGGGGACAAGCAGTGCTGTGACAATCGATCTCATCGTCAGGCGGGAATGGTACCGGGGCATGGTACCTGTGGAAGGGTGCCGGGGCGGGGTACCGGGAGCGGGGTACCGGGGACACGATACCGTGGCGGGGTACCGTGGTCGGGTACCGTGGTAGGGTACCGTGGGCGGGGTATGTGGCCGGTGGTGGGGTACCGGTGGTGGGGTACCGGGACTTGGTACCGAGGGAGGTGTACCGGGGGCGGTGCACAATGGAAGTGGTACCGGGGACGGGGGTACCGGGACGGGGGTACCAGGGCGGGGTACCTGTGGTGGGGTACTGGTGGCGGGGTACCGGAGACGGGGTACCGAGGGAGGGGTACCGGGGGCGGGGTACCATGGAAGGGGTAGCGGGGACGGGGTACCGGGGCGGGGGTACCAGGACTGGGTACCGGGGACGGAGTACCGGGATAGGGTATCGAGCAGGGCGCACACGTGACGCTCGTCGAAGATGACACACTCACTCACCAGTAAAGCACACTGCTCTCTCGCACCATCCACTGCAGGAGCCGGGCAGTGGCACGCTGGCCTGATCCTTATTGTGGGCTGAGGAGCACCGCGATCACCCCTAGACAGAGCCCTATAGAGCTGTACAGAACCAGATGGCGCCACATGACGCTGCGCCAAATAGCGCCACACAACGCCATACAGAATCATACAACGCTATACAGAGTCACACAGGTTCACACAGCATCACACAACGCCACACAAAGCCATACAGAGTCACACAGGTTCAGACAGTGCCAGACAACGCCACACACAACCCTACAAAGTGACACAGGTTCAGACAGCGCCACACAATGCCACACAAAGCCATACAGAGTCACACAGGTTCAGACAGTGCCACACAATGCCACACAAAGCCATACAGAGTCAAACAGGTTCAGACAGTGCCAGACAACACCACACACAACCCTACAAAGTCACACTGGTTCAGACAGCGCCACACAAAGCCACACAAAGCCATACAGAGTCACACAGGTTCAGACAGTGCCACACAATGTCACACAAAGCCATACAGAGTCACACAGGTTCAGACAGCGCCAGACAACACCACACACAACCCTACAAAGTCACACAGGTTCAGACAGCGCCACACAACGCCACACAAAGCCATACAGAGTCACACAGGTTCAGACAGTGCCACACAATGCCACACAAAGCCATACAGAGTCACACAGGTTCAGACAGCGCCAGACAACACCACACACAACCCTACAAAGTCACACAGGTTCAGACAGCGCCACACAACGCCACAGAAAGCCATACAGAGTCACACAGGTTCAGACAGCGCCACACAACGCCATACAGAGTCATACAAGGCCACACAACACCATACAGCCCACACAACACCACCCAACGCCAAATAGCACACCAAAGCGCCGCATAGCGCCACACAACACCACATAGCACCACATAGCACCCAAAGCGTCACATAGCACCACACAACGCCACACAAAGCCATACAACACCCCAAAGCGCCACATAGCGACACACAACGCCACACAACACCACACAGCACCACATAGCCTCCTAAAGCGCCAGATAGCGCCACACAACGCCACACAACACCATACATCCCCACACATCACCACATAGCACCACAGAGCACGCCAAAGCGCCACATAGCGCCACACAAGCCACACAACACCATACAGCCCCACAGAGCACCACACAGCAACACAGAGCACCCCACAGCGCCGATAGCCCCACACAACGCCACACAACACCATACATCCCCACACAGCACCACACAGCACCACAGAGCACCCCAAAGCGCCCCATAGCACCACAGAGCACCCCAAAGCGCCCCATAGCACCACAGAGCACCCCAAAGCGCCACAACGCCACACAACACCATACAGCCCCACGCAGCACTCCAAAGGGCCATTCTCTCAAGGGGGGGGGGGGGGGGTGCATTCAGGAGGGGCTGAGGAAGGAGTAGGGCATACAGTGCCATAACGCTTGTGGGGGGGGGGGGGGCGTATGGGGGTCGGTGGGGCAGGGTGGTGGTGTATGGGGCCCAGCACAAGGCTGCTTTGAGATGGCGTGGGAAGGGGCGATAATCGGGGTATCACGCTGTAGAGAGACACCCGGAAGTGGGCATGTTGGGATGGGGGCCGGACATAGTGGGCAGGACGGAATTAATCGTTAAGTGAGTGGGTGTGATTGGGGTGTGGGGGTGTGGGAGACTATTTTGGGGGATGAGCAGTACAGAACACTTGGTCTCCCAATGGGCCAGCACTATAAAGTCTCCATGAGTGCGTACTTGTTTTCAGACACTGAGCCTACCAGGATAGCAGAAGTAGATAAGGGATATATAAAAAGATATACAAACATTTCATACTGTCAGAAATCTGTACCCGTCCTGGTAATGGTATGACCTTCAACTGTCCGTTGAGATGTCAGAATACCATAGGTCAGGGTGCACGGTTGTCCGTTGAAGACGAGGCACTACTGTATTCGGCTTCCTGAGTAGAGCTCTACCCATTTACCGGGCCTACAGAGTGGGATGTGGCCGACTCGTGTTGTAAATAAGCGCAACCAGAGAAGATTCTGACAGGGGACTTGCAAGACAGAATGGGAATCCAACAAGCGAAACTAATTCAATTTCTGAAGAGCCTGTCCATATATATATATATATATATATATATATATATATATATATATATATATACATATTGATGCACATCTATATATATATATATACATATTGATGCACATCTATATATATACATACATATTGATGCACATCTATACATATATATATATATATAAACATATTGATGCACATCTATATATTTATATATACACATATTGATGCACATCTATATATATATATATATATATATATGCATATATATATGTGTGTGTATTTATGTGTATGCACACATATATTGCTAGGAGTCGTTAAACAAACAAATGAACAAGCATACACACACATATATATATATATATATTATTGGGCGTGATTGGCAGTGTTGAGTGTGCGTAGTTAGGAAAGCTGGCGGTGGCGGCGCCAGTGGTCACGTGGGAGGGTTGTACTCCGCACCAAATGAAACAACAAATAGCAGTAGCAAATAGAATAATAATAACTAACTTCTCCGACTTTTTACTTGCATAATGCTTATACATCACATATACATATATCTATATATATTAAATATATGCATATATGTATATATTATATGTATATAACACTATATACATATGTACATATATAACAATATATATAACAATATATGTGCATATATTCATCTATTTATATATATAAATAAATCTATATACATACGAGTTCTGTACCATGGTGCGGTCAGCTGTACGTCAGTCTGCGCCTGCGCAGGCGTCTGCGCAATCAACTGCGCAGGCACAGGCACTGGGAAGTGTTCAAGTTCCCGTGCGAGTGAAGCTCCTATTTGCTCAGCGGGCGTACAGCTTCTCACCAAGTCCAAATAGGGAAGTCAGTCCCAGTCGCCGCCATGATGGCTCACCTCTGAACCGGAAGTGAAGGGCAGACAATGAAGGCTGATGGGGTTCTCTCTACCCATAACCCCTCACTCCAAACCCCAGTCTCTTTCCAGGCAGCTCCTTCAACGCAGCTCTGTTTTGGACACCCACACACCCATACACCCACACACCCACGCACCCACGCACCCACACATCGACGCACCCACACACCCACCCACACCCACACACCCAGACACAAGTCTGTTGGTATTATATATTGTATAAAGGGAGGTAAATGGTGAAACTAAGGACAGCATATACAGTTGCTGCAGCTTGTGGTTTCTTCACCCAGACAAATAGTATGTGAAGAATGCCACAGAATATGTACAATAATTAAGTTAAGAAACTGAGTTTTGTGTGCCTGTTATGGTATGATTTACAGATGCCAGTATCTGAGGGAGTGTTAGCACACAGGTGACAATGCATGGGGGTTGTGTGTGTGTGAGTGTTTGCAGGACCTGCCAAATCCAGGTGTCAGGCTGGAGGTGGGAGGTGGAGTGTGTGTGTGTGTGGTGAGCCCTCCCTGCCCCACCTGGTGGCAGTTTCCAGAACTAAAGATGATGCAATATGTAATTCTCAAAGTCATCATCATCATCATCATCATGCTGTCGGTCGCAATGCAACAAAGACTGCTTTTATTTCTTAAGTGCCGCTATTTTGTGCGGTTGTGCACTTCATAAAAGCTGCTTACAAAGTGTTGAAGTGCTGCTGGCTTTTGTAAGTTACTAGCAGCACTCTCTCGGGGAGCAAATAGAGGTCTCACACCGGCAAGAGCACGTCAAGACAGGCACAAACTATTTGTCCCTGCAGTAGCTGGTCGGGAGATGTTGGGAGTTCCATTCATCACAACCCCATATGCTGCCATGGAAGCATGGTTTTCTGTTAGGGTTTGCTCCCTTAGCCTTTGGTTCTATCAAGAACCTGTACACCACAAGGCAGTGGTTTATAACTTTGCAAGGCAGGGGCGTAAAACTCCCTGAGGTATTTTAGCAGGTAGGGACTGCAATACCCGTATTCTCAAAGTAAGGCATGTAGAAACTCCTACTATTTTGGAGTTGTCCCAATCTAAGGGACTGGTGACCACCGGTGTTATGTAAAGATAACTAGGGTTGATACTCCCATGTAAGTGTGATTGGTGAACTTGATGGAAAAATATGTATCTGACTTGGGGTGGGTGGGTTGGCCCCCCACCCCCTTACCCAGCAGGGGGGGATGCTGGTGGGAGTGGTGGGGTCCCACCCACTCCCACCCTGTCTCCTCCCACCACTGACTGGAGGAGTTCAGCCAATGAAATGCCATATTACTGTCCTGACTAAGGAGACTCCCAGCAACTGTGTACCTGTATTTTGAATGTGTTCCATCTGAATAAAAGAGCTGGGAAGGGAGTGTTACAGGCAGATGACCTGGAGACAGCATAGCAGGAGTCAGCCACCCCTCCCTACTAGACTTTACCACACTTAATTTCTGTTGGGTTACTATTTCTTGGAACTGATATAGTAAGCAGATATAGTAAGCAGATATAGTAAGCAGATATAGTAGGAAGATCTAGTAAGCAGATATAGTATGCAGATATAGTACGCAGATATAGTAAGCAGATATAGTGAGTGGATCATCGCTTGAGTAATATCATACATTAGTGCTTTCTGGCCTCCACACACAGAAGTTACGGTTCTATTTCCTATAAACATTCTAGCGTGTGAAATAACACCAGTTAACTCCTGGTCGAGTCAACCAATGACTTAAAGTTGCCCGGTATACCTTGCCGGGAAAACAATTCCACTTGGTGGTGTAGAGTGACCTAGATTGGTCATGTGACAGCTGTTGTTGTGAAAATGGCTGGGTGAGTGGAGCGAAGAGGGGGAGGGGGAATGAGGTATTTTGAATTTTATTGTAAAAAGGAGTGAACCATATGGAGTGAGATATGTGCATTTGAAAGTTTTTGACTTTCAGATATATTACTATTGGCTAATGCAGCAGCCATTCCATGCTGGCCACATTAGACGGGCCTGAGCATTAATAGTTCAATGGGATCTGCCGCAAATACACAGGTTTCCGGTTTTAATGCTATGATGGCAGCAGCCATTCTGGGTATGCCTATGCATTATCGTTTGGACGGGATCCATCACGAATGCGCCAGGTTCTGCGCTTAATGCTATATATAATGCCAGCAGCCATATTCTATGATCCAGCCGGACCTGAGCGTTAATGGCTTGACGGGATCCGCCACAAATGTGCAGATTTCCAGGTTTAATGCTATGATGGCAGCAACTGTTCTGGTCATGCATTATCGTTTGGACGGGATCCATTGCAAATGTGCCGGGTTCTGGGCTTAGCGCTATGACTGCAGCAGCCTTTCCGCAGTATAGGCGCCGTCGGACAACTCGGGATCGCAGAACGTGCAGTTGGTCATAAGTGAGTGCAGACACTGATATGGTGCTATGACCCCAGGCCGTCCTCCAATGCATATTCTGTGGAACGGCACATTTGTGATGGATCCCGTCCAAATGATAACACATAGGCACAACCAGAATGGCTGCTGCCATCATACCAATAAATCCAGAAAGCTCCGCAATTGCAGCGGATCCCATCAAACCATTAATGCTCAGGCCTGGCTGGATCATAGAGTGTGCAGTTTGTCACAGGTGAGTGTAGAAACTGATATGTTTCTACTACCCCAAGCCTATATATATATATTAGTATTGGCAGATAAATATATATATATTTGTTGGGGTCCATATATATATATATATACATACCTTGTATATGCATTGTATATATATGACATATATACTATTACTAGTACATATATAAAATGTATTTACTGCGTGGGCATCGCATGATGATCTCGCAACACATACATTTTATACATGACTAGTATATACATCATACATATGATATGCACATGGTATATATATATACACTTACATACACAATCACACACCTTGTATATATGACATCATATATAGAAATAGCCCGAGTAACTATGTGTAGTCTCTGTGGCATTGTGGTTAAGGTGTTGAACTTGTAATCTGAAGTTGTTTGGTGTTGTGGGTTCAAACCCCATGTGTTTCACTTCTTTTTACATTCAACAACAAACAAACGTTTTTCCTTCTATATGTCTTTCTGATTGAATTATGCAATATAATTGTACTAAGATATATTTCACATTAAAGCAAATATATTTCCTGTTTGTACTACTCTAAAGGAAATGGAAAAGACCTAAGTTTTACTCTCCCTTCTCTCCACTCACTCATCCATTTTCAAAACAACAGCTGCCAACTACAGGCCCAAACTCAGACCCCCACCCCACCCCCACCCAACCCCCACCCTGACTTCACCACTGACCCACTTCTCACCCAGCCTCAGCACCCACCCCCGCTGACCTCAGCACTCTCCCTGACCCAGTTCAGGTGCAGTGAGTCTACAACTCTCCCCCCACATATCTGGTTATATAAACATAAAAACTAAGCAGAGTTGTGCATGGAGAGAATTTGTCGGAGTACGGTTTCCATCGTACTAGGTATACCGGGCCACTTTAAAAATTGGTATTTATCGCTTCTTAGCCAGGCGCTCGGAATTATTACAACAAGGACTGTTTGGCTCAGTGTAAGGATAATGTGACTGAGTGGGATACCAGGTCATGGCACTGGCAGCCTGGTATGACAGTGGGGCAGCACTATAACATTTGCCATGAGTGTGCACTGTCACAAGTCGGTACCCATCCTGATATGACCTTAGATGTCGCCAGGGCGTAAAACTCCAACAACCCACACACATACACATATCCTTTGTGATCGGACAAGATATCAATCACAGAATGGGTAGTATGCCCGCTCACCATTTTAAAATGTTGTTGTTGGTAGATTAGTTGATTAAAGTTGCATAGTCCGATGGTTTTTGAGATTTGGACATTTTCTGAGATAAATACATTAGGTTGATCATTATAATGTACCTTACTTTAGCTTGAAGTAACTTTTATTTTAAGTCGTTACCTTTTGAGATATTTGAAGTGCAACCATTCTAAATTAATTTCAGCAAGCTTGCCAAAACTTTGACACCATAGCCTTCTGCAGTAACATGATATATTCAATTGCCTCACTATTTCCATCTGTGTGGCAATACATGTTTAATAAGTGCACCAGTATCGAAGGTAGATATGTAGAATCCAATTTAGATAATTATTTTGGTTTTTGAAAATTTGATGTTGTCATCGGACTATGCAGCTTTAAGCAGTGGAAATTTCAATCGTGTATAATTGGTCTTCCTCATTCCACTGCTCCTTGCCCTATCCTAATAATGCTACACTAGGTAGTGACGGGTATCAATTTTTAAGTCATTGATTTGACTTGACCAGGTTTGAAATCTGGGGTGTTCAAATCCCATGACCTACCAAAAGGAGAGGTGGGCGGTGAACTCATTCAGCCATCCCGTCATTGGGCTAAAGCTAAAGGGGTATTCAATCCTGGGTTCAATCCTGGGTTTAATCCCTGGCCAGGCTCAACTCAAGAAATGAAACGGGTGGAGGAGTGAGTAATGTTGGACAATATGGTAGACAAATACTTCTTATCTCAGTGCCTGGCTGGGTATGTTGGAAACAATGGTAGACAAACACTTGTTGTCACCATGCCTGGCTGGCTATTTTGGGCAATATGGTAGACAAATACTTGTTGTCACCTTGCCTGGCTGGCTATGTTGGACACAATGGTAGACAAATACTTAGAGTCACCTTGCCTGGCTGGCTATGTTGGAGACAATGCTAGACAAATAGTTTTTATCTTAGTACCTGGCTATGTTGGACAATATGGTAGACAAATACTTGTAGTTACCTTGCCTGGCTGGCTATGTTGGACAATATGGTAGACACATAATTATTGTCACCTTGCATGTCTGGCTGTGCTGGACACAATGGTAAACAAATACTTGTTTTCGCCTTGCCTGGCTGGCTGTGTTGGACAATATGGTAGACACCTAATTATTGTCACCTTGCCTGTCTGGCTATGCTGGACACAATGGTAGTCAAATACTTGTTGTCGCCTTGCCTGGCTGGCTATGTTGGACAATATGGTAGACACATAATTATTGTCACCTTACCTGGCTGGCTATGCTGGACAATATGGTAGACACATACTTGTTTTCACCTTGCCTGGCTGGCTATGTTGGACAATATGGTAGACAAATACTTGTTTTCACCTTGTCTGGCTGGCTCTCAACACAACTGGAATAGGACGAGGACTGGTTGGCTCAAGGCCAGGATCACGTTAACAATTGTATTGTTTCCCCAACACTTTGTGCCAAATAGACAACAGCGACACTAATATATGTCCCAAACTAAATTGCTTCAGTTTTCCCTTCTAAGTGGCCACACATATTTGATAAGTACATCAGTATCTAATTTAGATATGTAGAATCAGATCCTGATAATTATTTTGGTTTTGAAAATTTGATTTTTTCATCGGACTATGCAGCTTTAATCAACTAATGTACCAACAACACCAAATTATCAAAAACGTAAAAAAAAGACTGCGCTGCCAGAAATATGCAGCAGTCTGAATTCATATCAGTTTAATGGCGTAAAATCCCAAAATCACACAGACAACAGATTCACTTCTGCTTTTGACAATGTTCATCATGGCGATCAAATAATATTTAGATTATACGTCCCATGATTAACTACCCCACACCGCTAGACACACAAAGTATTCCACTCGTTTTACTGATGTGGGCTGCGTGAACAGTTGAAACTTGATGACGTCGAGTGACCGGACGCTGTGAATGAATCGGTAGAAAGCGGGCCTCGTGTGTGGGAGATCAGGAGTTTGGGCCCGGTCGAATCAAACCAATGACTTACACAACAAAATTGATACTTGTTGCTTCCTAGCTTGGCTCTCGGCATTAATAGGATAGGGCAAGGACTGGTTAGCTCAGTGTGAGGATAATGTGACTGAGTGGGATATCAGGTCATTGTGCCAGCATCATGATTTCCACAGTGGGGCAGCACTATAAAATCGCCATGAGTGTGCACTGTCACAAGTCGATACCCATCCTGAAATGACCATAGATGTTGCCAGGATGTAAAACTCCAACAACCAATGATGTTGAGTGTACATGTATGTATGTAGGTATGGGAGAATGGAGTGTTAACAGCAAGAGGCAGGGGTGGGCGGCGAGGTGGGTGGGGGGAGGGGAGCGGGGGAGGGGAGCGGGGGACGGGGTGTGGGAGAGGGAGGGGAGGGGATGGGAGGGGGGACCAGGCACTTATGTAGATTATTGAGACATATCCAGCGGGGTGATGCCGGCCGACGGCTAAAAGGGGGCGGCCATACATCATCGTACACTTACTGATACAGCACTCACATCGCGCCCGGGATCCACCAGGGGGCGCCCCAATGTATATATATATATATATAACATATATATATATATTTCTTTGAAAGTGAGCAGAATGCCCGTTGGCTCACGGCGTGGAGGAGGTGGGAATGAGAGAATGCCAGCTCCGCAATGAATATCATGGCGCGTAGGATGGTTAGAGAGGAACATTAAGGGGCTGCCATTATTTATATCCACATAATAAAGTATGTGGTATCTTATTTTATTTTGGTGATGTTGTATAAATTTATGCTGCCTGTAATGGTTAAGTCTAATGACTTGTTTTCACTGTTAGACAGTAATAGTCTCGTAGTTCCCCTTGTTTTATTCCTTTCAGTTGTTGAGTAGCTATCTACGACATGCATTCTTTCTCTGTTTGTACGAATTATTCGACATCTCCCTACCCTGTTTGATAATGTTAGTTGTACGATTGGTTAGTTGTTTGGTTACCTATAGTTATTTTCCCTGACTGCCTTCATCATCTTGCATTATTGGTCATTAGTTATGGTATTCAGTTTAATGTTTATCTCCTGGGTGCATCATGTCTAGCATGTTTACCTTCTATGAGTAACCTTGATATTAGTGTATTTGTATTATTTCTTTTTTTTTAATTCATTATTATTTATATATATATATATTGCTATGTGCTGCATAAGCATTATACAAGTATAATTATCCGTAAACTGATTATCCTTTAATGGTGCCTCTGCTTGGCACCTTGTCTGGACACCTCACAACTATTGACACTTAACAACTGCTGCCACCTGGCCTATTCACTTCAGCCGCTATATTTATTATTATTTATATATATATACATATATTTGTAGGTAGTCAGCACCTACATTGAGCTGCCCTTTGATTAATTTTATATATCTTTTTATTGTACCTGTACTTCTTTCTTCTACTCCCAGTGGGACCAAGTGGTCCTTAGCTGCTGCCGTATTGGCCACTCGTGGCTTACACATGCTTTTCTGCTCAAGGGGGAACCCCTCTGAATGTATTGGGTGTCAGTCTCTGCTGACACTCAAACACACTTGACTAAGCTGTGTTGATTTGTTGGCCCTGCACCAACAATGTTACACTGCAGACAGTTTGCATGACCTTTTTACTAAAGTAAAACAAAAAAACATTTTAGCCTTTTTGAGGGCAGCTGGACTGTACCACCTCATATAGTTGACTAAATAAATTCTATCAATTATTAATACAACTTTTCTTTTTCTACGGGAATTTGTTTCCCTTGGCCACAAATATATATATGATTGTGAGCTTTCTAATTTAATGAGTGTCTATTGGCACATAATTGATTGTCTGCTTTTACATGTAAAATTGATGGTTTGAACAAAAAACAAACATTTCTCGCCATGAATATGGCCTATCCTGCCGACACGGCATAAAGCAACCACCAATCAATCAATCAATCTACTCCCAGTGTATTCAATTCCCTTGTCTTCATGTACTCGGTACTCTTCTAATATGATCTGTTTTGGGGTCTGTTTATTATCAGTGCCAAAACTGTGACATGACAGGCTTCTGCAGTAACATGTTCTATTAAATTGACTCAGCATTTCCTTCTATGCAGCAACAAATACTTCATATGTGCATCAGTATCTAAGTTAGATATGTAGGATCAAATCTAGGTAAGTGTTTTGGTTTTGATGCTTTTATCGGACTATGCAACTTTAAGGCGGTTGCGCAGTGTGCATAGTTTTATGTGGTTTGTAAGAATTATTATGTGGTCATAAATTCCACGGAAGTTCTGCGGAACATTTCTATTCACACCATAATGATTTATTTTCTCTTTAAAAGGCTCGCAACGATTCTTAATGGATCTCCAAAGTACTAATTCACAACGCGGAGACAGCATGGTGTATATATGGGTAGTCTATTCATCGGAAGGAATCATTAAGACAATCATGAACAGCAAGAGATCACAGCAACAGAAGGCAGCCATTTCTCCATGAGACAATGGTTAAGGCACAGGAATTAAACCCTCAGCCCGACCGCTTGATCATTAGTTATAGGTGTGGGTGGGTGGGTGAATAAATGCTGGGAGGTGTTGATGTGAAGGCGGCTGCGGCGGTTGTGGTCGATTGTTCGATTTTGGCGTGCTCGAGTAGCATCACCCGTGTTGGTGCCGGTGGCAGCATTTGGTTGACAAATTTGGGACTAATGTCATTGGTAAGTTTATGTCGGCGGTTAACGCTACGTGGTGCCACCATACCGAGTTAACCGCAGGGGAGATCTGGGCCGTCAGTCATGATATTTGGATTAGTGTTGTAGCTCGGGCTGTCTCGTCTCCAGCCTGAATTACCGATGCTAAGAATAACATTCACAACTTCAGCCGGGCCAGACAAGACAGGATGGCCGAATGAGTTGAGCATCCGTCTCCTGTTTTGGGAGATCGGGGGAACCTATGGGTTCGTGGATTCGAACCCTGGTTGAGTCAAAACAATGACTTAAAAATGTATATCTGTCACTTCCCAACCCGGCGCTCGGCGTTATTAGGATAGGGCAAGGACTGGTTGGCTAAGTGTCAGGTTAATGTGACTGAGTGGTGATATCAGACCATGGTGCTGGTGGCCTGGTGGCCCAGTGGGGCAGCACTATAAAGTCGCCATGAGCGTGCACTGTCACAAATCGGTACCCGTCCTGATATGACCTAGATGTTGCTAGGACGTCAAACAACAAGCAAAGAAAACAAAACAAAATCAGCCAAGCCCTTGCATGACTCAGCACTAAAAGTCTGCATGTGTAGTTATATTATTTCCATACCCGATATTTTCTCTACGCAATTTATACACATATAACGTTCATATTTGCCATTATTTCAGCAGTAGAGTGAGTGAGCATAATGGTCACTGAGGCGTGGGCGAGTAGGTGGCGCCACATGGAGAGCTGAGGTTGTATCAGTAGATGACCTAATGAATAGAGTTAACCAGCCGATGAATTACTGGCTGGGGAGTAGATGGGATTATGATACTTGTATAATGGCTCGTACAGGATATATACTCATTTATATATAGCAACATGATTTCGCCTTATGACTGGGCAGTGGAAAATATGACATCTGTTGAATTAAGCACTTCACGTGAGAATATAAGACGGGACTCGGTGACCGAATCGGTAGAGCGCAGGCTTACCGTGCGGAAGGTCGGGAGTTCGATTCCCGGTCGAGTCAAACCAATGAGTTACACAATAGATGAGATCACCGTTCCGATTGCGCATGCGCCAAAAACGGCCTTGGCAGCAAAGCAAATGCATACAGCCATTTAGTTAGCTGATACGCATATGGAGAAACTTCAATTTTTTTCAAAATTAATAGAACTACATAAGAATTTGGCATAAACATGTATGCACACATTCAATATAATGATTGGATGAATATACCTAAGTCAAAACTAGCCATAGTTAAACATTTTGAGCTAAGAAATATACAATTACACCCAACACAATCAGTCACTTTAAGGCTGATGTCCACAGTACCATTATTAATTCTTGTTCTAAATATTAAAATGCCAAATGTGTCAACGGAAACTTCTTTCAGAGAAATATATAACCAATATCTGATTAACCTTACTCATTTTCTAGTTCTACATATGTCATTAACCATAGAATATAAATAAAGACATGAATAAAATAAGTAAAACTGACTCTGGCTATGGCTCTAGCACTAGTCTGAGTGCCCAGATTTGTTTAAATCTAAATAGACATGGCATATGATGTGCTGATTATATTGATGTAAATGCAATGCTGGATAAACGATTAATATCTTAATTTATTATATATATTTTTTAGTTGGTATTCTATGTTTCAAAGAAGATCTGAGATGAGCTGAAACTAGCACATTTCATAGCTGCACCCAATGTCTTAGCATTAGCCATGTGTTTTTCTTCCACGCATCCCACAATGCACTGCGCGACTGGAATGGCGATGTAGTCTATTAATACTTGTCGCTACCTATACTGGCACTCAACATTATTAGGATAGGAGAAGGACTGGGTGGCTCAGTGTCAGGATAATGTGACTGAGTGGGAATATTAGGTCATGGTGCCATCACCCTGCTCTCCCAGTGGGGCAGCACTATAAAGTCGCCATGAATGCACACTGTCACAAGTCCTTTTATGACCTTATGTGTTGCCAGGACATACACCACCAACAAACAATGAAACGTGAGGATATTTCACTTAAGTGTTACATGGACATTGAACTTGAGTAGGTTTTTCATGAAGTCTTTATACCTTTACTGGCCTGGTGGAAAAAGTAGCTTTAAAACGGTGAAAGTGCATATTTAGTTTGCTTTAAAAAATATATTATTCATGAATTATGAATATTGCATTTTATGCTTTTGATGGCTTAAAAAGCTTCACTAAAATAAGAGGATCTGAACAGGATGGCTATGACAGGGATTCAACCATTTTATATTTACGCTTCTTTTTCTTCAAGACAACATGGATTTATGGGATTGGTTGGTTGGTTGGTTGTTGGGATTTTATGTCCTGGCAACATCTAAGGTCATATCAGAACGGGTACCGACATCTGACACTGCGCACTCATGGTGTCTTTATAGTACCCCCCTCCCCCCTCTCTCCCCCCACTGGGAGACCAGGTTGTCAGCATACATTTTAAAGTCATAGGTTTTACTCGACCGTGGGTTCGAATCCCTCGAGCTACCAAAACGGGAGACGGACGCATCAGACAGCCTAAATAGTCTAATGGTTAGGAAGCTAGCTCCAGAATGGCAAGAAATAAGAGTTCTAAATCAGTTTTTAAGTGCAATATTTCCCATTAGCAAAACACCGTATTTTCTTTGACTCTGTGATTTTCAGAGATATATGGGTCATTCTTTAAAACTGGGCACCACATATTTGGTTTCCACATTACGATGCTGATAATTTGTTCTTTCTTTTATTGATTGCAGGTAAAATAATTATTGTATCCTCTGTGTATTAAGTATGTTAGTAATAGTACATTTATTGAAGCTATCCCAAGAAAGAAATTAAAAGTTTACTTATGTGATTTTGTGCTAATGTGAAAAAGTGAAAATTTACACATTTACACTATGCATGTAGCCAAACTTGTTTTCAACTTATTTTTCCAGTTTTTTTCTTGTAAGTCATAACGTTGTCTGCTTAAGAGTCATCAATAAAATCTTGTTTTACTATGTTGTATAAGTTAAATGAGATTCTGGATGTGTCTTTGATTTTCATGTTACACAAGTGATATTAATGTATTGCTCAATTTGTATAAGTTCTAATTCAAAAAGTCAAATTCTTTTTTTCAACTCTGACATATGCACAACATACAAACCTTCATAGGACACTGGATTAGGCTATTATTTGGAAGGTTATTTGCTATTATTTGGAAGGTTTTCACATTTGGTTCCATGTCACACTTTCATGCCCAGTTTTAAAGAATGACCCATATATCAAGTCTCCAGCTTTCTTGATACAATGTGTGCCGTTAGGGAATTTACCACATTCGGGTAGCAACCTGATGATAGAGCCGATTGTCAGATGAGGGTGGTGAACAGCCCATTCAGGATTATTATGGGCGATATTGGGAGCATCACCATACACATATAACATTCCTCCTGAGTGCAGGATGAGGGGCTGGGGGCGGGGGGGGGGGAGCAGGCTGAACCCGGTTACATATCGCCGCCGGGGCGGGCACTCAACCAATGAGTCAGTCAGGAAGAAGTCAGAAACATTTATTCCCCTCTGAACATTTATACTTGCATAATGTGTTATATATCACATATATACATTGATATTATGTATAATGATTATGTGATGCATATCGCATTATGCGAATATAAAGGTCCGGAAGGGAATTATTTCCTAATTATTATTATTATTATTACACTATACACTGTACTGCCTCCTTCATGACTTATGTCATGACTGGTGGCACCACCTCGGGCATAGCCGGAAAACATCACTTGCGTCAGAGGATTTTATATGGATAGTGATAAACCTTTTATCGCGTGTAATAAGCTGTGTAGTGGTTCTTTCGACCCTCCTGTTCGGGTGGGGAGGCAGGTCCCAGCATGCTCTTGCACCCCCCCCCCCCTGCGTGTGGTGGGACTCACCACTCACGCGGAAGCACCCACAATAATAAATATATATGAATGTTTATCACAACACATAAATTTTGCATTGTCCATATTGCTGCGGCAATATGGGTAATTCCTGACTGAGGCGAACACACCCTCCTACCCACTCTGCCCTCCCCCGCCCCTTCCCTTACCCATCTTAACTCCAGGTGGTGACACCAGCGCGCCCGCGCTGGAGCCGCCCCTTTTACCTGTCAGTCCTATGATGTCATTTCCGCCCTGCCCACCATCCATCCTCACTTCTCCACCCGACGCCGGACCAGCAAGACCTTAATTTCACCGGCCCAACTGACCCTACTTATATCTTAAGGGTTGAGGCCTGAGTCACCCAGAGACTTTATTGATTCATTACCTTATTGATTGATTAACTACTCATTTAACCTTATCTACTGTCTTATCATGCTTTATTACTGTCTTATTACTTGCACTACACTTTGAATTCTAATAAACTCCCATACTATGTAGTTCCACCTCGTGTATTGAATTGTTCTACGCTTGTGTATTCAACACAATGATTAGGACATCTGTTTAATTTTAATTACTTATGAACACCATATTTAAATGCATTCAATACATGGTTTCCACGACTAGTATGACACCTGGTGATAGGCAACGACACTTGTGTTATGGATTGACAGTGTGTCACTGTGTTGTTTTACACTGACAATTGAGCTGTTCAATCAATCAATCAATCAATCAATGGGATACAGCTATAATTATCAAAAATGATTAAAAAATGGTAAGTATGTTTTCTTTATAAATCCACATTTGTGCCGAAAAGACTCAGTTGCTCAATATGAAGCCATTGTTAACAGAGTCTCAATTGCCTCTAAAACAGATGCTGTGAACCACAAGTCCAGTCTGGATTATGCTCCGCACATGCGTCGTGGAAATCGTATATTTACTGAGAAACGCCACTTTTAGACTGCCTATCACAACTACTATTCACTTCATTACACTAATGGAGTCATATCATCCGGATCAAATTGATCTTTTCTGGGTCATGGAATTACTAAACTGAGATCCATCATTGCCGCCAAAGAATTACAGCACTTGCGTGAGTTATGAAGCGATCGATAGATAATATGCCTATTAAATCTCCGAGGTATCCCCCTTAGTTCTACTTAATTATCATTACATGCGCACATGCCATTGGTACAAAAACTGAGGCTACAGTAATTAATCTTGGAAATGTGAGAGATGCATCCTATTACAGGATTAGCAATATTGCTTGCTTATAAATTTAATCATAAAAATTAATAATTTTGTAGACTTAATAATGTTCCTATAATATTGTTGTGGGGGTGTGTGAAAATGGGAGATATGATGCCTAGAGCAGGATTGGAACCCCGAGATATCCCTTGATGTTGATATTACATAAAACCTCAATGATGTAACCCATGATCATCGTTCAAAGGTTGTATAAATAGGAATCATTTATGACTGTACTACGAGGAATACCTTGAATGTTGAAATGACCCCCATATCCATTGGCAAGTCTTTTTTTCCCCCTCAACCAGACGGGATGCCCGAATGAGTTAGACGTCCGTCTTCCGTGTTGGTACATCGTGGGATAATAATAATAATAATAATACAATATTTATTTCCACATGATCAATGTACACACAAGTTGATATTTATATCAGTACTTTTTTTCGATCGATCGTGCGCTCGTGGATTCGAACCCTGGTTGGGTCAAACCAATGACTTAGAAATGTCTACTTGTCGCTTGCTCAGCATTAATAGGACAGGGCAAGGAGCAGTGGAATGAGGAAGACCAATCATCCACGATTTAAATTTCCTCTGCTTAAAGCTACATAGTCCGATGAAGTCATCAAATGTTCAAAACCAAAACAATTATCTAAATTTGATTCTACATAGCTAACTTAGATACTGGTGCACTTATTAAACATTTGTCGCCACAAAGAAGGGAATACTGAGGACATTGAATAGATTCTGTTACTGCAGAAGCCTATGGGGGTCAGAGTTTTGGTACGCTTGCCAAAATTAATTTTGCATGTTTGTACTTAAAATATCTCAAAAGTTAGCCACTTAAAATAAAAGTTACTTCAAACTAAACTAAGATACATTGGTTAAACAGGTGCTATATTATATGTATAAATGTATATATGAATGTGAAAGATGTGTGATGATGGCGATGCTGATGATGATGATGCTGATGATGATGTGTACTTGTTCATAGCAATTTCATATTGATGTGTATTCATACTTACTTATCTCATGTATAATATAATTCTATGTGTTCACGTGTGAAACACCAACTAGCAGCCGGGCTGATCAAATCCACCACAAGGTGGCACTGCAAAATTTACATTACCATTGGAGAGATAGGGAGTGAGCCCTCTTAGTAATATAGGGTCTTTGCTTAAGATCTTTTTTTTCTTCTTTTTTTTGGTCCATTAGTTTTTTAAGCAGGGGAAATATTTCAGTCATAGACGACTGGTCTTCCTCATTCCACTGCTGGTCGATAGAAAGCCCAAGCCTACACTTTTACCGACCCAAGGGATTTTTAACCTCCCACACCACATAGACATGGTATGAGAGCAACCGGCCTTTGATGACGCTGTAAGTTATACACAGCGGTGGAAATACAAATTGGCAGAGCTGGGGGCACGGGGAATCGAACCGTCGACCCTCAGATTAGGAGTTTTACCTCGAAAAAAATCAGACACTCTAACCACTCCGCCACAGAGAACTTATTACTGCAATTGTCTATATTAAAATGCAGATTATACCTATACCACAGAGCATGTTCCCTCAGCTAAAACTCTGACTGTGAATCAAGATGCGAAGAGCAGGTTAAGTAGATAAAGTGACTGGATAGCCTTGTGGAAAATTGGATGTTTGTTAGCTCAAAATGCTTAATTATGGATAGCTGTGTATTCAATATATATTCATTGCTTTATAGTGCTGCAAGAGGGGATCCACGTTAATGCCAAATTATTCGGTTTGATTGAAAACAATATAAATACAGAAGTTTTGTGCTGTGCATATAGGTAAAAAACAAAGAACAGGCACTCGGCATAATTAGGATAGGGAAAGGACTGGTTGGCTCAGTGTCAGGATAATGTGACTGAGTGGGGTATAAGGTCATGGTGCTGGTGGCTTGGTCTCCCAGTGGGGCAGCACTATAAAGGCACCATGAATGTGCACTGTCACAAGTCGCTACCCATCCTGATATGACCGTGGATGTTGTCAAGAAATAAAACTCCAACAACCAACCATCAGTAGGTAGGGATTCCCACATCTGGGCTACCCGAAATCCTATGCCTTTGTTCGATCCCCGGCCGAGTCAAACCAAGTACTTATGCAATTAATCCTTGTGGCTGCATTACCTGCTTATGATAAGCCTCGTACGTCACAGGATAATGCTACTGAGTGGGATGTTGTGTCATAGTTCTGGTGGCGTGCTATCCCAGTTAGGCAACAGGATCGCCACTGTCCCTAGTTGGAACCTATCCACCCCTCAGATATGACCTTAGATGTTGCTAGGAGATAAAGCCCTAAGCACTCAGTTAATACCCGATAGGATGACAGTCACGTTAAACACTTATGCTAAAACTGGGACACTATTTCACATATGTTGACGTTTGATTAATATTATATGCATAGAAAACCCCTCAGGAGCGAGTGACACTGTATTGCACCCGTGGAGAGGATTGGCCCGTGGTGGCGCCACTGGTCACGTGATGATTGGGGCTGTAACTACTCACATAGCAGTATGTTCAATGGCAGTGATTTATAACAATAACAGTTTCCTTCTGCACCTTTATACTTGCATACTGGTTACGCAAGTAGGTAGGGATTCCCACATATATGCATCATATATACACGATGCGCGAAAAGGAAGAAACAAGGCGGGGGTGGAAATAAGGCGTTTTATTGACGCCTCAACAGAGCATACAGAGGAGAAGAAGGCTCATGAGGAGCAAGCAAATGAGAGTAAAGTACACAGGGGGCTCATAAGGAGCAAACAGAATATAGAGGATGAGACAGGCTCATGAGGGGCAATGCAATGAGAATAAGGTACAAAGGGGCTCATAAGGAGCGACAGAGTATACAGAGGTGGTCAGTGAGGGGGTGCCGAGGAGCCCTCCACCGCTGAAGGAGAAGAGATAAGAGGAAGAGTTGGGTGGGTGGGTGGAGAGAAAAGCGGAGAGAGCTGGAGGGCGGCAGGAGGGCGAGTGCCTGAGGGAGGCCGCCGGGCGGCCTTATAAGGGGAGGGGGACGGGCGACAGCAGGTGAGGTGTGAAAGCTGCCGGCCCGGGGGGAGGGCGAGAGGCGGTGAGCAGCGGGCGCCGGGTGAGGCGCGAATGCTGCGCGGCAGGGGGGCGGGGGAGGGAGGGGCGCGCGGCGGCGTCGGGTGAGGTGTCAGCGCAGCGCGACACCCGGGGCGGGGGAGGGTCTCTCCCTTTCCTCGCATCAAACGCAATGCTTCGCATTACGACCAATGTGTATATGTAAAAATATACGGATTTTCCGTTCGGAATTATATATTGGCAGAGAGCATTACTATTCTTGGGCTACGGAGCGGGGACCAAGGTTATGTTACAGAGAATCAATGGGTGCCCCACTTGCTGTGTGACATAAGAGACTATGTGGAAAATATAATAACACATAGTGCCCGAGATTATGACGTGATGTTCATATGTAAGAGAGAGTTAATGTTTAGTGAAACGTTCCCTCTCTGCACCAGTATGAGTGCAAGTGGAGGGGAAGGACATTTTTAATATATGTTTATTGTAACTGTCTGCAACTACCTGTTACCACAGGGCCGATGGGCAAGCACACCCAGCCATCCTGCATACATTATGGACACCACCTGCAGCTGGGGTTGAGTGACAGCTGCCCCTATTAGGGCGTCACACCCCAGGCTGTAGAGGGTGTCTGATTGGCTGGCTGTGGGAGGCCCAGTCACCTGCACCCCTTGCACCTGACCCACAGACCTCATTCTGATATATATCTGATATATATATTATTATTCATTCATTTTTGGAGACACTCTTCAAGGAGACACTCTTGAGAGAGACTCTGAGCTAGGCACTCTAGCAGGAGACAATCTTCTCTTGTCCAGGAACCCAGACACTCTGTCTGAGGCTCCACTTTCTATACACAAACTAGCAGCAGCTATTTAAAAGGCACTGAGATGTGTGCAACAACTAAGGGACTCTGGTTCAATGGGCTGTAGGCACTGATTCTTATACACACTAACAAGAGTAATGAGGATATATGTGGACAGTAGGTAAGGAGTGAGGGTGATAGGTCGCTAGTAGGTGAACAGGAATTGATGCCAATGAAGCACAACTTCTTCAATGTCAATCTTGCCTGACTTGTCTTCCCTTTCTTCCTTATGAGTTTGTTGGAGAGGGTCATCAGGTGGGAACTGACAGACAGTTGTCAGAACGCACCTGTGGAAGAGTAAGTGGTATCTTGGGGCTCTGACGGCCGAGAGTCAACATATTACATATAGGTTATTTGTTGGAGATTTGTGGTCCCACCCTGTGGTATGTCCTCCCTGCTGGCCTCACCCTCCCAATAGTCCCTTCCCACCAACATCGGGATTCCTCATTCCTCGCCCCAACACATAACTATATTTCTACACTACAGAACAAACCAATAGTCAAGACATCTTGACTTACTAACACAAACATACCAACGACTAAAACCTTTTATGTAAATGTAAAATGATTTAATGTACCTCATACTCATTACTTACTGCATTGTGTATGCTTTAATTTCAGAATCTATTTTAAGACACTGTATAAACCATATTTTACAAATAAATTGTGTAAATACCAAGATACCTGTAACACTTACGACCGGAAGACCAGTGATATGGTGCTGACAAAAGATTTCCATGAATAAAATTCATTTACCCCCACCAAAAAAGAGGACGGGTGCCGAATTGTGATAGTAAGCACTCAATATGACTTTTCAGTGTTGCCAGACTGGGTTTCCGCCACCTTACCTTATCATTAGTATACTAGTCCTTTCCCGATCCTATTAATGCCGGGAAAAAAGCTGACAAAACTGCTGAAGCAAGACATTATTGTACTGGAATACAAACTTTGACCAACAACAATAAAAATAAACACTCAAATATTTCCTTGGGTACTTTCTTTTTAATTGTCCATGATGCCCGATATATAGGTAATTCATACGTGGAAACAGCTGCAGTGACCTCCGACACTTACGCCATCTACCGGATCGTCGCGACGATGACGACCAGCAACTGGCGGTGCCCCTCTATACCCCCTGCCGCTTCCACAATTCCACTTCCGGTTGACGGCTGGAGTAGCTCGTTTACTATTTTCCTGGACCCAAAACCTGGATGGTCACGATCGATTCCAGCTCTCAAGCTAGCCACCCACTCACCCTACACTCAAAAAGACACTCGGCAGGGTTGGTTGGTTGTTGGAGTTTTAAGTCCTCGCAACATCTAAGGTCATATCAGGATGGATACCGACTAGTGACATCACACTCATGGTGACTTTATAGTGTTGCCCCACTGGGAAATCAGGCCACCAGCACCATGATCCGATATCCCACCCAGTCATATTATCCTGACACTGCACTAACCAGTTCTTACCCTATCCTATTAATGCTGAGCGCCTGGCTAGGAAGCGACAAGATTCAATTTTAAAGTCATTGGTTTGACTCAACCGATCAGCTACAGGCCTATATGAGCAGTTCTGGACATATGTGAGGAGGTATGAGCATATATGAGCAGGTATGAGCATCTATGATCACATTACCAGCAATCCTGAACTTAATTTTTCCGCTGCGAGTTCATGGCGCTTTGATCGATTCTGCCCATCATCCAATCAGAATCGGCCACAAGATGCGGAGTATGCATCAATTATATATATTTCAATGACAAGTCTGTTTCAATTTAAAAAAATGGAAGATCTATTCTAATTGGATGTAAGGATTATGGAACAATGAATAAATAATAGGAATACATATTTCAATAAAAATAAATTGGTTTGATGGATTTATTTCTTATTTTATGTGTCAACTTCAACCCCCATGTGGACATGGTAAAATATTTAGCTACACAACTGAGACTGTGCCTAGAGATACCGTACAGTGCTGCCATCTGTGAGAGCTATCGACCACTAAAATACATACTGCCGTATTCTCTCACTAGCTCGTAGAAGTTGGGCAGTTTAGCGATTTTCTGTGAATATAGTGGGAAAACGTGGCATTTTCTCCCAAATTTTCAACATATAGATGGACCTACACAAAATTTAACGAATTGAGCCTAATTTTCGGCAGTGAAGAGCTTGGTGTATGTAGAAACTCATCTGCTACCGACACTATACGTTTATTATGATAGAAATGTGATAAATGGCGTTGCTGTGGATTCACTATAGGAATGCTGGTACTCGTGGTGGCGGTGATTTGTTGCCGTGCTAGTCAACAGGTTCGGGATTGCTGGTAATGATCTATTAGCATATATGGGCATCTCTGAACATCTATGCCAAACTATGAGAATCTATGAACAGTTATGATATATGAGCAGTTCTGAGTATATATGAGTATCTCCGAATATAGCCGAGAATCTCTGAACAGCTTCAGGCATATCTCAGCAGCTTCGAATATCAATTTGAAGCTCCGAGCATCTTTCGGCCATTCATGAGCAGTTCCGAAGGGTCTCTAAGCAGTTTCAACCATGTGTATGCAGTTCTAAGCATTTTTGTAAAGGTTCCGAACATCTCGGAACCCTTCCAAGCATTCTATGTGCAGCTCTGAGCATAATTGAGCAACTGAGAACAGGTCTGAACATATTTGAGCAGCTCGGAGCATGTCTGAGCAACTCTAGGAGGTAACGTCATAAGCACTCAGTCAATAGCCGATAGCCTGATAGTCACCTTAAACACTTATGTTAAAACTGGCACAATATTTCACGTTGGTTGAACTTTGATTAATATTATATACATAGGAAAACCCTCAGGCGTGCAGAGGATTGGCCAGGGGCAGTGACCATTTCTGAGCAACCACTTCCAGCAATTCACTAGTAGCCACCCTTGACTAAATCGGCATTGATTCAAGCTCAACTTTAAATGGATCCAGAAAATACCACCAAACACTGGCCATCTTTGACTAAATGCCTCCTCAACCATGGCTAATCCAATTTCCAGCATTGACACTACTATCTTCTACTTAGCAGTTCGGTCCTAATTGGCCAACATTCACATAGCTATAAACTATATATACCGTTCCTTATCTTCTGCTCCTTTTACAGTTTCTACAGCTTCTGGCAGTTGCTCTTTGTGCAGGCTTAATTCTTTTTCCATGTGTTTTCTTTGGTGAAACGCCCTGATTTGGGCAACACTGCCTGCAAAAACAGACGCTGGGGTGGTGGAGTGATGGGATGGCGCTTCAGCTATTGACAGAAGAGCCAGGAAGGGCCTTCTGCGACAGGGTGCGTTCTATTTGTGTTCTAAACACCACTCCATGCATTCTAATGCCCCGGTCACATGCATATTAGTGGACTTTAATAGTTGAATGTAATAGGTATGCAGGTATTGCAGGTATAGCAATACCTCAGGGAGTTTGACTCCCCTGCCTTGCAGAGTTGTAAACCACTGCCTTGTGGTACAGGTCCTTGACAGAACCAAAGGCTAAGGGAGCAAACCCTAAACAGAAAACCATGTCACTGTGGCAGCATTAAGGGTGGTTGATGTATGGAACTCCCAACATCTCCCGACCAGCCACTGCAGGGACAAATAGTTTTGCGCCTGTCTTGACATGTTCTTGCCGGTGTGAAACCTCTATTTGCTCCCCGAGAGAGTGCCGCTGGTAACTTGCAAAAGCCAGCAGCACTTCAACACTTTTGCAGGCAGCTTTCATGAAATGTAATCATCAATGCCTGGGAAGAGGGTTCTGTACCCCAAGCATGGAAGGATGCCAGCATTGTAACCATCTACAAGAAAGGTGATCAAACAGACTGCGGGAACTATAGAGGAATCTCTCTTCTTTCCATAGCAGGGAAGATCTTCACCAGGATCCTACTCAACCGACTAGTTATTCACATAACACCTGGTGTAGTTCTAGAGTCACAGTGTGGCTTCAGAGGTAACCGGAGCACTGTGGATATGATATTTTGTCTCCGACAGCTACAAGAAAAGTGCATGGAGCAGGACCGACCACTGTACATGGTATTTGTCGATTTCACTAAGGCATTTGATACAGTCAGGAGGACCGGGCTATGGCAGCTACTGAGGAAGTACGGATGCCCAGAGAAGTTCACAACTATGATCGAGGCTCTATATACAGGAATGATGGTGAACGTTAGTGCTGGAGGGGAAGTCTTGGAATCGTTTGGGGTTACCAATGGGGTCAAGCAAGGTTGTGTACTGGCCCCCATGCTCTTCTCCATCTTCCTATCAGCAATGCTAGACGAGGCTTTCCGAGACATGGGGAATGGCATCTATATACAGTCCAGACAGAGCGCTGACCTATTCAATGTCGCACACTTCAGAGCGAAGACCAAGACTACTCAGATACTGGTGAGAGAGCTACTATTTGCAGATGACAGTGCACTGGTTGCCCACTCTGCTGAAGAGACCCAGAAAATAGTGGACGCTTTCTCCGATGCATCAAAGAAGTTTGGCCTGAAAATTAACATCAAGAAGACGGAGGTGCTGTACCAACCCAACTCTACAAGAACCCGAGAGGAGGAGATCATGGTTGACGGAAACAAGCTGAACTCTGTTCCGGAATTCACCCATCTCGGAAGCACTATATCAAGTGATGGACGCATTGATGCTGAGATACAGAGGAGGATGGCCAAGGCTAGCGCATCTTTCGGCCGACTACGCCAGAGACTCTGGAACAACCACCATGTGTCCATTCGGGTCAAAGGTAAGATCTACCGCGCAATCGTGCTATCCACCCTACTATACGGAGCCGAGGCCTGGACAGTGTACAGACGGCAGGTGAAAAAGCTGCATGCCTTCATGATGTGACATCTGCGTTCAATCATGAGGCTAACCTGGAAGGACAAAGTGACGAATAAGGAAATACTCGAACGGAATGGGCTGCCCTCTATGGAAGATCTTCTGATCAAAAAGAATCTCCGGTGGACTGGACACCTCATGAGGATGTCATCAGACAGGCTACCAAAGCACATCCTCTATTGTCAACTGTCTTCTGGCTACAGAGAGAGAGGGTGCCCCCGTCTCCGGTTCAGGGATACCATCAAGAGAAACCTGAAGCTGAGAGACATTAAGACCCACTCATGGACACAACTCTCACAGCAGAGAGCTAAATGGAGAGCGGCAGTCAAGTAATGAAAGCAGTCTTTGTCGCATCGCGACCGACAGCATGATGATGATGATGAGTTGAATGTAGGTGAACGTAGTGGAGTCTCACGTGGGGTCAAACGTGGTGTAAGTACGTTAAACTATGTTGAAATATGTGAAGGTATGGCAGGCTTTGGTATGGACAAATATGTTAGGCCAGGAAGCAACAAGTATCAATATATAAGTCATTGGTTTGACTCGACCGGGGTTCGAACCCATGACCCCACGATCTACCAACACGGGAGACGGACGCTCTAACTCATTCGGCCATCCTGTCTGGTCCCCTGTGTAATAGTATATTGGGGGACCAGTAGATTCACTGTATCCTATCTAACTGACCCTGTATTGGCCACACTGGCGCCACCTGTGAGGGGCTCTAAGCCACAGTATGCCAGCTGCGTCTGGCCGTTATCGCCTATAGACCGGTCGGAACTATGTATATCTATATCTATGTATATTTATGCATATATGTATATATATAAATATATATATATATATGCACACACTATTAGATTCACGGAGATGTGTGTAGGGAGGGGTGTGGACATGTTGGGGGGTAGGTATTTGAAATCCATAAAAACCCCAGCTGGAATTCAATACTGAATGTCAAGTGAAAGGGGTTAAGCTGATCACATTCGAAAGGTAGCAGATAAAACCCAGTCTTTAGAATAAAATATGTCCTAAAAACGATCGTTTGCTTCCAGACTTTGTGGTAAGAAAAATGCATCCATTATAGAAAATATTCTCTTCAGTATAGATTCTTGCATGCACGAGTGGTTGAATCGTTCAGAATAGATTGTGTCTGGGATCCAGTTCTCATTTATCGAGTTAGGCTTGATGCATGGTGCTCAGTTCTGTCATTGCTGTCATTGCTGCCATTGCTGTCATTGCTGTCATTGCTGTCATTGCTGTTATTTCTGTTATTGCCATCATTACTGTCATTGCTGTCATTGCTGCCATTGCTGCCATTGCTAGTCATTGCTATCAGTACTGTCATTGCTGTCAATGATGTCATTGATGTCATTGCTTTCATTGCTGTCATTGATTTCATTGCTGTCATTGCTATCATTGCTGTCATTGCTGTCATTGCGGTCATTGCTGTCATTGCGGTCATTGCTGTCATTGGTGTCATTGGCGTCATTGGCGTCATTGCTGTCATTGCTGTCATTGCTGTCATTGATATCATTGTTGTCATTGCTGCCGTTGCTGTCATTGCTGTCATTGCTGTCATTGCTGCCATTGCTGTCATTGCTGTCATTGCTGCCATTGCTGCCATTGCTGTTATTGCTGTTATTGATGCCATTGCTGTCATTGCTGCCGTTGCTGTCGTCATTGCTATCAATACTGTCATTGCTGTCAATGATGTCATTGCTGTCATTGTTGTCATTGCTGCCATTGCTGTCATTGCTGTCATTGCTGTCATTGCTGTCATTGCTGTCATTGCTGTCATTGCTGGCATTGCTGTCATTGCTGTGATTGCTTTCATTGCTGTGATTGCTGTCATTGCTGCCATTGCTTTCATTGCTGTGATTGCTGTCATTTCTGCCATTGCTGTGATTGCTGTAATTGCTGTGATTGCTGTCATTGTGGTAATTGTTGTCATTGCTGTCATTGCTGCCATTGTTGTCATTGCTATCATTGCTGTCATTGCTATCATTGCTGTCATTGCTGTCATTGCTATCATTGCTGTTATTGCTGTCATTGCTGTCATTGCTGTCATTGCTGTCATTGCTGTCATTGCTGTCATTGCTGTCATTGCTGTCATTGCTGTCATTGCTGTCATTGCTGTCATTGCTGTCATTGCTGTCATTGGTCTATGCAATTTTAACACAAGTCCCTGTCTCCCCACACGTCAGCTTTACATCGTGACAATAATCTAAGGCCATATCACGATGGGCACTAAAGTGTGACAGTGTGCAGTCATGGCGAATTTATAGTGCTGCCCCACTGTGAGACCAAGTCACCAGCACTATGACCTGATATCCTACTCAGTCACATTATCCTGACACTGAGTCAACCAGTCCTTTCCCTATCCTAATAATGCCGAGTGCCTGGCTAGGAAGCAACAAGTCTCAATTTTGAAGTCATTAGTTTGACTCAAATAGGGTTCGAATCCCATGATCTACCAAAATGGGAGGCGGACGCTCAACTCATTCGACCATCCCATCTGGTCATCTATATAACAATATAAATATATCAATATTTGCCTGTATATATATATGCATATACTCCAGTGCAACTGACACTGGTCAACATCTGGTGGGGGGGATGAAGTGGTCCAAGATGGCACCACTGGTACAGTGTTGCATCTTACGGAGTATAAATAATAATAAGTAATATTTCCTTACATATCTTTATACTCGCATGATACGCTATACATCACATATATATATATATATGCTTATTCTTACTTCACTTGGTTTATGAAAGGCCCCGTCACATACACGTTAATGGACGTAGTTGAACGTAGTGGAGGCTAACATAGTTCAACGTAGTTCAACATACCGGCATCCATACTTCTCCTTGATAATAATGTGGGTGGGCTGTGAGTTCCGATTTAATCTTTGGACATGTTCAAAAGAGCAGTACATTAGGGGCTGAATTTGCATCCGAGATGGTAACATACTGTCGCATACTCTAGCATACTCTAGCATACTCTAGTGTACTCTAGTGTACTCTAGCATACTCTAGCATACTCTAGCCTATCTAGCATACTCTACCATACTCTAGTGTACTCTAGCATAATCTAGCATACTCTAGCACACTCTAGCATACTCTAGGATGCTCTAGCATTCTCTAGCATACTCTAGCATACTCTAGGGTACTCTAGCATAATCTAGCATACTCTAGAACACTCTAGCATACTCTAGCATACTCGAGCATACTGGTCATATAGCCATTACTGGACATAGCTGAACATAGTGGAGGCTAACCTAGTTGAACGTATTTGAATGTACCGGCATATATACCATAACGTATTTATCCGTACTGTAACGTATTTATCCGTACCGTAACGTATTTATCCATACTGTAACATATTTATCTGTACCGTAACGTACTTATCCGTACCATAACGTATTTATCCATGCCAAAACCTGCCGTACCTTAACGTATTTCAAAGTAGTTTAACATACTTACACCATATTTGACCCACATTAGCCTCCACTATGTTTGCCTACGTTCAACTACATCCACTACTGTGTATGTGACCGGGGTATTAGAGTAAGACTCCCAGGTAGGACAGAGACTGGCAACCAATCCCTTTGCCATTAAAGTACACGCTGGACTGAACTCTAAGGAAGCTTAACCCCACGCCCTGTGGCAGAGGGTTAAGCCTACCGGAAACCAGGGAAATGAGCTTCCGGTTTGCCTCGCGTCGTAGTTCTCAAAGTGGTCACTGCAGTCAGAAGTGTCGCATAATGAGGGCCTGGCATCCAATTTCCACAAACAAATGAATAAATTGACGCATTTCCACGTGGAGATTGTCTTTAATAAGTTGTCGGTGAAGATTAGTTTGTCAGGGATTTACGTCCTTGCAATATCTACGGTCATATTAGGACAAGTACTGAATTGTGATAGTGAACACTCATGGCGAGCTTTATAGTGCTGCCCCACTGGTGGACCAGGCCGCTGGCGATAGTGACCTCATATTCCACCCACTCACATTATCCTGATACTGAACTAACCAGTTCTGTCCTAGTAATACTGAGGAAAAGGCTATGTGGCGACAAGTATCAATTTGTAAGTCATTGGATTGACTGGGGGTGCGCGGGGCTCAGGCAGTGTCCATCTGTGAAGGTGTGAGTCATCCGATCGATCCTGCTCACTGGTCACTTTTGGAGTGTGGGCTATTTTCTATTCCAACCAGTGGTCCACAACTGGTCCATGAAAGGCTGCCCTGAATGTTGAAAAGTGCATATAAAAGACCCGTTATTGGAAAGAGTAGCCTATGTGGCGGTAGCAGGTTTCCTCCAAACAAATATGCCAGAATGACCATATTGCAAACTGTTGATGTTGACCGTAGGATGTGTGTAGACTGTTGATTGTCGTCCTCCACACAGCTCAGCTCCAGCGTCAGCTCCAAAACTCTCTTCTAGTCCAATATTATCAGTAGAGAGAAAGGAAGGCACAACCAACAGTGAAGGACAGGATAGAGTAGCTTTTATTGTTGCCTACTCCAGTCAACTCCAACACAAACCAACTCTGCCAACCTCCACTCACCACCACCACCAGAGAGAGTGTCAGAGTACAGGAAAGCACCCCCCTCTTATACTCACAAGGACTGGCAGGGGGTGGGTGGGAGGGTGGGGGGAAGCAATCAGAACCCACAATTACCATTTTCTAAAATCATTAATACATCTAAGTCATAACCTTAACATATACCCATACAATAACACACATGCAATGTATTTTAGTACATTTACAATCATGAATTGACAGTATTCTTCATATATTAATTATACCTGCAACATTTCCCATTTCAGATAATGCACTCCTACATAACACATAAGTCATACCATTAACATATACTCATACAATAACACTCATGCACTGTATTTTAGTACATTTACAATCATGAATTGACAGTACTCTTCAGATATTAAGTATTCCTGCAGACTAGTCTGCTTTCAGATAATCCATTCCTAAATAACCCTCCTACTACCAGACCTTCCACTAAGACCACCTTTAGGGCCTGGTCCACTCTAGGTAATTGCACTGGCACCCCGCTCATCCCCCTCCACCCCAACAGAGCCCCAACTCTTACACAAACATACTCAAACTAACCACCAGTCCCTGGCTTTACTGAATGCGCAAGTCCTTTCTGATGTCTATATATAGAACAGTGTCACAGCTTTATTTCCCTTCACGTTAACTTCACACTGGTTTACAACCAATTATCCCCCTCAGCCTGTGGCCAACTAACATCCAGTCTGTTTCACCCATGTGTTCCTACATGCATTCCCTTCTAGCCTGACTGCTGGGTGCTCCCTTCATATACTAGTTATATGTCCACCATTAGTTCTGATTAATATTAGAATTTGCAGATTGCTGCGCATACTTACTGAAATTGCTAACTACTATTTTACAATATGTTTGACCCCCAGTAGCCGATGACAAAACTCAATGGGCTCTAGTGGCGTTGTTAAATAAAGCAAACTTTTTGGATTGGCTCGGCTGAATTTGCTGACCTTCTACCTTCTGCAATGGAACCCAGCATTCTCACAGATTCACTCAACGCGTCCGGTCAGATCCGAGGGAAGTTAGAGATGTGACCGGTTATTCACCACCCTCCTGGAAGGGTGCGGGTAAGGGACTGCTTTATGGTTCGAACCCGCTCTTCTCGGCATTCCAGGGCTAGCATGCTAACCATTACACTACCTAAGCTCCCTAATGCAATCATCCTATCCACGCCTACCTGTCTATGAGGCTGCTTGTCTGAGAGGTCAGTGCAAACTATTACATAATTATATTCCTACCTATGTCTATTCATATAAAGGTGCTATATTTGCATATATATCCAAGTAAATGCTTAGATATATAAATGTGTTATATCTCCATATATATTTAAATATATGTGTAGATATATAAATGTGCTATGCTTGCATATGTATGTCTACACATATTCATATATATATATAAATGTGCAATATTTGCATATATGCTTAATAAATGTATGCTTAGTACACTAAATGTATGCTTAGTATATTAATGTGCTATTCTTACATATATATCTACACATATTCATATATATAAATGTGCTATATTTACATGTATATGTCTACATAACTATATGCCTAGTATATAAATGTGCTGTACTTCCATATATATGTGGTATTCTCTGTGGTGGAGTGGTTAGAGTGTCTGACGTTTTTCTAGGTCGGACTCCTAATCTGAAGGTCAGTGGTTCGATTCCCCGTGCCCTCACCTCTACCAATTTGGATTTCCACCGCTGTGTATAACTTACAGCATCATCAAATGCCAGTTGCTCTCATACCATGTCTATGTGGGTCGGTAAAAGTGTAGGCTCGGGCTTTCTAACGACAAACTGTCTAATGGTGAAAACAAGTCTATTCAGACTTATCCATGATAGGCAGTATAAATCTTCAAGGGAAAAAAAAAATGTCTACACATATTCATATATATATATAAATGTGCTATATTTACATGTATATGTCTACATAAGTATATGATTAGTATATGAATGTGCTGTACTCCATATATATGTCTACACATTCATATATATATATATATAAATAAGTGTGCTATATTTGCATATTATGTATATGTAGTGTATAAATGTGCTATATTTGCACATATATATTACACATTTACTTACGAGTAGAGTGTTATTAACTTCCGCCATTGGCTTCACTTCCGCGGCCTCTGTCACCTGTCAGTGTGTCTGGCGGGAGGGTAGGTGTCTGTCTGAGCCGACCGGAAACCAGTCTGCATAATAGATGTCACCAAATTAACCGGAAGTGTTTTTCAACCAAGCAGAGCTGCTCATGCCGCACCACCTGTCGCTAGTTTCTCCCACCTGAGCGATAAGGATATGGCTGATTCTGCGCGCGCATCCTGGTAAGCTAAACCGGAAGTAGAACAGGCAGGTATATTTAATTTGTGTCTTTTATATATGTCACTATTGTCGTTATTAATATTATTCTTGGTTGCTCATCGGTGGCGACGATGACAGCAACTAACTTGTGAACTCGTCAATGACTGATGAGTCCAATTTGTGCTTGGAATGTGCGGTGGCACATTGGACAGGTGTGTGTGTAACTGCAGTTAAAGACACTGGTAGGTGAAGGAGACGATAAACCGAATTGATAAGAGCGCTTGTTTTCCACGCGGGCAGCTGTGGCTTGGAACCCGGAGCAAATCAAACCAATGACTTATATTATCAAGTTTACGCTTGTCGCCACCCAGCCTGGTGCTTGGCACAAATAGGATGAGATAAGGACTGCTTTTTGCTTAGTACCGGAATAATGTGACGGAGTGGGATTATCGGTCATGGGGCTGATGGCGCCAGCTCTCCCAATCAGGCAGCACTATGAAGTCACCATGACTGCGCACTGTCACAAGTCGGTGCCCATCCTGACATGACCTTAGATGTTGCTTGGATGCAAAACCCGCATCAAGCATATACACATATTAGGAAACAGTTCCAGGAAAGATGGAACTGTGCAGGTAAGCAACCACCCTCGCTGAATATGGCAGCAGATAAAAACCAGCAGATTATACAAATTTAAGTGGAAAGTAGAGTATCTCATGAATTAATAGCTAATCAACTTACAGGTGATAGCTCGACTACTCCGCAGAGCACCAGGCGCGGTGGCCGAATCGGTAGAGCGTGGGCCTCGCGTGTGGGAGATCGGGAGTTCGGTTCCCAGTCGAGTCAAACCAATGACTTATACAATTGATACTTGTCACTTCCTAGCCTGGTGCTTGGCATTAATAGGATAGGGCAAGGACTGGTTAGGTCAGTTAAAGATAATGCGACTGAGCGGGATGTTGGGTCATGGTGGCATGGGGCAGCACTATAAAGCCACCATTAGTGCACACTGTCACAAGTCCGATGGGTACCGACTTGTTTGATTGATTGAATCAAACAATCAATCAAACAAGTCGGTACCCATTCTGATATGACCTTACATGTTGCTAGGATGTAAAACTCCAACACCCTACCAACGAACTCTGCGAAACTCTACAGAGAGGTGGATATTCATAATGAAATGTAGGTGAGTGACATTTCTTTTCCGGGAAGCCTGACATGCTGGATCCACGAACAGCTTAGCATTATTACTAGCCAATGTAGGCTAGTCAGTATTGGTCACGTGATTTGTGATGTATGGATGCAATGGGCCGTATTCGATTATGAGGAACCGAGCGACTCGGGTAACCCGAGGGGTTAGGATTTCAAATCGAACACCGCGAGTGGAGTCTAAAAATACACTGGCCGTGTGCAAAGCGACCCGATCCCAGTAACCCACGTCTTGGCTGGGGGCGGCTCGGAGCAATGACGTCACATTTGTGCTGGTACCTAGAGCTACCTGTACAAGTCATACGTGTTGATTTAATGGTTTTACCGTCGTTGCCTCTCCCCCACCCGTCTCCCCACTACCTCTCCCCCTCCAGATTAATTAAATGGAAATATAACTAAATTATGCAATCATAAAATACTTTAAATCCGAATTTTTCTGTAGTTATATCGGTTATTAAACAAACAAAAGGTTTTGGATTAAGGCACCATTTTTTCCACCCCGAGTGTGTTCGTTTATGCAACCCGAGGTCGTATGGCCTGCACATGCGCCAAAAAGTGGCTCGGGCGACCCGAGCTGTTTACTCGAATATGCTCATGGTGAATGACTGCCAGGTATTTGCTACCAACTAATTATGAAACTAGATATGAAATGGCAGCAACTAGAATACACATATGTCAAATGGCATTGTGCACTCATGTCAACTGTATAGTGCTGCCCCACTGGGAGACCAGGCCACCAGCACCATGACCTGATATCCCACTCAGTCACATTATCCTGACACTGAGCCAACCAGTCCTGGCCCTATCCTAATAACACAGAGCGATTGGCTAGGAAGCGACAAGTATCAATTTGTAAGTCATTGGTTTGACTCGACCAGGGTTCAAACCCATAAACCCATGGATTCGGATCCCCTGATCTACCAAAAACAGGAGACGGATGCTCAACTCATTCAGCCATCCCGTCTGGTCGAATCTGGTAGCGAGATAAGGCAGCCAGAAAGTTTTGGGGAAAGTCACAAAATCGAGAACAGAGCAGGTGAAATGGCCAGGGCCCGTATGCATGGGGCGGTGTTATCGAGCCAAAACTGGTTTTGGATGGGATTTTTAGTTTAGCGGCGAAAAGTCAGTATGCATGGGCCGGTGTTAGGGTGGGATGGTGGGAGGGAAGGTGGGAGGGTGGGATGGTGGGAGAGAAGGTGGGAGGGTGGGATGGTGGGAGAGAAGGTGGGAGGGTGGGATGGTGGGAGGGATGGTGGGAGGCTGGGATGGTGGGAGGGCGGGATGGTGGGAGGGGATGGTGGGAGGGTGGGATGGTGGGAGGGTGGGTGGGATGGTGGGAGGGTGGGATGGTGGGAGGGATGGTGGGAGGGTGGGATGGTGGGAGGGAAGGTGGGAGGGTGGGATGGTGGGAGGGAAGGTGGGAGGTGGGATGGTGGGTAGGGAAGGTGGGAGGGTGGGATGGTGGGAGAGAAGGTGGGAGGGTGGGATGGTGGGAGGGATGGTGGGAGGGTGGGATGGTGGGGAGGGAAGGTGGGAGGGTGGGATGGTGGGAGGGATGGTGGGAGGGTGGGATGGTGGGAGGGAAGGTGGGACGGTGGGGATGGTGGGAGGGAAGGTGGGAGGGTGGGATGGTGGGAGGGATGGTGGGAGGGTGGGATGGTGGGAGGGAAGGTGGGAGGATGGGATGGTGGGAGGGAAGGTGGGAGGGTGGGATGGTGGGAGGGTGGGTGGGGGGATGGTGGGAGAGAAGGTGGGACGGTGGGATGGTGGGGGGGAGGTGGGGGGTGGATGGTGGGAGGGAGGTGGGAGGGTGGGATGGGGGAGGGAAGGTGGGAGGATGGGATGGTGGGATAGGGAAGGTGGGAGGGTGGGATGGTGGGAAGAAGGTGGGAGGGTGGGATGGTGGGAGGGAAGGTGGAAAGGGTGGGATGGTGGGTGGGAAGGTGGGAGGGTGGGATGGTGGGAGGGAAGGTGGGAGGGTGGGATGGTGGGAAGGAAGGTGGGAGTTTGGGATGGTGGGAGGGAAGGTGGGAGGGTGGGATGGTGGGAGGGAAGGTGGAAAGGGTGGGATGGTGGGAGGGAAGGTGGGAGGGTGGGAGGGTGGGAGGGAAGGTGGGGGAGCAAAATGTCGGATGTTAAGAGAATGGTAGGGGGTAGGAGGGGGGAGGGTGGGAATGAAGGAAGAGGTGGGTGAGTGAGAAGAAAAATAATATTTCAAGAGGATCACAATGAGCCTGGAAGTGTATTAACGTGTCCCGCAAAACACATTTAGAGCAGCGTGGCCCAAAGAGCTTTTGCAGCTCAGCAGCAGAGGCCACTTTGCCACAGGGAAAATGATAAGACATGTGTGTCACGGCTAAAGGTATTAATGACTTTTCCTGGTCATCATCATCATCATGCTGTCGGTCGCGATGCGACAAAGACTGCTTCATTACTTGACTGCCGCTCTCCATTTAGCTCTCTGCTGTGAGAGTTGTGTCCATGAGTCGGTCTTAATGTCTCTCAGCTTCAGGTTTCTCTTGATGGTATCTTTGAACCGGAGGCGGGGGCGCCCTCTCTTTCTGTAGCCAAAAGACAGTTGAGAATAGAGGATCTGCTTTGGTAGCCTGTCTGATGACATCCTCATGAGGTGTCCAGTCCACCGGAGATTCTTTTGATCAGAAGATCTTCCATAGAGGGCAGCCCATCCGTTCGAGTATTTCCTTATTCGTCACTTTGTCCTTCCAGGTTAGCCTCATGATTGAACGCAGATGTCGCATCATGAAGGCATGCAGCTTTTTCACCTGCTGTCTGTACACTGTCCAGGCCTCGGCTCCGTATAGTAGGGTGGATAGCACGATTGCGCGGTAGATCTTACCTTTGACCCGAATGGACACATGGTGGTTGTTCCAGAGTCTCTGGCGTAGTCGGCCGAAAGATGCGCTAGCCTTGGCCATCCTCCTCTGTATCTCAGCATCAATGCGTCCATCACTTGATATTGTGCATCCGAGATAGGTGAATTCCGGAACAGAGTTCAGCTTGTTTCCGTCAACCATGATCTCCTCCTCTCGGGTTCTTGTAGAGTTGGGTTGGTACAGCACCTCCGTCTTCTTGATGTTAATTTTCAGGCCAAACTTCTTTGATGCATCGGAGAAAGCGTCCACTATTTTCTGGGTCTCTTCAGCAGAGTGGGCAACCAGTGCACTGTCATCTGCGAATAGTAGCTCTCTCACCAGTATCTGAGTAGTCTTGGTCTTCGCTCTGAAGTGTGCGACATTTGAATAGGTCAGCGCTCTGTCTGGATGGGGTGGGATGGTGGGAGAGAAGGTGGGAGGGTGGGATGGTGGGATAGGGATGGTGGGAGGGTGGGATGGTGGGAGGGAAGGTGGGAGGGAAGGTAGATAGAAGATAGAAGAAAAGAGCATTGTGGATGCCATTTAATGGCTGAGTTGAGGACACTGGTTCAGCCGGGTGTGTGTTGTTGTTTATGTCCTAGCAACATTGAAGGTCATATCAGGACGGGTACCGACTTGTCACAGTGCACAGTCCTGGCGACTTTATACTGCTTCCCCACTGGGAGACCAGGCCGCAGCATCATGACCCGATATCCCACACAGTGATATTATTCTGATACTGAGCTAACCAGTCTGTGTCCTATCCTATTAATGCCGAGTGCCAGGCTCGGTATCAACAAGTATCAATTTGATTAGTCATTGGTTTGACTCGGCTGGGATTCGAACTCCGGACCTTCCACACGAGAACCTGTTGCTGTACCGATTCGGCCACCACGTCCAGTGGTTCAGTCGGAGAGTAGTAGTAGGGGTGCAGGTGGGTGTTGGGGTGGGAGACTTCCTCTATCGTCTAACTAGGGCAAACCCAAACCGGATGTCATGGCTGAATGAGATGAGCGTTCTCACTATGTAAAGTATGTATCTTTATACTCGCATAATTCGTCATACATCACATATATATAAGATTTGGGTCATTCTCAGAGACTGGGATATAATCAATGTTGCTTAACTGAAACCAATCAGATCTTATTTGAAGTTATTGTCTACGTTAAAATTATGTTAAGGATGTGTGTTAAAACAATAGATCTTACACAGTTAATTTAAAAGTTTTTTTCAATTTGCATCAAATCAACATAACAAAGTGAACATTTTTTTTTTCAATTCAGAAATATGCACAACATAAACCTTCATATGAACACGGATTCTGTTATTATTTCGGATGTTTTATGCTATTATTTACAATGTTTTAACTTTCAGCTTCCATATCACGAATTAGGTAACAGTTTCTAAGATTGACCCACATATGGAAACAGATTAATAAGTAAAGCTTGTTTTATTTAACGATGCCTCTAGAGGAAATTGATTTTCATCATCAGCTATTGTATGTAAAAGTATGGGCATTCTGACATATTTCTTTGGAGGAAACCCTCTGCTGGCACACAGCTTTTGATAGATTAATAAGCAGTAATTTAGCCATTTATACCTACCTGCTAAAATACCTCAGGGAGTTTGATGCCCCTGCCTTGCAAAGTTATAAACCACTGCCTTGTGGTGTACAGGTACTTGACAGAACCAAAGGCTACGGGAGCAAACCCTAACAGAAAACCATGCTTCCGTGGCAGCATTAAGCGCGGTGATGAATGGATCTGCCAACATCTCCTGACCAGCCACTACAGGGACAAATAGCTTGCACCTGTCTTGTTTGCACCTGTTCTTCCCGGTGTGAGACCTCTATTTGCTCCCCAAGAGAGTGCTGCTAGTAACTTGCAAAAGCCAGCAGCACTTCAAGACTTTGCAAGCAGCTTTTATGAAATGCACAACCGCACAAAATAGCAGTGCTTAAGAAATAAAAGCAGTCTTTGTCGCATTGCTACAGACAGCATGATGATGATGATGAATTTCTCCTTCTTCCCAGAATGAATACAACATAGACCTATTAACCCATTCACCAGGTTGGGGAAACACCTGGAATGTGGGTCTGTTGATACAATCAGATTCATTGATGTAATTCAGTACGGGATAACTCCAAGCATATATCCAGTTTGCATGTGGGAGTTCTGTCAGAGCGTAGAGGCAGAGTGGATGGTTTTGCCTAATGACGCCCCCCCCCTCCTCCTCCCGCTCATCCACCCACACATTGCTGGTGGGGAGGAGGAGAGGGTGAGGGAGGAGGGAAGGAGGGGACACCTACCCAGTGTAGGGTTGTTCTGTAGAACACTTATCACTGCCCTCTAACCAGAGCTGAGTTACTCCCGGTTTGACACACCACCACTTGTTGACCCTTAATGGTGAATATACATATATATATATATATCTATATGTATACACATACACACCTATTTATACATATCATTCATACACACACATACATATAGTATGATATACATAATGCGTATATATACATATATAGACATACTTGCACACACATGTATGTACACATGAATACACATGAATACACAGCACACCAAAATTAATGTGTGTATGTGTGTGGGGGGTCTAAGCACTATAATGGAGCAGCAGACTGGCATTGACTTCTAGCCTCCCCACCACCCCCCCAACACACCCCAGTCTTTCAAACTCACCTAGCTAAACAGTGGGAGCAATGCGCGGGGGTGAAGGTAGGGGGGTGGGGGTGGGGGGTGGTGGTGGGGTAAGTTGATGTTAACCAGTAAAGCCCTGGTCAAGGGGCTGTCACATTATGATGCATTGCACAAACATACGCTGACATAAGTGATGTACATCGATGCTCGTTAAGGGGTCGCCAAAGTTTTGTTCATGTAAAAAACTTTTGACGTACGACAACATATGGGTGTTATGTCAGCCGAATGTTATGTATACATTAGGCATAAGTCGATCTACATTAGACTACGTTAGATGTATGATGTTCACTACATTGCACTACGTTGACCTACGTTAAAGGCAGTGGAAATGTACAGTCCGAATATGGACAAGGTATGTCTAAGGTATGTCTAACATACAGCTAATGTATGTCTAACATACATCTAACATACATCTAACATACGTTTTGCATTTCTCTACCATGTATTGACGTATGTAACATATGAGGCGTATTTATGGTGATCGAATAACGTATGTAATGTTCACCTGCGTTCTGCAAATGTACCGTGAGTGTAATTCGAGTGTTTTTTTGCCAGGAGGCACATTAGCCATATATTGGCCATATGTTGGCCATATGCTATGTATACAGTATCTATACGTCCAATTTTGCCCCCCATGCCAAAAGGTTTGACGCATCTCGACGTAAAAAAGTGATTTTACGCGTTGGCCACGCGCTTTCAAGATGCATTGTAATGTGACAACCCCTTCACATAGCCATTAGTGGACATAACTGAACGTAGTGGAGGCTAACGTAGTTGAACATAGATGAATATAGTTGAACATACCGGCATCCTTACTTGTCCTTAATGTTAACTTGATAATAATGTGGGTGAGCCGTGATCTCCGATTTAATTTCTGGACATGTTCAAAAGAGCAGTACATTAAAGGCTGAATTTGCATCTGTGAATCTAATGTACTCTGGCGAAGTCAAATATAGTAAAATGTACCTCTTAATGCACTCTAGCATACTCTAGCGTACTCTGGCATACTCTAGCGTAATTTGAATTGCACAAAACCATGGCCATTTCACGTCATGCATGCCATGGTCACATAGCCATTAGTGGATGTAGTTGAACGTAGTTGAATGTAGTCGATGCTAACGTAGTTGAAAGTAGTTGAACCTAGTTGAACGTAGTTGAACATACTTGAACGTACCAGCATCAATACCGTAACGTATCTATCCATATCATTTGTTGGCTCATCAAACAAAACCTGCCGTACCTGGTCATTATCCGGAGACTTGGCCGTACCTTAACTTATTTCAACGTAGTTTAACAAACTTACACCACGTTTGACCCACGTTAGCCTCCACTACATTCACCTACATTCAACTACGTCCACTAACGGCTGTGACCAGCTCTTCCTGTTCTCTCATCTGCCGGGATTAAATGTCGTCTGCTGTGGATCAAAACCAGACAGGATGACCAAGAGTATTGATCTTCAGCTTCGCATGTAGCAGTTCCTGGAATTCAGACCCTGGGTTCAATCCATTGCCGAGTAAAACCAAAGACTTAAACACGTATCCTGTTCACTTCCCAGCCCAGTGCTTGGCATTATTACCAGTATAGGGCATGGAACAGTGAAACCTGGAATGATGAAGACCGCTTGTTCGTGATTGAAATTTCCCTAGCTGGTTGGTGGGTTGACGGATTGTTACGTCCTGGCAACATATAAAGTCCTATCAGGATGGGTACCGACTTGTGACAGTACGCAGTCATGGCAATTGTATAGTGCTGCCCCACTGGGAGACCAGGCCGGCAGGACCACGTCTCGATATCTCACTCAGTAACAGTATCCTGATATTGTGCTAACCAGTCCTTGCCCTATCCTAATAATGCCGAATGCCTGGCTGGGAAGTGACAAGTATCAATTTTAATGTCATTGCTTTGACTCCACCAGGGTTCCAATCCCACGATCTACCATACCGGGAGACGGGCATTCAACTCATTTGGCCATCCCGTCTGGTCCCCTAGCTTAATCAAGAAAGACAAATTTAACAGACAAAGCAAAAGACAAATTCACTGAAATGTTTGTTAATAAGTAATATGGACACAACATATATCTTTATTTCTCATGGTCATAACCCGGAAACTTGGCCAATCAAGTTCAAGGTGCATCTATATTACTGGCCCCTCTTCACGAGTGTGTGTATGTGTGCCAGTATGTAGGCATCATATATTTTGTCAGCTTCCCTATTCAATATTAAATAAATTGTAGACTGTGAAAGTCCATCCCAATCTATATGAAAACTGTCTGGCTTTTTCAATATGCCTTGAGAAACTGAGACGGCTTGAAAACACAGTGGTGGTCCCCTACCTGGGCATTGGGTGGGAGAGGATCTCTCTGGCGGGCAGACCGGAAGTCATTGAGAACGGTGCATATTTAACGCCGGAGACAATGTCAGTAGCAATGGATCCACTTGTTCACGTGCAAAGCACTAGTGGCTCTCATGAATTTGTGGTGCCGAGTGGGTCGGCCACGGTGTGCGCGGGTGTGTGGTGATGGTGGTGTGGTGGTGGTGTGGTGGTGGTGTGGTGGTGGTGTGGTGGTGGTGTGGTGGTGGTGTGGTGGTGTGGTGGTGTGGTGGTGTGGTGCTGGTGGTGATGGTGCGGTGGTGGTGATGGTGAGGTGATGGTGCTGTGGTGGTGGTGGTGATGTGGTGGTGGTGGTAGAGGTGGTGGTAGTGGTGTGTGGAAGTATGGTGTGGTGGTGTTGTTGGTAGTGGTGGTGGTGTAGTGGTGTGGCGATAGCGGTGGTGGAGTGCTGGTGATGGTGGTGGTGGTGGTGGTGATGTGTGGTTGTGGTGGTGGTGATGGTACTGGTGTGTGGTAGTGGTACAGACCATGTGGTTACAATGGTGGAGGTGGTGTGGTGAGGACGGTTGTGGTGGTGGTGATGGTACGGGTATGTGGTGGGGGTGGTGGTGGTACTGACCATGTGGTTACAATGCTGGAGGTGGTGTGGTGAGGATGGTTGTGGTGGGGTTGATGGTAGTGATGTGTGGGGGTGGTGGTACTGCCCATGTGGTTATAATAGTGTAGGTGGTGTGGTGAGGATGGTTGTGGTGGTGCTGATGGTAGTGCTGTGTGGTGGTGGTGGTTCTGACCATGTGGTTACAAGGGCAGAGGTGGTGTGGTGAGGATTGTTGTGGTGAGGATTGTTGTGGTGGTGGTGATGGTAGTGGTATGTGGTGGTGGTGCTACTAACCATGTGGTTACAAGGGCGGAGGTGGTGTGGTGAGGATGGTTGTGGTGGTGGTGATGGTAGTGGTGTGTGGCGGTGGTGGTACTGCCCATGTGGTTACAATTGTGGAGGTAGTGTGGTGAGGATGGTTGTGGTGGTAGTTATGGTAGTGGTGTGTGGTGATGGTGGCGGTACTGACCATGTGGTTACAATAGTGGAGGTGGTGTGGTGAGGATGGATGTGGTGGTGGTGATGGTAGTGGTGTGTTGTGGTGGTGGTACTGCCCATGTGGTTACAATGGTGGAGGTAGTGTGGTGAGGATGGTTGTGGTGGTAGTTATGGTAGTGGTGTGTGGTGATGGTGGCGGTACTGACCATGTGGTTACAATAGTGGAGGTGGTGTGGTGAGGATGGATGTGGTGGTGGTGATGGTAGTGGTGTGTGGTGGTGGTGGTACTGACCATGTGGTTACAATAGTGGAGGTGGTGTGGTGAGGATGGTTGTGGTGGTGGTGATGGTAGTGGTGTGTCGTAGTGGTGGTGGTACTGACCATGTGGTTACAATGATGGAGGTGGTGTGGTGAGGATGGTTGTGGTGGTAGTTGATGGTAGTGGTGTGTGGTGATGGTGGCGGTACTGACCATGTGGTTACAATAGTGGAGGTGGTGTGGTGAGGATGGTTGTGGCGGTGTTGATGGTAGTGGTGTGTTGTGGTGGTGGTGGTACTGACCATGTGGTTACAATGACGGAGGTGGTGTGGTGAGGATGGTTGTGGCAGTGTTGATGGTAGGGGTGTGTGGTAGTGGTGGTGGTACTGACCATGTGGTTACAACGGTAGAGGTGGTGTGGTGAGGATGGTTCTGGCAGTCAGCAAGCCGGCAAATGTGGGATGACTGTGCGGGGAGATTGTAGCCGTCAGCGGAAGCAGTATTACCGGGGTGGAGAGTGTGTGGTGAAGGTGGTGTGTAGGGTGTGGGTGGGTGGGGACAGAAGAGGAGATTGGCGGTGTGGGTGGCGGCTCCTGGTGGGAGTCTGGAGAGATGTTGAGGACAACATGAGATGGGTGGGATGGGAATGGGCTGGGGAGGAGGGTGGGGTGGGGGTGTGGGGGTGACACCAATGGCGTGACTGTGGGGAGGTGATGTAAGGACGACGTGGTGTGTGGAGATGTGTGTGGAGGTGTGTGTGGAGGTGTGTGTGGAGGTGTGTGTGGAGGTGTGTGTGGAGGTGTGTGTGGAGGTGTGTGTGGAGGTGTGTGTGGAGGTGTATGTGCGTGTGGGCGTGGGTGTGTGGATTGGTTGGTTGTTCGAGTTTTACGTCCTGGCAACATCAAAGGTCATATCAGGATAGGTACCGACTTGTGTCAGTGCACACTCATGGTGAATTTATAGGTAGTATATACGCGTATATGCTGGTGTAGGCACCCGCGGGCATTGACGAATGTATATATGAGCTGGTCATATTCGGGGCGTTTCGAACGCGCTGGCTCCGTGCTAAGCATTATGCACCCGCCGCTCGCTAGGCGGCGTGCCGGTAGTCGTATATAACCAAGGCGCTCGGCCGGCCCGGCGCCCGCCCACCTGATACGCACCCGGCCTGCGCGCCGGTCAGCTCACCTGAGAAAAACTTTTGTTTATTTTGATTTGGCGGTTATGCCAGCCAGATACGGTGTTCAGAGTGATAGTAGTAATAAACTGTATTATCCACACCTGGTTTTGTGTCGTCCTTAGCGGGTCTACAGTGCTGCCCCTCTAGGATACCAGGCTGCCAGCACCGTGAGACGATATCCCACTCAGTCACATTGTCCTGACACTGATCCATCCAGTCCTTGCCCTAATGTAATAATGGTGAGCACCTGGCTACGAAGTGACAAGTATAATATGTTAAGTAATTGTTTTGACTCGACCAGGGTTCGAAACAGTGGGTTCGAATCCCACGATATTCCAAAACGGGTGGCGGACGCTCAACTTAATCGGCCATCCCGCCCGGTGTGTGTATATGTGAGTGCGTGTATGTGAGTATGGGCAGTATGTGATGAAAGTGTGTCTATGATGCTAGGTTTATATATATATATATAAATATATATATATTTATAAACATATATACACATATGTGTAGCGGTGTGTGTGTGTGAGGTGTGTGTGTGTGTGAGAGGTGTGTGTGTGATGTAAGAGTACTGCACTGCGAGCCTTCGTGGAAAAGGAAGGTCGGGGCGGGGCCACTATTGATGACGACACAGAGCTATACTTAACGCCCCACGCTACCACCACTCCCACTCCCACCCATCTCTACCCCCTCCCCACCCCGCCACGCCAACGCTCATACTCCACATCTACCCGGATGGGCGTGAAATCACAATATGTGGCGACCATAGCACCGCGCGTTTGTTCTCTGTTGTTTGTTGTTGTTTTACGTCCTAGCAACATCTAAGGTTATATCAGGACGGGCACCGACTTGTGACAGTGCACACTCATGTCGACTTTATAGTGATGTCCCACTGGGAAACCAGGACATCGGCACCATGACCTGGTATCCCACTCAGTCGCATTATCCTGACAGTGAGCCAACCAGTCCTTGCCCTGTCCTAATAATGCCGAGTGCCTGGCTAGGAAGCGATAAGTATACATTTTTATGCCATTGGTTTGACTCGACAAGGGTTCAAACTCATGCACCGCGCGTCACCCTAGCCCGAGAGGGAGGTGGATACCAGCCATCACCCATGAGATGCACCAAATATATATTTTTATTTAACCAAATATATATATACATTGGTTAAACAGTATATATGAAGAGTTCAAGCGCAAAAAAAAAGTAAAAACCACTCCATTGGAATCAAACCTTCAAAAATTCATTTTGTTTGTTCGTTCATCGCTTTATTCAAAGCAGTCTTTGTCGCATCGCGACCGATAGCATGATGATGATGATGATATCATCATTATATCACACACAAAAGTGGAATTAGTGAGAATTAACATTAGTTTCTTGGATATATATTTTATTATAATTAACATTTTTGATTGGCGTTTGCCGGGTTTTACGCCTGAACTGTTCATTTGTTTATTTAAACCCAGAAACAAATGCCAACAACAATCCCCAACAATCATCAGCAAGATCAAGACTTCTTCGACCCCAGATATAAGGAACATATCCCTGGCAATTTCAGCATATTCCTCGATTTAAACAAATTCAACTTTCTTTTTAAATCTTTTTTTGTGTAATTATTTAAACCCAGACAGGATGGCTGAATGAGTTGAGCATCCGTCTCCCGTCTTGGTAGATGGTGTGATTCGAACCCATCAAACCCACTGGCTTGAACCCTGGTCGGCTCAAACCAATGACTTAACAATTTATACTTGTTGCTTCCTAGCCAGGCACTCGGCATAATTAGGATAGGGCAAGGACTGGTTGGCTCAGTGTCAGGATAACGTGATTGAGTGATCTATCAAGTTATGGTGCTGGCAGCCTGATTTCCCAGTGGGGCAACACTATAAAGTCGCTATTAGTGCGCACCATCACAAGCGGTACCTGTCCTGATATGACCTTAGATGTTGCCAGGACATAAAACTCTCACAACCAACCAACCAACAGTAAGTATTAAATTTATCTTTGTGTGTTTAAGAAATGTAAGGTGTTCTTGAATTTCTTAACTCTAAATCCGCGCTTGATGATAACGGACGAGAAGAGTATTTTCGGTACAACAGAGAATTCCACTGCATTAAAGTTGCATAGTTCGATGGGTTTAAGTTTCTGTAATGTTCTGAGAGATTAAACGGAGAATAAACATTGCCAAAACAACATTTCTAAAGATGCAGAAAGTACTAACATCTAGAGACATAAATATAAAAACAAGACTCTGACTGCTAAAATGCTATGTGTGGTCTACACTTTCATATTGCTGTGAGACATGGACTTTGAAGAAAGCAATAACAACAAAGCTCGAGGCATTTGAAATGTGGCAATACAGAAGAATGTTAAAAATCCCATGAACAGCAATGATAAGCAACGTGGAGGTCCTAACAAGAATGAAAATAAAGAGACAGATAATACAAACGATCAAAAACAGAAAGATTAAATACTTTGGCCACATGATACAACACCAGGAATCACAGAGAAGAATACTGGAAGGGAAGATAGAAGGGAAAAGACCAAGAGGGAGAAGGAGAACAACATGGATGGACAACATCACTGAGTCGACAGCAACGAGCTATGCGGAATGCGTGAGAGGAACGAATGACAGGAAGAGATGGAGGTCCATTGCAGCCAACCTTCTTCGAGAAGACGGCACCCATTGATTGATTGAATGTTCTGAGATAAAAATATTAGGTTGATCGATGTGATCTACATTACTTTAGTTTGAAGTTACTTTTATTTGAAATAGCTAACTTTTGAGATATTTTTTTAATTCTTTTTTATTGAGGCTGTATTTATACTGTCCATAGCATAAAAGCCTGGGTAATCAGGCTTGTTTCCAATGCTGGTCAGCTGTAGTGTTGGTGTTATCTTATCACACAGTAGCTGTTGATAAGGTATTTGATTGCCTGCATTTCAGTAGCAGATATATATTTGGTTGGTATGGTTAGTAGCCTATGTTAGTGTTTTTGGATTTTCTTGGCATATGTTTTTTTGTTTTGTTTTTTTTTCTTCTTTTTTTTCTTGAATATTTATACTGCCTATCATGGATAAGTCTGAATAGACTTGTTTTCACCATTAGACAGTTTTGTGATAGAAAACCCGAGCCTACACTTTTACTGACCCAAGGGATTTTTAACCTCCCACACCACATAGACATGGTATGAGAGCAACTGGCCTTTGATGACGCTGTAAGTTATACACAGTGGTGGAAATCCAAATTGGCAGAGTTGCGGGCATGGGAATCGAACCACCGACCTTCAGATTAGGAGTCCGACCCAGAAAAACGTCAGAGACTCTAACCCACTCCGCCACAGAGAACTGCTCTTACTACTAGGCTAGCCTACTACTATTTACATATCATAGGCGTGATATGTATTGTAGTGCTGTGTTATCTGGCTATTTTTGGCATGGTTACCTTCCATTGGGCGTCCCGCTGGTGTATATTTGAAGTTCAAACAGGCACAATTAATTCTGGCAAGCCTGCCAACATTCTAACACCATAGGCTGCTGTAGTGACAGGTTCTATTAAATTGCTTCAGTATTCCCTTCTATGTGGCGACACAATGATGAATGAGTACACCACCATCTAAGTTCGATATATAAAATACAATCTAGATAATTGCTTTGGTTTGGAAAATTTGACTTTTCATCGGACTATGCAGTTTTAAGCCCCAGTCACACTACATCTTGTGACCACTTGCAACCATTTTGCGACCACTTTAAACCCACAGTCACCAGCCACCTCCTTGTGATCAAAGCAATGGTGGGTGACCTCCTTGCACAGTTGCATCCATTTTGGTCGCAAGCAGGGTTTTAGTGCAGTAGCTGCTACTGCCTTGTGAGCATTTTGGTGACAAGAAGGTCGGCGACGACCGAGGACCATTGTGTAACCACGCTATGACAATTTGCGACCACTTTGCGACTGCTTATGACCGCTTTGCGAACATCTTTTGTTGCAACGTCCTTGTTAGCATTTTGGTGACAAGGAGGTCGGCGACCACCGAAGACCATTGTGTAACCATGCTATGACAACTTGCAACCATTTTGCGACCACTTATGACCTCTTTGCAGCCATCTTTTGTTGTAACCTCCTTGTTAGCATTTTGGTTGCAAGGAGGTTGGCGACCACCGAGGACCATTGTGTAACCAGATCACGACAACTTGCGACTATTTTGCGGCCACTTATGACTTCTTTGCGACCAACTTTTGCTTATGGTCACAAGCGCTGAAGCGGTGGCAAGCGTAGTGTGACTGGGTTATTAGATATTTGTATAGACTGTATATACGTCTTTCATACGTCTTTCGCTCCAACTGGGAGAAGGGGGCTGGTGTGCAGTGGTGTGTGACGCATAGACGCGTGGCACCACTAAGCGGACAAACCTAGAACTGCCATATCATCGACAGTCTCGGATCCAATGTGGTACAAACTTAGCAACTACAGGAAGCAATAAATGCATAAATAGATATGTATGTTATATGTTGGTTATTTATATCCACATACTAATTTGTATTTATATATATACAGTAAAACCTCTCTATACCGACCCCTCCACATATCGACCACTCCCCTATATCGATCTCTTTATTTGAGTCCCAACAATACCATTGTAAGGATATTCTAACTCTCTAAACCGACCACCTCCCTAAATGGACCACCATGGTCGTTTGATTGAGAGAGGTTTTACTGTATACAGTAAAGCCTCTCTAAATATCCTTACAATGGTATTGTTGGGACCCAAATAAAGAGATCGATATAGGGGAGTGGTCGATCTGTGGGGAGTCGGTATAGAGAGGTGTTACTCTATATATATGCTACATAAACTATTATGCAAATATGAATAGCTTCTATAACACATATATATATATATATACTATATATCAACTGTATGAATATAAATAGTTCGTGTATCACATACATATGTACTATATAAACTAGTTCATGTATGTGAATAGTTTCCATAGCTATATAAACTCGTATGAACATAGTTTCCATACATATTTATGTGATACATAAGCATTATACAAGTATAATTAATCAGAAGCTTTCCACTCCAGTTATTTTGTTCTCCAGCTTCAGACATCAACTGTAGTGTTCTTATTATTTTAATTCCGTGCCATCCTGGAGTGGGACATAACTCAGTCAGTAGAGTGTCGACCTGTGAAGGTGTGGGTCATCCAATCGATCCTGCTCAGTGGACACATTTGCAGTTTGGGCTATTTTCAGTTCCAACCAGCGGTCCACAACTGGTTCACCAAAGGCTGTGTATGTGCTGTGCTGTCTGTGGGAAAGTGCATATAAAAGGCCCCTTGCTGCTTCTCGGAAAGAGTAGTCTATATGGCGGCAGTGGATTTCCTCCAAAGAAATAAGTCAGAATGACCATGTGTTAGACATCCAATAGCCGATGATAAAAATCAATGTGCTCTATAGACGTTGTTAAATAAAACAAACTTTTTTTTAATCGACTGCCATCCTCGCACAACCTCAGGCCGATTGTGGCGCCACCTGTCGGTATATTCATTAACTTGTCAGGCCACGTGCCCTCATTCTGCCCGCGACAAACTAGTTATGTGAATATAAATAAAGGTCTCAAACCATTTCATTATAATTCTCAAACTATTTTATTTATTTTCTTGTCTGCCCCTTCAAGCCACCATGCAAATACGCATGGTGCCATCTGTGTCTACCTTTAGCGCTAAAACAGGATTACACTTTCAGTCAAACTCGACACACTGACCAATTTGATAAAGAGCACATGGCCTCTGATGCGGAAAGTCAGGGGTTCGAATCCTGGCCGAGAAAAACGAATGACTAACAAAATTGATGCATGTTTGTTTGTTTGTTGTTTTACGTCCTAGCAACATCTAAGGTCATATCAGGACGGGGTTTGATGCATGTTGCTACCTAGCCTACCACTCAGCATCACTAGGATAGGGCAGGTGACTGGTTAGCTCAGTATCAGGATAACATGACTCAGTGGGATATCAGGCTATGTTGCTAGCGGCCTGGTCTCCCACTGGCACAACAATATGTAGCATACACTGTCAGAAGTCAGTACTCGTCCATGCGTGTTGCTAGGATGTAAAACCCCAACAAACCCACTGCTTTCACTCAGAATGAGCCAGATAAAATGGATGCGTTGTATATTAAAGGGTGAATTGAATGCCGTTTATACCAGACGGGATGGCCGAATGAGTTAGAGCATCCGTCTCCCGTATTGGTCGACCATGGGGTCGTGGGTTCGAACCCTGGTAGAGTCTAACCAATGACTTAATATTGGATACTTGTCGCCTCCTAGCCAGGCGCTCAGCATCAATAGGATAGGGCAAGGACTTGTTGGCTCAGTGTCGGGATAATGTCACTGAGTCGGATATCAGGTCATGGTGCTGGTGGCCTGGTTTCCCAGAGCGACAGCACTATAAACTCACCGTGAGTGTACACTATCACAAGTCGGTACCCCTCCTGATATGACCTTAGATGTTGCGAGGACGTAAAACAACAACACAAACACAAATTCCACTCAGTTGGCACCCGGACCTGGGCTGCCTGGCACATCGCACTTTGAACATTATTCTTGTATATCTACACTAAAACCTCTCTAAATCTACCGACCGTGGGACCGACTTTAAATGGTCGATTTAGGGAGGTGGTCAGCTTAGGGAGTTTTTGTTTGTTTGTTACAATGGCGATCAACTATAATATAAAGTCGTCATGAATGCGCACTGTCACAAGTCGATACCTGTCCTGGTATGACCTTAGATGGCACCAGGACGTAAAACTCCAACAACCAACCAACTATAAAGTCGCCATGAGTGCACACTCTCACAAGTCCATACACATCCTGATATGACCTTAGATGTTGCCAGGATGTAAGACTCCAACAACCAGCCAACTATAATATAAAGTCACCATGAGTGCGCACTGTCACAAATCGATTCACATCCTGATATGACCTTAGATGGCACCAGGACATAACATTCCAACAACCACCCAACTATAATATAAAGTCGCCATGAGTGCGCACTGTCACAAGTCGATACACATCCTGATATGACCTTAGATGTTGCCAGGACGTAAAACTCCAACAGCCAAACAACGATAATATAAAGTCACCATGAGTGCGCACTGTCACAAATCGATACACATCCTGATATGACCTTAGATGGCACCAGGACGTAAAACTGCAACAACCACCCAACTATAATATAAAGTCGCCATGAGTGCGCACTGTCGCAAGTCGATACACATCCTGATATGACCTTAGATGTCGCTAGGACTTAAAACTCCAACAACCAACTATAATATATAGAAGCTGTCGGCGAATCGTTGGTAAGTGGGCGCCGCCTGACGGGGGCGTTTGCGTGTCTCTCCGCCGGCTCCGTCCCACCCCATCCCGGCGGTGGGCGCGCTGGTCCCCGGGCGCAATGACCGGCCGCGGCGCAACCGGAGCCGGCGGAGGCGGCCGTTGTAGCGGCGTGCTTTGTGAGGCGAGATTGGGTTGTCAGTTAGGAGAAGAGCGTTTATCTCCAGAGTCGGGCGGCGCGGGTTTACTTACAGCTGCATAGTCCGGTTGAAAACATAACATTTTTAAAACCAAATCAATTATTTAGATTTGATTCTACACATGAAGATTTCAGGCGCAAAATCCTGCAAACGCCGATAAAATAATTAAAAAAATTAAATTTTAATTTATTTTTTATGAAGTTAGTTAGTTTTATTTCTTACTGATCCCACTTTGCTTGTGTTGAAATAATTATGTTGTGTTGAAATAATTATGGAAGAATGAACAACAAAATATGAATGTTAAAAATAGAGACCGTTTCGGAAGGTTTAATTGCAATGTTTATCTCAATTTTTGGATTGGCGTTTACGGGGTTTTGTGCCTGAACCCTTCATATCTGACTTAGAATAGATACTGATGCAGTTATTAAACATTTGTCACCACATATATATATATATATATATATATATATATATATATATATATATATATATATATATATATACAAGTATGTGTACATATGTAGTAATCTGCAATGAGCCCCACACACTGATCCCTGTTTGCAAAGAAGTAGCAACAGGTGGCAGCACGCTACCATGAACACTCCCTAGGGTTGATGACTGTTCCACCATTGCTTGTGGCCTCCCCCTGATTGGGGTTATGTGCTACCCGACCAGGCAGTGACAAGTCAGTCTATTCTGATCATGGCAGAATAAACCATGGAGCACCCTGGGGTTTGAAGCTATCTGGATGTTACTCCATTATTCCTCAAGCGGTGTCGGATGCGGTCCATCACAGATATATATATATATATATATTTATCTGTATGCCTTTGTGAGGGCTGGGTTATATCTTGCCTCACACCCATTGTTTATCGCTAATACCCCAGTTAATCTATGGCTTGTGACCACTGATGACCACTTTGTGATCACTTGGCGACTTTGCGACACAAAGGGCCAATAGACTAGAATGTCATTACAACTGCGCATGCGCTGAAAATGGCGTTGAGAGCAAAACACAGATGTACGGCCATTGAGTTTGCAGATACGCATAGGGAAAAACTTAGATTTTATCCAAAATTAATAGAAATACCTAACATTTTGACATAAACAATTGGATGCAATATAATGATATAATGAATATATTTAAGACACAACTAGCCATAGTTCAGCATTTTGAGCTAAGAAACATACAATTCCACACAAAACCATCAGTTACTTTAAGTCTGATATCCACATAACCATTATTAATTCCTGTTCTGAATATTAAAATGCCAAATGTGTTAACAGACACTTGTTTCAGAGAAATATATAACCAAATATCTGATTAACCAAATATTTGATTAACCCTAACCTCATTTTCTAGTTCTACATATGTCATTAACCATAGGATATAAATAAAAACATTAATAAAATAAGTAAAACTGACTCTGGCTATGGCTCCAACACTAGTCTGAATGCCCAGATGTGTCTAAATCTAAATGCACATGGCATAGGATGTGCTGATTAGATTGATGTAAATGCAATGCTGGATAAAAGATTAACAACTTAATTTATTATATATATATTTTTATATTTGGTATTCTATGTTTCAAACAACAGCTGAGATGAGCTGAAACTAGCACACTTCATAGCTGCACCTAGTGTATTTGCATGCACCATGTGCTTTGTGTGGGTTTGTTTTTCTTCCACACATCCCACAATGCACCGTGCCACTGGAATGATGAACCCGTCTATCAGTCAGCAACCAAATTTGTCGCAAGGAAGCTTTTGGTGCAGAAACTGCAACCTCCGTATATGATCAAAATAGTCGCCCTGAAGTCACCAAGTGGGTAACGACAGGTCAGCCACCGATTTTCGACCAGCAGACGGACAAAGGGTATTAACTGCCTAGAAGTAATAGTCGCGCCGGTCTACTTTGCCAGCGAAAGATGGCGGACTGTGTAGTCTCCTGTTAAACGCTCCTTATCACGTGACAGTGCAGACCTGCAGCCAACTGCGGAACGCCGAGTTCCCCAAATTGAACTGCGGAGTAATTTAAAGAAGCCCCTCTCTAATGAGTACATGTCACAATACGACCGATTTTCGACCAGCAGAGCGACAAAGGATATTACCTGCCTAGAAGTAATAGTCGCGCCGGTCTACTTTGCCAGTGAAAGATGGCGGACTGGGTAGTCTCCTGTGAAACGCTCCATGTCACATGACAGTGCAGACCTGCAGCCAACTGCGGAATGCCGAGTTCCCCAAATTGAACCGCGGAGTAATTCAAAGAAGCCCCCCTCTAATGATTACATGTCACAATACGGCTTCCATCAATCCTCTCTAATTAAGCCTTTGGTTACCCTACTGCCAGTAAAAAAAAGTCTGAGTTGAGACACTTCCCAGTAGCCGTGGTTGACATGGCTTAATTAGCTGAGAAAAAAACATTATTTCTGTAGTGATTTCCTAAATCTGCAGCTGATTTGTATCTATTTTGTATCTATTTTCACCTATTTTTCAGCGGTACAATGAGGGTAGGCTAGGCGACAGTTGGTGCATGAGCAGACAGGTGGCGCCCCCAAACGGATGTGTGTATATAGAGAGATATACACTATACTTTCTATTCTTGTGTCGATTGACCTGTTCTATATTCGATTGCTTACCTTGATTTATTCTGATCAAACTGTGAATGACTCCAGTTAGTCTTAACCGAATTATATAAATAATGTAAATAATATAAATATTATAAATAATATAAATATTATAAATAATATAACGGCCAAACTAATATATTGATCTGAGATAAAGGTGGGAACAAGTACAAAAGTGTGAGATAATGTAAGGCTAATGTTGGTTGGTGGGTGGAGTTTTACGTCCTGACAACATCTAGGATCATATCACGACTGGGGGTTAATTCAGTCTGGAATCTACGTTCATTCCGTGCCTTCTGAGGAAGTGGCAGGCCAGCGGGGGAATCCCAGATGGAAGTGGCATTTCCTATGTACCTCTGGCTATTTCTAACAACCAACGCGCCCCCTGTTGTTAGCTAACCTTCATGGCGATATCCTGTGCTGATAGCTTATCTGCGCTGCAAATCCAATATTGGCACATGGAATTTTGAATAAAAAAGAATTAAAGTTGCACAGTCCGATGGTTTGAGTTTCTGCCATCTTCTGAGATAAATATATTAGTTTGATCCTTACAATTTAACTTACTTTAGTTTGAAGTAAATTCACTGCCCAACTTAGGACATATTTGAATTGTTAACATGCGAAATTAACTTTGGCATGTTCGCCAAAACTCTGTCATATTTTTTTTCTTGAAGATTTATACTGCATATCATGGATAAGTCTGAATAGACTTGTTTAGATGGTTTGTCGAGAGAAAGCCCGAGCCTACACATTTACCGACCCAAGGGATTTTTAACTTCCCACACCACATAAACATGGTATGAGAGCAACTGGCCTTTGTTGACACTGTAAGTTATACACAGCTGTGGAAATTCAAACCTCTGAACTTCAGATTAGGAGTCCGACCTAGAAAAAAGTCAAACACTCTAACCACTCCGCCACAGAAAACATAAGCTTCAGCAATAAAAGGTGATATTAAATTGATTTATCAAACATGCCCTCTATGCAGCAAGAAATGTTCAATAAGTGCACTAGTATCTAAAATAGTTAATTGTATGTAGGTTCAAATGTTGATAGGTGTACCATAATCCAAATATGCAATATTAGCTGATTGCTACAGGAGTTTTATTAAAATTGCATAGTCCGATGTTTTGAATTTCTGTTTTTTTTGTTAGATAAATATATTATATCGATCACTAGCATCTACTTTACATTAGTTAAAAGTTACTTTTATTTTAAATGGTAAACTTTTGAGATATTTTGAGTGCAAGCATGGACAATTAGTATTGGCAAGCTTGCCAAAACTCAGACACCATAGACTTCTGCAGTAACAGGTTCTGTTAAATTGACTCAGTATTGCCTTCTACGCAGAAACAAATGCTTAATAAATGCATCAGTATCTAAGTTAGATATGTCAAATCAAATTTCGATAATTGGTTTGGTTTTGAAAATTTGATATTTCATCGGACTATGCAGCTTTACTCTCAATGATCAAACTTAATCTGATGGTTTTCACTCCATCTCTGTTTATAGATAAATGTATTAGGATGATCGTTTTAATTGGCCCTACTTGAGATTTGTAGTAACCTTTATTGTAACCGCTAACTTTTTAGATATTTGATACACGCACCAAACTGTTGGATACAATCAGATAGGGAACACTACTTGATTTTCAAGCTGTCTCAGTTTCTCAAGGTGCACTGCAAAACCTAGTCAGCTTTCATATAGATACAAAAAGTGCTGAGTTGACACTTTCTACTATTTCATTAATATTGATTAGGCAACCTCACAAAGCATTATCATTAGAATGGACTTAAGTAGCTCTTTGCAATTTATGTGAAGAAAAACCAGTATGTCCATAGTATTCAATTGAAATTACAATGTAATAAAGATAATTCATTTTGCCTGTATAATTGTGGTGTTTGTATTGTGAAATTAGTCATTTCTACTAGGGAACCACCCTAGTCTGTGCTAATAATTATTTTGCTTAGAAAACCATTTCCAGATATAATTCATGAGAAATAACCCGAAATATGAGCAAATCATGATGTATGGTTTGATAATACATAATTACTCTAAAATAATAAAAATAATAATTTAAAAGAAACAAAAAACATTTATATAGTGCTCGATCCAGCAAGCTGTTCTCAGGCGCTTTACATAACAAACATATATACAGGAAAATAAATTTCACCTAGTTAAAAGCAGATTTAAACAAATGTGTCTTAAGACCTTTTTTAAAAGCACCAACAGATTTACAATCTGTGATATATCCTGGCAGAGCCTTCCACAGTCTCAAGGCAGAAATACTAAAAGCACGATCCCCAAAGCCTTTAAGTCTGCTCCGAGGAACTGCTAACTGGCTGGAGACTGGGGAGCGCAGTGTTCGAACATAAAATACTCCCAAGCAGATGAGTTGTTGCTTAACTGTATCATATGTTGCATAGTAATCCTCCATTTGTAACACACAAATTAAACCATACATGTAGTTTGTGCCTTCAGAGATATTCAGAGTGCATGCAGTTTAATGTGGCACTGATCTCTTAAGGTTTCAAGCAGAAGTGCAGCGGCTTTCTTCGACAGTTTCTGGTTACCATGTCTTCAAACCCTATAACCTGGGCTGAATGGGAAAGTGTCATAGATTTTGCTCATTGTAATATATCTGAGAGTGGATTGGATTTGGTATTTAAGTGTGCTAGGTCACACTGCACACACTTACTTCTGAAGGCACAGAATATACATGGGTCAATTTGTTAGATACAACTGGAGGATTGATATGCACTATGTGCTGCAGTCATTCCTAAATCCAGGAATAGTAAATAGTACATAATTTTTCACTATATATTGCAATAATCTTGTTTACAATATGTAGTAAGTGAGGTGGATACCCATTAAGATCACCTTCCCGCCGCTGGGACTCCCGAGATGGGACTTCCACCTACCCATTTCCGGGAATTCCGGCTGTTCGACTCCAGACCTCGGGTATGGTAGGCTGGGGATCACGGCGGTGGTAGGCCGGGAATCATGACGGTGGTAGGCCGGTAATCACGGCGGTGGTAGGCCGGGAATCACAGCGGTGGTACGCTCGGGATCACGGCGGTCGTAGGCCGGGAATCACGGCGGTGGTAGGCCAGGAATCATAGCGGTGGTAGGACGGTAATCACTGCAGTGGTAGGCCAGGAATCATGGCGTTGGTACACCGGGAATCACCACGGTGGTAGGCTGGGGATCATGGCAGTCGTAGGCTGGGAATCATGGCGGTGGTAGGCTGGGAAACATGGTGGTGGTAGGCTGGGAAGCATGGTGGTGGTAGGCCAGGAATCATGGCAGTGGTAGGCTGGGAATCACGGCAGTGGTAGGCCGGGAATCACAGCAGTGGTAGGTTGGGAATCACGGTGATGGTAGGCTGGGAATCACAGCGGTCATAGGCTGGGAATCACAGCAATGGTAGGCCGGGAATCATGGCTGTGGTAGGCCGGGAATCACTGCGGTGGTAGGCCGGGACTCTCAGCGGTGGTAGGCTGGGACTCAAGGCGGTGGTAGGCCGAGAATCATGGCGGTGGTAGGCTGAGAATCATGGCGGTGGTAGGCTGGGAATCACGGGGGTGGTAGCCCGGGAATCATGGTGGTGGTAGGCCGGGAATCACGGTGGTGGTAGGCCGGGAATCATGGTGGTGGCAGACCAGGAATCACCGCGTTGGTAGGCTGGGAATCACGTTGGTGGTAGGCAGGGAATCACGGCGGTGGTAGGCACAGACTCACGGGCGTGGTAGGCCAGGGATAAAGCGGTGGTAGGCCGAGAATCACGGCGGTAGTAGGCCGGGAATCACGGTGGTGGTAGGCCGGGAATCACGGCGGTGGTAGGCCGGAATCACGGTGCTGGTAGGCCGGGAATCACGGCGGTGGTAGGCCGGGAATCACGCCGGCGGTAGGCCGGGAATCACGGCAGAGGTAGGCTGGGAATCACGCCGGTGGTAGGCCGAGGATCACGCCGGTTGTAGGCCGGAAATCACGGCGGTGGTAGGCTGGTAATCACAACGGTGGTAGGCAGGGAATCACAGCAGTGGTAGGTCATGAATCATGGCGGTGGTAGGCCGTGAATCACAGCAGTGGTAGGCTGGGAATCACGGCGGTGGTAGGCTGGGTATCACGGCGGTGGTAGGCCGGGAATCATGGCGGTGGTAGGCCGGGAATCACGGCGGTGGTAGGCCGGGAATCATGGCGGTGGTAGGCCATGAATGATGGTGGTGGTAGGCTGGGAATCATGGCGGTGGTAGGCCGTGAATCATGGCAGTGGTAGGCTGGGAATCACGGCGGTGGTAGGCCGGGAATCATGGCGGTGGTAGGCGGGGAATCATGGCGGTGGTAGGCCGGGAATCATGGCAGTGGTAGGCAGGGACTCATGGCGGTGGTAGGCGGGGAATCATGGTGGTGGTAGGCCGGGAATCATGGCGGTGGTAGGCTGAGAATCATGGCGGTGGAAGGTCGGGAATCGCGGCGGTGGTAGGCCGGGAATCACAGCCGTGGTAGGACGGGAATCACAGCGCTGGTAGGCCGGGAATCACGACCCTGGTAGGCCGGGAATCACGGTGGGAATTCCAGATATATGATTTAATAATATAAATAACAATTCGGTTCCTGGTCGAGTCAAAGCAATGACTTAAAAATTGAGATTTGTTGCTTCCTAGCCTGGGGCTCGGCATTAATATGATAGGGAAAGGACTGGTTAGCTCAGTGTTAGGATAATGTGACTGAGTGGGATGTTGGGTAATGGTGTCAGCAACCTGATATCCCAGTGGGGCAGCACTATACAATCGCCATGAGTGCGAAGTCACAAGTCGGTATCAGTCCTGATATGACCTTAGGTGTTGGTAGGACATAAAACAACAACAAATCAAAAAAGCTATCAAAGCAAGCCCGGAGCATGGACCACTCGGTGCTGTCGTCCTGTAAACAATGTCAATGTATTTACGTAGTATAATATATCACAACCAGGCACCACCCATTTATATTCATGTACAGTACAATCCCGTTAAACCAAGCTCGGTTAAACCAACCGATCGGTTAATCTATGCTTTTTTCGGCGGCCCGGCAAAATACTACCATTTATCATATAAAAAAAGTTGGTTAAACCAAAGTCGGTTAATCAAAACCATTGGTTAATCCAAACGAAATTTTCCGGGCCCAGGCCACTTCCAGTATGGTTAAACCAAACTTGTGTATGTGGTTATAAGGTCATCTGATGCTTTTTTATATGATAAATGGTAGTATTTTGCCGGGCTGCTGAAACAAGTTTGGATTAATTGATTGTTTGGTTTAACTGAGCTTGGTGTAACTGGGTTATACTGTATATACATAACAAAACAATAATCAAAGTGTCCACATACATTTTATTTTGCTTTCATAATGCACCTGCGTTTTTGCCAAAGCCAAGTCAAAGTCGAAGCCAAAGGTCGGTTAAACCAATGATCGGTTAATCCAAACAAATTTCTAGGGTCCCTTCAAGTTTGGTTTGACACGGTTATACTGTAATAGGTTATTTGTCTCACAGATATATTCCAGGCATGTGTGGTTAATTTCCATTATTTGCTAATCAAATCTTAATTAGATCCCCCCCTACCCCCTCCCCATCTGTTCAAGCAAATTGCATCGGAAATACACACTTACTTAAAGTGTCCTTCGTTTCCTCATCCAGGACCCCATCTCAATTTGGAGATTATGCAGCAATGAGGAGCTCTTGGGAGGATGACTCAGTTTAGGGAAGGCTTATATAGATTGTCGCTGTTATACAGAGATAAAGTGACATATAGATGGAGAAATATGTACTAAGTAACAGGGATAAACAGAAAGTAAGCCAGAAACATCACAAACCAATAGGAGATGCCATACTAAACAAACTATGCACACAAATATAGTCGAAACCCAAACAAATTGGAGCCTCCCCGATTTCACTGCGCAAACAAGTTTACAGAAATTATTGATAAAGGAAATCAATGGATATGGATGATGACCACTACTACGCAGTGGCGAAAGCAAGTGCACGCGCTTAACCGGTATGAGGAGAATAAATAAACTATCACTAAAATATATGTATATACAGTACAACCACGTTACACCAAGCTCGGTTTAACCAAACTATCGGTTGATCCAAACAAAATTGTCGGGCCCCAGGCCACTTCCGGTACGGTTAAACCAAACTTGCATGTGGTTATAAGGTCATCTGAGTAAAAAGTAAAAAGTAAAAAGTAAAAGTAAAAATCCAGGCCAAGTAGCCAGCCGGTGGTGGGCAGGTGACATCTCAAACAGGCTTACTCCCTACTTCACTGCACTGCACCCGCCCATCATGCTGCTCTAGCAACAGCCACCATATCCTTCTAGACCCTTCTAGTTCTACACCGCATGCACCCAAACACAATAGATTTGTTCCCATACTATCCCCATAATCCCTTCTGCATTATACGTAGACATTACATTCAGAATACACCCATGCTTTTTGCCAAAGCCAAGTCAAAGTCGAAGCCAAAGCTCGGTTATGGCCCTGTCACACTAGAACGTAATGACGTCAGCGTAGGGAGAACGTGAAGAACGTTGAACTTCTCGGCGTAGTATGCAAATTTGGGCAGAAGTTGAACGTGGATGCAACGTAGTGGACGAGAACGTAACGTCGGTTAAAGCGTAGTGATACCGTCATTCAACGAGAGAGGACAACGTCACTACGTTCACGGAACGTTATGAACGTTATTCCATCGCCAGAAGAACGTTACGTGACGTTAGCCACGTCATGATACGTTGAACGTACGTTGAATACACGTTCTCCTGACGTTCTCCTGACGTTCTCCTGACGTTCTCCTGACGTTCCCATTAAGCCTCGTAGGCATTTGCAGTCGGTTTAATGTGGGTCAACGTAGTGGAACGTAGTGGAACGTAGCTGAACATAGTGAGCAGCGTTGGAATAACATCCGTTTAACGTCATTGACGTTCACTGAACGTGAACAGAACGTACGGCGAACGTAAACCCTTACGTTCGAGCTACGTGGAAAGTTTTGAACATGTCCAAAACCTTGACGTAACTCGACGTAACACGACGTAATGTGATGTAGCTCGACGTCATTCATTATGACGTCATCATGACGTAACCCAACGTAATGACGAAAAATGACCACGTTAGGCTCACGTTGGCTCGTTACGTCGTAGTGTGACAGGGGTATAAAACAAATGATCGGTTAATCCAAACACATTTATAGGGTCCCTTCAAGTTTGGTTTAACGGGGTTATACTGTATATATAAAGCTTAAGGATCTAGTCACCTGGTTTTAGTATGTATTCCATATAGGAACATGCTATGTATCTTAATCAAAGATCACATTTAGAATGAGCCATTTTAGCTTGAATAAAGTCGGTTTCGGTTGGTCTTTCTCAGCACAATTCGAGTGGCCTAACCCGTGGCTATTATTAGTTGTTGTTTGATGTGACACCGGGAAAGAGAGGGTGGATTTACTTATGTTATATACCGGACGCAGTGGCCTAATCGGTAGAGCGCAGGCTTCCCCTGCAGAAGGTCGGAAGTTCGAATCCCAGCCGAGTCAAACTGATGACTTATCAAATTTGTACTTTTCGCTACCTAGCCTTGCGCTTGGCATAAATAAGATAGGACAGGGACTGGTTTGCACAGTGTCAGGATAATGTGACTGTGAGATATCACGTCATGGCGCCAGCGGCCTGGTTTCCTCGTGAAGTCGCCATCAGTGTGCGTGTCACAAGTCGGTACCCATCTTGATATGACCTTTAATGTTGTCAGGATGTAAAACTCCAAAAATCAACCAACATAGGTTATAAGGCAGACTTGAGACCTTCAAATTTACTCTAAAGGATGGCTGAGTTTGCACTACTTTCCAAGTCGCTAATATGCCCTTGCCTACAAGACTTGGAATACATCAGCACTTGCATATATAGAGTAAGCCCTGAACCATGCTTTTCAATTTCTGGAGACGTTGCTGTCCAGAGCTAGAGGGTCCGGAGGCTTCAGGCCGGTGATTGGGATGTTGGGCATGTTCTCTGTCTGACACTCTGTGATAAAACCAGACGGGATGGCCGAATGAGTTAGAGCGACCGTCTCCCGTGCTGGTATATTTTGGGGTTGTGGGTTCGAACCCTGGTCGAGTCAAACCAATGACTTAAACATTGATACTTGTCGCTTCCTAGCCAGGCACTCGGCATAAATAAGATAGGGCAGGGACTAGTTGGCTCAGTGTTAGGATAATGTAACTGAGTGGGATATCAGGTCATGGTGCCAGTGGCCTGGTTTCCCAGTGGATCACCACTATAAAGTCACCATGAGTGCGCACTGTCACAAGTCGGTACCCGTCCTGGTATGATCTTAGATGTTGCTAGGACGTAAAACAACAACAAACAACAAACAAAACGATGTGATAAAGCAGGTCCGAACACTTTGAGGTGTATGTAAGTCGCTAGTGAGTTTATTGAGAGTCCTGACCGTGGTGCTCGCCACACTACACTCGTCCCTGCCACGGGCTATACGCACACATCACACTGTGGACAATCTTTAGCACGGAATGGTGCTAATAGCCACAGCTTGATCTCAGCCACCCTTAGAGTTAGAGAGGCCTAAATAATTCTTAGAAAATAGGTGGTTTCAACCGATGCAAATCATGACTCGTAATATATGATCATACTAACTATGAATAAGCTGTCTAGTTCAAAGAAATCATCAATTATTTTAAGCCAAAACACTTTCCTTACTTTTGAACATACATATATATTCAACTTAGATAGTGACGTGCTTAGTGAGGATTTGAAAATCCTGCAGCATTATTATAGACAATGGTAATATTATACTAGGTACCCTTTGCCAATACTATGCTGCCAACCATACAGTTCTATCAGAGAATGCAAATACTGTGATGCCAACCATACAGTTCTATCAAAGAATGCTAATACTGTACTGCCAACCATACAGTTCTATCATATCAGAGAATGCTAATAATGTACTGCCAACCATACAGTTCTATCAGAAAATGCTAATACTGTACTGCCAACCATACAACACTATCAGAGAATACTAATACTATGCTGCTAACAATACAGTTCTATCAGAGAATGCTAATACTGTACTGCCAACCATACAGTTCTATCAGATAATACTTATACTCTACTGCCAACCATACAGTTCTATCAGAGAATGCTAATACTGTACTGCCAACCATTCAGTAGTATCAGAGAATACTAACACTGTACTGCCAACCATACAGTTTTATCAGAGAATGCAAATAATGTACTGCCAACCATACAGTAGTATCAGAGAATACTAACACTGTAATGCCAACCATACAGTTCTATCAGAGAATGCAAATACTGTACTGCCAACCATACAGTAGTATCAGAGAATGCTAATATTGTGCTACCTTCTGTTTACCAATATTGCTAACCCTGCCAGGCTATCTTAAGCCCTGGTCACATAGCCGTTAGTGGACGTAGGTGAATGTAGTGAAGGCTAATGTAGTTGAAAGTAGTTGAACGTAGTTGAACATAGTTTAAGGTAGTTGAATGTACCAGCATCCATACTTGTCCTTGATGTTAAACTTTGTAATAACATCGGTGAGCCGTGATCTCCAATTAAATTTGTGGACATGTTCAAAAGAGCGGTACGCTAGAGGCTGAATTTCGAACGTAGTAGCAGGTAGTAGAACATACCTCTTAATGTACTCTAGCGTACTCTAGCATACTTTGACCCACACAAAACCATGGCCGTTCCACGTCACGAATACCATGGTCACATAACCGTTAGTGGACATAGTTGAACATGGTTGAACCTAGTGGAGGCTAATGTAATTAAAAGTAGTTGAATGTAGTTGTATGTACCGGCATCTGTACCATAACATATTTATCCGTATCATTTGGTGGCAAAAGGTGCCATACCTTAATGTATTTCAAAGTAGTTTAACAAACTTACACCACATTTGACCCATGTTAGCCTCCACTACGTTCACCTACATTCAACTACGTCCATTACTACGGCTATGTGACACTATTGGCATATGCAAATGTTGTTCTACTCGGCTTGCAGCGCTATTAACGCTGCACAGTCTGATAAAGCATCACATTTTCAATATCAAAGCAATTATCTAGATTTGATTTGACATATCTAACTTAGATACTGATGCACTTCATAAAGTTGCGTAGTCCGATGGTTTTGAGTTTCTGTCATTTTTCTGAGATAACTATATTAAATTGATTATCATAATCTTCCTTACTTTAGTCTTGTGACATATGTTGATCGACCGGTACACGCTGGTCACCAGCTAGAACCAGAATGTAACTAAGGCAACTAAGACCGTTAATAAAGTCAGTCTTGAACTGGAGCTCACCGTGGTCGACTCGTATCTTACATGGTGTCAGATGTGGATTACCTAAGATGACATAATGGCACTATCAGGATTAAAACCCCCATTGCCATTAAATTTGGAAGGTAACATCAATCTGAACTGGACCCAATGGATCGATTCCTATCGGATTTACGCAGTAGCAGCAGGAGTGGCTGCGAAAGCAGAGAAAGTTCAGTGCTGCGTGTTCCTGCACGTAGCAGGAACCAAGGCTCAAAAGGTTCATAGGACGTTCGACATTGACATAGCAGACAAAGAAAAAATTGCAATTTTGATTGAAGCATTTCAAAAGTACTGTGAGGGGAAGACAAACATTACGGTGGTAAGGTACCAGTTTAACTCTTTAAATCAGACCAACGAGTGTATAGACACTTATATCAGGAATCTTCGAAACCGCATTTCGGATTGTCAGTAAGGGTCACTGGAAGATTCGCTGTTGTGTGACAGAATAGTATGCGGTGTCAAGAGCAGTACGTTGCGGGATCGTCTATTACAGACTAGCAATTTATCACTGGATGTTTGTATAAATATTTGTCGATTAAGCGAGCATAAATCGGACTTGATAAGTGATAGTACAAGTGAAATGAGAAATGAGAATGTCGACGCTATTTCACGAATGGAGAGCGGCATGACGTCACAGCGATGGCCGGGACCATGGCGACGAACGTCACAACAACAAAACTACCGTGCCACTGGGTCAAATGCCAAATGTAACAATTGTGGATATCAACACCTTCAAGGGCATTGTCCGGCAAAAGACAAACAATGTTCGAGGTGCAGAAGAACTGGACATTTCATCAAAATGTGCAGGCGAAATAACCAAAGGAGTACGGCAGTGAATGAAGTACATATATCTCGGCACGGCGAACGCGAGGAATACAAGAATCGGTATGACGATGACGGCCCACATGATTTGTTCGTCGGTGCAATAACTAACGACAACAACACAAAGGAGGGACTGTGGTACGCGAGTGTGAAGATCAAGGATGTTACGATAGAGTTCAAGCTCGACACAGGATCGGAGGCGAATATAATCCCGAGGAGATTATATAATAGGATAGGTGGGATAAGCATGTCCCCACCTCATTGTCACCTAGTCACCTATACAGGTCAACGCATAGAGCCGATTGGGGAGACGGTGATCGAGGTTCGTGGACAACGATTCAAGTTTCAAGTAACCGAAGAGGGCAGTCCATTACTTGGAAAAAGTGCTTGTATCTCCGACGATGTCAGTCCGAGGCAGAGCGCTGCAGACTTGGTAAATATGTACAATGATGTATTTACAGGGATCGGTAAAATAAAAGTAAACGCACATATCCATATTGATAAAAATGTATCCCCCATAATTGATGCCCCTAGACGGATACCTCATGCTATTATATCAGATGTAAAAAAAGAATTAGATAGAATGTTAGCGTTGGGGGTGATAGTGAAGCAGACGGAACCAACACCATGGGTTAGCTCGATAACGATTGTCAGGAAACCAGGTAAAATCAGGATATGTCTAGATCCAACGAAGCTGAATAAAGCCATATTGAGGGGCCCATATCCAACGCGTACTATAGAGGAAGTGGTGGCCAATACACATGGGGCCAAATATTTTTCAGTAATTGATGCAAACAGTGGTTACTGGCAAATTCATTTAGACAGAGAGAGTTCCGACCTTTGCACATTCAACACACCATGGGACAGGTATCGGTTTACACGTTTACCGTTTGGTATAAAAACAGCTGGGGATATCTTCATCGAGGAAATGAATGGGATCATGGGTGACTTAGAGGGGGTGAACGTAATTACGGATGACATTCTAATATATGGAAAATCAGTTCAAGAACATAATACCAGACTTAAAGCAGTTTTGGACAGAGCCAGAAAATTCAAACTGACATTAAACCCAAAGAAATCTAAGATATGCCAGTCCCAAGTGACATATGTAGGTCATCTGTTGACATCCCAAGGCTTACTGCCCAGTAAAGAACGGGTACAGGCGATCATTGACATGCCAACACCATGTGATAAAAAGGCTGTGCAAAGGTTTTTGGGTATGGTAGGTTACGTTAGTAAGTTCATTCCCAACATGGCTGAGTTGGCCAAACCATTGCGCATAGTCCTTGGCAAAGAGATAGCGTGGCACTGGCAAAATGAACAGATGGAGTCTTTTACCAAACTAAAAATGTTACTTACAAAAGCCCCAGTACTAAAATATTTCGATGTCAGCCTAGATATTGTATTGCAAGTAGATGCGTCTAAGTCCGGGTTGGGCGCAACAATTTTCCAAGATAATAGGCCAGTTGCCATGGCCTCAAGAGCATTAGACAAAACACAAGCAAATTACGCTGTCATTGAAAGGGAACTGTTGGCAATATGTTTCGGATGCACAAAATTTCACGATTATATATTTGGCAAAGAAGTAACAATCCAAACAGACCACAAACCGCTAGTACCAATCATGAACAAGCCGATACATTCTCTATCGGCGAGGATGCAACGTATGAGAATGAGACTACAGAATTATAACATACGAGTAATATACATTAAAGGCACGCTGATGTACTTTGCAGATGCGCTGTCCAGGGCCTCACACCACATTGACCACACCAAACAACCTGTTCGATGATGAACTCACAGTAGCGGGAATTGAGTTGGGGAGCGATGGGATGACCAGGGTACAAGATGAGGTAAAAAAGGACAAGACACTACAACAAGTAATATACTTAGCAAGGCATGGATGGCCCAACCATAATGGTAATCTCGACTCTGAGGTAAAACCATTTTTTACCTATAGACATGACATTACAGTTCACGAAGGAATATTGCTGAAGGACAATAGAATAGTTGTTCCACACACGTTGCAGAAAGAAATGTTGCACAAGATACATGAATCACACCTAGGCATAGTTAGATGTAAACAGTTAGCACGTGACACAGTTTTTTGGCCAGGCATGAGTGGTCAAATAGAGGACCAAGTGTCCCGTTGTCAGATTTGTCAGGAATACAGAAACACACAACAGTCTGAGCCACTACAGAATCATAACATACCATGTATCCCGTATCATAAAGTGGGGGTTGACCTCTTCTTTGTGGAAAATACCACTTTTATATTAATAATTGATTATTATTCAAAATTTCCGGAGATAGTGGAACTGACAACCACAACCAGTAAAGATATTATTAACGCATTAAAACAGGTATGTTGCAGATACAGTATCCAAAAAATAGTGGTCTCTGACAATGGGCCGCAGTTTAGTAGCGCAGAATACTTACAGTTTTCAAAGAACTATGACTTCCGGCCAGTTTTTTCGAGTCCGCTTTTCCCTCAAAGTAATGGACAGGTCGAGAGATATGTTCAGACAGTAAAGTTATTGATAAAAAAAAGCCATGTCGGATAACAAGGATCCGAACATCGCCTTACTGAATTATAGAAACACGACACTGCAAGGCTTAGGTGCATCACCAGCACAGTTACTTATGTCACGTAGGCTCAGGACTAAGTTACCTGTAATAAATGCAAATCTCGCACCTAAATGTCAGGTGTCAAAGAAAACCGAGTTCAAAGAAATACAACGAAACCAGAAAAAATATTTTGATAGAAAGGCAGGACATGAACACCCACCCTTGCAAAAAAGCGAACACGTACGTTATTTACATCACACGGGGAAATGGGCTAAAGGACAAATAGTCGATTCACAGATGCCTGGAACTAGAGATTATAGCATAAGGAATGCACAAAACAAGATAGTGCGTAGAAATCGTAAGCACATTTTCAAAACAAAGACAGACACATTTCCAAACAGAGGGCAGACGCATCATAATAAATTTGAGCGTTTGATGAGTGACAAACAAGTTGTACAGGAGCAGAGACGACAGGTACCATATACAACACGTTACGGGAGAGTTGTTCGCCCTGTTTCTCGTTTAATAGTAAGCTAATGTACAGTTGTAAACGTGTGTTTCGCATGAGTTGATATACAGATTAAGTTATTACTAATGCACTCTTTAATGCCCGTATTATCTATGTATTTATAAAATGTTTGTATACAACACTCACCAAATTTGGTGACATTGTCATAAATTGATATCACAATGTTACATGTCGTATGGCCCATTCATCAGTGATAAAATGTGATACGACGAACAAAAGACTTTGCAGAAGTCATGTCAACAGAGTGCGCGAAAGTGCCACCAATATATATGCATCAATATGAACATTCGTGACAGGCTCACAATGCCGGATAAAAGACATTATTTATAGAAAATAAGGTAGTGAGCATCATAGATGTTGTTTAGATATATGTTGCCAGCGTGTTATTTGTAAGAGTTACAACCTTAATGAAATAGAAAATAATATGGGAGTATATGACATATTAAGTTAAGATGCACATTGGTCGACATACACGGTTGGTGCATGGGTCTATTGACCATTATACATTCGACACATGGATTCCCACATGGTATTTATATAAGTGAGAATACCGCCTGTATGGTTAAGTACTCATCTGAGTTCTATAGTGTATAGGAAATAAGTTTACAAAATGTTTATGCAATGGAGTATATTATATGTTAGCTAAAGTATGTATTGTCCTGTTGGGTATTTATAAGAGTAAGAGAGTTCTAACCTTAATAAACATTGAAAGGGAGATGTGACATATGTTGATCGACCGGTACACGCTGGTCACCAGCTAGAACTAGAATGTAACTAAGGCAACTAAGACCGTTAATAAAGTCAGTCTTGAACTGGAGCTCACCGTGGTCGACTCGTATCTTACAGTCTGAAGTAACTTATATTTCAAATGGCAATTTTTTCTCTATAGATGTTTGAAGTGCAAATATGTACACTATAGGCTTCTGCAGTAACAGCTTCTATTAAATTGCCTCCATATTCCTTTCGAAGTGGCAACAAATGCGAAATAACTGCATCAGTATCTAAGTTAGATATGTAGAATCAATTCTAGATAATTGTTTTGGTTTTGAAAATTTGATGCTTCATCGGACTATGCAGCTTTAAGCATTTGTTTCCACATAGAAGGACGCACTAAGTCAATTTAATAGAGCCTGTTACTGCAGAAGCCAATGATGTCAGAGTTTACTGCATGCTAGTCAAAATTAATTTCACATGTTTTCACTTCAAATATCTCAAAAGTTAGCCATTTCGAATAAAAGTTCCTTCAAGCTAATGTAAGGTAGATTATAAAAATTAACTTAAAATATTTATCTCAGAAAAATGACAAAAACTCAAAACCATCGGCCTATGCAACATTAATATATTCCCATATCTGACTGTCAATAGTCCAAGGCTATCTGCGAATGCTAACACTGCACCAATTTCCCCAAAACACTATTAGCATATGCAAATTTTGTGCTACCTGTTTTGCAGAACTATCAGCGTATTCTAATGCTGTATTATCTGACCCCTGAGATCTCCTGCCATGGCTGTCGACCAATCAAAACTGTTGTTACTGCTGGTGTGTTTGCCTTCTGGGACGAGTCTGAAGTAAGCATTATATTTGCATTGCATCGAATAATGATCCTTCAGAGGTTGGGATTTTGTCATTTTATTATCGTTATATTAAATAGAAGAGTTTGATAATAATGGACTGGGCTATAATGACGGCATAACGATCTGTACAACCACATTTGTGTGTGACAAGAACCAGGCTCGTCCATTCCCTATCCTTTGAATATATCACTGTAATATAATACATAGTCAGCAATATGTATATTCAAGCATAAATCACAAGTTCGAACACTGGTCGAGTCAAACCAATGAATTAGAAATTGATACTTGTTGCTTCCTAGCCAGGCACTTGGTAGGTCTTGACACTGGCGCCTTCCAATGTTGCATCAATTTGCTTTATCTAGCTGGTACCAGTGGCACCATCCGATCTCATACCAATGTGCTTTATCTAGCTGGTGCCACTGGTGCCTTCAAATGTTGCATCAATGTGCTTTATCTAGCTGGTACCACTGGCACCATCCGATGTCATATGATTGTGCTTTATCTAGCTGGTGCCACTGGCACCTTCCAATGTTGTATCAATGTGCTTTATCTAGCGGGTACCAGTGGCACTATCTGATGTCATACCAATGTGCTTTATTCAGCTGGTACCACTGGCACCTTCCAATGTTGCATCAATGTGCTTTATCTAGCTGGTACCACTGGCACCATCCGATGTCATACCATGTGCTTTATCTAGCTGGTACCACTGGCACCAGCCCATGTCATACCAATGTGCTTTATCTAGCTGGTGCCACTGGCACTATCTGATGTCATACCAATGTGCTTTATTCAGCTGGTGCCACTGGCACCTTCCAATGTTGCATCAATGTGCTTTATCTAGCTGGTACCACTGGCACCATCCGATGTCATACCAATGTGCTGTATCTAGCTTGTACCACTGGCAACAGCCCATGTCATACCAATGTGCTTTATCTAGCTGGTACCACTGGCACCATTCGATGTCATACCAATGTGCTTTATCTAGCTGGTACCACTGGCACCATCCCATGTCATACCAATGTGCTTTATCTAGCTGGTGCCACTGGCACTATCTGATGTCATACCAATATGCTTTATCCAGCTGGTACCACTGGCACTATCTGATGTCATACCAATGTGCTTTATTCAGCTGGTGCCACTGGCACCTTCAAATGTTGTATCAATGTGCTTTATCTAGCTGGTACCACTGGCACCATCCCATGTCATACCAATGTGCTTTATTTAGCTGGTGCCACTGGTGCCTTCAAATGTTGCATCAATGTGCTTTATCTAGCTGGTACCAATGGCACCATCCGATGTCATATGATTGTGCTTTATTTAACTGGGGCCACTCGTGCCTTCCAATGTTGTATCAATGTGCATTATCTAGCTGGTACCACTGGCACCATCCCATGTCATACCAATGTGCTTTACTTAGCTGGTGCCACTGGTGCCTTCTGATGTCCCACCAATATCATTTACCTAGCTTGGTGTTAGAAAGGTTGTTTTATTTAATGACGCCTCCAGAGCACATTGATTTTGGTATCATCGGCTATTGGACGTAAAATATAAGGTCATTCTGATATATTTCTTTGGAGGAAACACGTTGCCGCCACATAGGCTACTCTTTCCAATAAGCAGCAAGGGGGTCTTTTATATGCACTTTCCCACAGACAGAACAGCACATACCACAGCCTTTGATGAACCAGTTGTGGACCACTAGTTCCGCTTGATGTTATCGACTAGGTATATCAATCATATCGACCGACAATTCCTCATCCACTATTCGCCTGTATCAAGGAATATGGTGCTGCTGGAATCAGCGACCTCGCCTTATAGAGGTGAGTGATAGAAAAGAGAGAAAGAGAGAGATAGAGAGGGAGAGAGGGGAGGAAGCGGAGACATTTAACAGCTTAGGTGGCAATAAATCTGATTAGTATTAATTTTTTTGTTTTTTTTGTTTTTGTTTTTGTGATGGGTGTATTTATGCTGCCCATAACGGTTAAGTCTAAGGACTTTTTTTCGCCACTAGACAGTAATAGTCTTGTGATTCCTCTTCTTTGTTATCACTTTCAGTTGTTGTGTAGCTATCTACTGCATGCATTCTTTCTCTGTCTGTAAGCATTCTCCCACATCCCGTAAACCTCTGTGAGTTTGTTCGTTCTACAATCGGATAATTGTTTGGTTACCAATAGTTAATTTCTCTGACTGTCTTCACCTTTCTGTGTTAGTGGTCATTAGTTTTTGATTTTAAGTTTAGGTCATAGATTCAGGAAACATGGGATAAATTATGGACATGTCGTCCGCGTCTTGTCAGAGTGCTGCTAATCTGTAGACGGCTAAGTGAGTAGTAATCTCCCCCCCCCCCCCACCCCATACACCCGGGCCGCTTCACATGGAGGGAGTTATGGGTGTAATCCCCGGCTGAGTCAAACCAAAGACTTTACAAAATCGATACGTGTCGCTAACTTTCCTTATGCTCGGTATTACTGGCGTAATAGTTTGTATAGTTGTTGTTGTTTTACGTCCTAGCAACATCTAAGGTCATATCAGGGCGGGTACCGACTTGTGACAGTGCGCACTCATGGTGACTTTATAGTGCTGCCCCTCTGGAAGATCAGGCCATCAGCACCATGACCCAATATCCCACTCAGTCACATTATCCTGACACTAAGCCAACCAGTCCTTGACCTATCCTAATAATGCTGAGCGCCAGGCTAGGAAGCAACAAGTATCAATTTTTAAGTCATTGATTTGACTCGACCAGGGTTCGAACCCACGACCCCATGATCTACCAATACGGGAGACGGACGCTCTAACTCATTCGGCCCTCCCGTCTGGCGTAATAGGCTGCACTGACCTCTCAGGCAAGGAGCCGCATAAACAGGTAGGCGTGGGTAGGGTGGTGACGTCAGGGAGCCTAGGTGATGTAATGGTTAGCACACCAGCCCGGAATGCAAGAGATGTGCGTTCGTTCTAAGCGCAATATTTCCCATTTTTATCACCCCCCCTCCACAACATTAGGTTGGTTGGTTGTTGGAGTTTTATGTACTGAAAACATCTAAGGCCATATCAGGACGGGTACTGACTTGTGACAGTGCACATTCATGGCAACTTTATAGTGATGTCCCACTGGGAAATCAGGCCACCATCACCATGACCCAATATCCCACTCAGTCATATTATCCTGACACTGAACCAACCAATCCTTCCACAATCCTATTAATGCCGAGCGCCAGGCTAGGAAGCGACAAGTATCAATTTTATATGTCATTGGTTTGACTCGACTGGGAACAAAACTCCCGACCTCCTGCACGCGAGGCCCACACTCTACCAATTCCGCACCCACGCCCTGTTCACATGCAGGGAATTATGGGTATAAATAAAATTCCCGGTCGAGTCAAACCAAAGACTTTACAATATGGATACAAGTGACTAACTTTCCTTGTGTTAGGTATTACTAGAAGAGAACAAGGACCGGTTGGCTCAGTGTCAGGATCATCATCAGCATCATGCTGTCGGTCGCGATGCGACAAAGACTGCTTTCATTACTTGACTGTCTCTCTCCATTTAGCTGTCTGCTGTCAGAGTGATGTCCATGAGTCAGTCTTAATGTCTCTCATGTTCAGGTGTCTCTTGATGGTATCCTTGAACCGGAGATGAGGGTGCCCTCTCTTTCTGTAACCAGAAGACAGTTGAGACAAGAGGATCTGCTTTGGTAGCCTGTTTGATGACATCCTCATGATGTGTCCAGTCCACCGGAGATTCAAAAGCACCAGTATCTAAAGTAGGCACCTGGAAATCCAAAAGCACCAGAGTATGCGCCGTTAATAAGTGCACTAGTATCTAAATTAGATACCCGGAACCCCAAAACCACCAGAGTATGCACTGTTAATAAGAAGTGATTCAGTATCTAAATTAGATACCCGGAAATCCAAAACCACCAGAGTATGCGCCGTTAATAAGAAGTGCACTAGTATCTAAATTAGATACCCGGAAATCCAAAAGCACCAGAGTATGCGCCGTTAATAAGAAGTGATTCAGTATCTAAATTAGATACCCGGAAATCCAAAACCACCAGAGTATGCGCCGTTAATAAGTGCACTAGTATCTAAATTAGATACCCGGAAATCCAAAACCACCAGAGTATGCGCCGTTACTAAGTGCACTAGTATCTAAATTAGATACCCGGAAATCCAAAACCACTAGAGTATGCACCTTTAATACAAAGTGCACCAGTATCTAAATTAGATACCCGGAAATCCAAAACCACCAGAGTATGCACCTTTAATAAGAAGTGCACTAGTATCTAAATTAGATACCCGGAAATCCAAAACCACCAGAGTATGCACCTTTAATAAGAAGTGCACTAGTATCTAAATTAGATACCCGGAAATCCAAAACCACCAGAGTATGCACCTTTAGTAAGAAGTGATTCAGTATCTAAATTAGATACATGGAAATCCAAAACCACCAGAGTATGCACCTTTAATAAGAAATGATTCAGTATCTAAATTAGATACCCGGAAATCCAAAACCACCAGAGTATGCACCTTTAATACAAAATGCACCAGTATCTAAATTAGATACCTGGAAATCCAAAAGCACCAGAGTATGCACCTTTATTAAGAAGAGCACTAGAATCTAAATTAGATATGTGGAATCAAATCTAGATAAGTGCTTTGATGAAAATTTGATGAAAATTTGATTACCCATGAGCAATAGCGGCGATGTAGACTCCCGCAGTGTGATCTATGGCCCCGAGCACACACGCGCACACGCACACGCACACACACACACACACACTGACCTGGTGATTTATTGACTCGACCTGTGGCAACTCGGTTCTTATCGGCGCTGACAGATTCGCCCCGCAGCCAAACACACTGTCACCTGTGTCACACTGCAAAGGTTCCTCTCTCCAAGAAGACTGGGCGAGGCAGTGGTGGATATGAATACAAGCGTATTGTGGTTTTTGCGCCAGGTTGTTGATTGGTTGCTGGAGTTTTACGTCTTGGCAACATCTAAGGTCATATCAGGATGGGTACCGACCTGTGATAGTGCGCACTCATGGTGACTTATAGTGCTGCCCCATTGGAACACCAGACCGCTAGCACCATGAGCTGATATCCCACTCAGTCACATTATCCTGATGCTGAGCCAACCAGTCCTTGCCCTATTCTAATAATGCAGAGTGCCTGGCTGGGAAGCAACTAGTATACATCTTTAAGTCATTGGTTTAATTCGACCAGGGTTTCAATCCCACGATCTACCAAAATGGAAGACAGACGCTCAACTCATTTGGCCATCCTGTCTGGTGTTTTGGATATGAACGTAAGTGCATTGTGGTTTTTGCAACTCCCGCCGCACTGCCCTCTGTGACAGGGCTGCTAAATAACTCATTAGAAAAAAAGTATCGGAAGGCTGGTGTTATGGAGGGAATCAGATGATTTTACAATCAAATGTGCTAAATGTATTGCTCAAGGACTTACTTATCATAGCCCACTACTTTTGGGGAGAAATAATATATGAAATTACGTAGATTAATAGACATTTATTTGGTAGTAAATAATCATTTTATTCAGCGAATAAAGGTATTTTTTTTCAGCCCCGAGGCATTAGTCTTCCAGCCATGTTATGTTACATTCATTCACATATATACTTGTCTAAAATAAACAACACTGCCGCGGTGGTCCTGGCCGTGGTGTTGGCCGCTAGCTCTGCCACAGTGGCAGCAGTTAATGCCGCTGTTGCCTCTGTTTCTTCCCTTGTTGCTCGGCTTGGTCCTCAGCTTTCATCCACCTTTTTTCCATCGCTGCCATAGCTGCTTGCATTTCAAAGATAATCTCTCATTGCTGGGTTTTTGTGGGAAGCTTGCGTTTCCCCTTTGCAGTGGCGGAGGCTTTCTAGGCATGTGGTGCCGGCGTCGTGGCCCTTTGGTCTGTAGTCACCATCATGGTTGCTGCTGGCACTGGATATGTTGAGATCCTGGGCTGGCAGAGCTTTTTAGGGCTGCCTGCGTGCTGTTACCACCTGTATGCGTGTCGTCTGTCTCACTCGGTGCATTGTGCTTTGCCTTAGGTTCCAGACAGTCTGGAGCATTTCTCAAAGATGAGCCATGCGGATGAATCTTAAAACCTGTTGCAGATTGTCCTGCCTTTGTTACAAAACTGGTGCACAAAACCTACTGCGCAATTGTTGTGAAACAAATCAGTACATGTGTCCCAGCTTGGCTAATAATGTGTCGGACAAATGCACCTAACCAGGCATTTATGTATCAGTAGTAACCATTGTCGATTGAGTTGATACGAGATGTGGTGGCCGAATCGGTAGAGGGCAAGCTTCCCAGATGGAAGATCTGGAGTTCAAATCCCAGACGAATCAAACCAATGACTAATCAAATTGACATGCGTCACTACCGAGCCTGGCGTGTGGGCATTAATAGGATAGGAGTAGGACTGGTTAGCATATCTCAGAATAATGTGACTGTGTGGGATATAACTTAAGGTGATGGTGCTGGCGAGTGGAAACGCAGTATGAAGTCGTCATGAGTGTGCACTATCACAAATCGGTACCCATCCTGATAGGACCTTAGATGTTGCTAGGATGTAAAACAAAAACAAACAAAGACAATCATCCCAGTAATAGCATTAAATTTTGTCGTCGAGGTTCCTGTCTGGTGATGGAGTGATAACTGCATTATATTGAAGCTATAGCAGCAAGACTCCGCCTCAGGATGCTGATTTAATCCCCCAGGGGGCGCCTGCGGCCTGCTCCTATGAGTGACATCTACGGTGACTTGTGACGGGGAGGTCAGGAGAGCTGTCTACCTGTGACTGGCCCGTCAGACCTCAAACCGCAGGTCTGTCCCTGCTGGTCTACCGCAGCTGGTCTACCGCCGGTCTACCACCACCACCTGGCGGCCGGCCTACCAACTAGCTCCAGTCTACCACCTCTGGGATACCACTTCCTGTGTGTCTCTGGTCTACCATTCCAGTTCTGTCTATCACCTCTTTTCAGGGGCACTACCAATCTACCGCCATCATGCCGACCTACTACTTCTCGTCTACCACTTCCAGTCTACCACATCCTGTCTACCACTTCCGGTCTACCGCATCTCGTCGACCACTTCCGGTCTACCACATATCATCGACCACTTCTGGTCTACCACATCTCATCTACCACTTCTGGTCTAACACATCTCGTCTACCACTTCCGGTCTACCCCATCTCGTCTACCACTTCCCATATGACACATCTTGTCTACCACTTCCAGTCTACCACATCTCGTCTACCACTTCTGGTCTACCACATCTCATCTACCACTTCCGGTCTACCACATCTCATCTACCACTTCCTGTCTACCACTTCCCGTCTGACGCATCTCATCTACCACTTCCCGTATGACACATCTTGTCTACCACTTCCAGTCTACCACATCTCGTCTACCACTTCTGGTCTACCACATCTCATCTACCACTTCCGGTCTACCACATCTCGTCTACCACTTCTGGTCTACCCCATCTCGTCTACCACTTCCCGTATGACAAATCTTGTCTACCCCTTCTGGTCTACCACATCTCATCTACCACTTCCGGTCTACCACATCTCATCTACCACTTCCTGTCTACCACTTCCTGTCTGACGCATCTCATCTAACACTTCCGGTTTACCACATCCCGTCTACCACTTCCGGTCTACCACATCTCGCTCCTGACTGCATGTCAATTCTGATGAAAAATCGCACTAAACCCATCATGCCTGGAATGTATTCATTGTACTGCCGCTACTAGTAATATACTAGCAATGTCAAGCTTTGACATGCAATTCCCGTAGCAAGAATTATTAATTTGGATTTGACGACTCGCTCCAGGAATATCAAGTTAAAATATAATTCATATCGGGTAGGTAGGTAACAAAGAGCTCCCTATGTATTTGGCTATGTCGGCTCAGGTTGTAAAACAAAACAAAAATTTATCAAAAAAATTATGGAAAAAAAATTAAATTAAGTTGAATAATTCGCCAACTGTCCACGAGGCGGCGCCGCGCCGCGTGGCGCTGTGACCCAACATGGCCGCCGGGTGCCATAATGGCGGTTAGATGGGACGAGAGATGGGTAGGGGCCAGGAGGAGGCTGTGTGACAAAGTACTGTCAGCGGAGACAGGTAGGCGCCTTACAGTGTAACCACAGGCATTGTCCACCAAAATAGTATTAACACGCCCGCTACTCAAGGAAAATAAACACCGGACGCGGTGGCCGAATTCGTAGGAGCGCAAGGCTTCCCTCCCGCATGTGGAAGGTCGAGAGTTTGAAATCCCGGCTGACTGAGTCAAGGCAATGGCTTACAAAATTAATACTTGTCGCTAGCCTAGGCCTGGTGCTTGGCATTATTAGGATAGGGCAAAGGACTGGTTAGCTCAGGATAAAGGATCATGTGATGGAGTGGGATATTGATTGGGCCATGGTGCCAGTGGGCTGGTCTCCAAGCAGGGCATCACTATAAAGTTGTCACGAATGTGCAGTGTTGCTAGCCTAGGCCTGGCGCTTGGCATTATTAGGATAGGGCAAGGACTGGTCAGCTCAGTGTCAGGATCATGTGATGGAGTGGGAAATTGATTGGGCCATGGTGCCAGTGGCCTGGTCTCCAAGCAGGGCATCACTATAAAGTTGTCATGAATGTGCAGTGTCACGGAGTCACCTGCTGATATGATTGTAGGTGTTGCCCGAGCGCAACATCCCAACAAACAAACACAAAATACGCACTAGGCCAAACCAATTGAAAAAATAAATCCACTTGTTTCTCAAGGCATCGTGATGTCATTTTTTGAGTCGGACCCACCCTTTAATATATTTGTTTATAATAGCAATTCTGATGTGTGTTTGCTTGTTGGTATTTATGTACTAGCAACATCTAAGGTTATATCTGTCATATAATGACGGGTACCAACCTGTGACAGTGCGCACACTCATGGTAACTGTTATAGTGCTGCTCTGCTGGGAGACTAGGCTGCTGGCACCAGGAACAATTTTATTATATATCCCACTCAATCATATTATTTTGATACTGAGCTCACCAGTCCTTGTCCTATCCTAGTAATGCCGATTGCCAGACATTCTTAGCGATTCGGCTAGCCCATCCGGTGGGAGGACGGGAGGCGCGGGGAGGTGGAAGGAGTGTCGGACTGGGGGCGGGGACAGGGGTCGGGGGGGGGGGAGTCGGGCAGGGGGCGGGGGCAGGGGGCGGGGGAGAGTCGGGCTGGGGCGGGGGCAGGGGGTGGGGGGGGGGGCTGGGGGCGGAGGCAGGGGGCGGGGGGAGGGGTGTCGGGCTGGGGGCGGGGGCAGGGGGCAGGGGTAGGGGGAGAGTCGGGCTAGGGCGGGGTCAGAGGACGGGGCTGGGCGGGGCGACCAGAAGGGCTAGTGAGACTACATGGCTGAAAATAGCTGTGGTTAAGCCATGGGATATGACATTGGCAACGACACATATAACGTTATATACACATATATGAATATATAACGTTATATATACATATATATAAAAAAATATATACAACAAAATTCCTCCTAGCCAGTGGAGGCTAGGCCCCGCGCAGGTGCATGATGGTGGCTCACCCCCCCCCCCCCCCCCCCCACCTCCCACCCGGATAAGGGGGGGGGGGGGGAGTGCAGGAGACTACAGGCATTATTACACACGATAAAGGGTTTATCACTATCCATATAAATAGTATGCAATATTGTCAGTGGTTACTAAGGCTGCCGCATGGTGGCAGCACCGTCAATCGCAGGTGGAGGTGACGTTGAATGAGATAGAGACCACTAGATTGGATGGGGGGGCGAGATGCAGACAACTTGTTATACTTGCATTATTCCTATACATCACATATTTGTGGAGGAAGGAGAGAGTGCATTCGTTGTGCGTGACATAATCCAGATGGCGCTACTGGCGCACGTACAGAGTTAGCGACATGCAGCGGTTTCGTACAAGTTGACTGCAGAATTAGAGAAACCTAGAATTGACTTATCAGACAGTTGCCATAAATTATAGAAAGACTTCTTTAATTTATGTGAGCGCTGATGAGAGCAAACCATACACACTTACCAGGATTCCAGCGAATCACAGCCAACCTACTCGCCTGTTTTGAATGGCGGGTTTGCAAACCCAACAGTTTGTTTGTTTGTTGTTGTTTTACGTCCTAAGGTCATATCAGGACGGGAAAAACCCAACAGCCAGTCATACAACACCTCACCCTGCAACTATCCTTCAACTGCCTAGGCATGCAAAAGTTGGTTGGTTGTTGGAGTGTTACATCCTGGCAACATCTAAGGTCATATCAGGATGGGTATCAACTTGTGACAGTGTGCACTGATGGCAACTTTATAGTGCTGCCCCACTGGGGACCAGGCTGCTGGTACCATGACCCGATATCCCACTCAGTCATATTATCCTGACACTGAGCTAACCAGTCCTTGCCCTATCCTATTATAGTATTAATGCCGGGTGCCATGCTAGGAAGTGACAAGTACCACTTGTATAAGTCATTGGTTTAACTCGACCGGGAACTAAACTCCTGACCTTCCGCATGTGAGGCCTGCGCTCTACCGATTCGGGCAATGCGACCGGTCTTGATGCAACTATACTAAAAATAATCAAAAACATGCTATGCTACCCTAGCCTTCATCAACAATAAGACACTATAACAATAATAAAATAATAATAAAATAATCAGACTCCAGGAAGAGTTCAAGCACAAAACCACGTAAACGCCAATCCAAAAATTGAGTTTAAATAACATTTTTATCCGGAAATAAGTTTAAAGCTCACTGATTCCACTGTTCCTGTGATCATATGGCTATGGAGCAATAAATTAAACAGTAGGAATATAAAAATATAAACTTTTTGAAGGTTTGATTCCAATGTTTCTCTCCATTTTTGGAATGGCGTTTATGTGGTTTTGCGCCTGAACTCTATTCGACTGTATCTCAGCATATTCTGTATTATTGACAATTATGTCGTATGTTATTCCCCACGTACGATAACTGCATAAACTAGGTACCTATCTCAGACCTCCTTCTTGGCAAAACACCTCCTCATCCAATATTGACCAGCTTGCACTCCGATGAACCTGCCTGTAATGGGAATAAAGTTACGCTCTTCGCAAACTCTGCTTTCTCATCATCTGGGGGAGCGGGACATAGCTGAGGTGGTACAGTGTCCACCCGTGAAGGTATCGGTCATCTTATCGATCCTGCTCAGTGCACCCATTTGGAGTTTGGGCTATTTTCCATTCCAACCAGTGGTCCAGAACTGGTTCATCAAAGGCTGTGGTATGTGCTGTCCTGTCTGTGGGAAAGCGCAGATCAAAGACCCTTTGGTGCTTATCGGAAAGTGTAGCCTATGTGGCAGAAGCAGGTTTCCTACAAAGAAATATGTCAGAATGACCATATGTTTGATGTCCAATAGCCAATGATGAAAATCAATGCGCTCTAGCGGCATCATTAAATAAAACAACGTTTACTTTTTTCGCCATCTATGCATGTGCCAGCACTGAACTCTGGTGTGGACTTTGGAACTTCCCGGCGGTCACTACTTGTGTTGGGGAGGTAAACATGTAATGCTGTCGATCCTTAATAGGTTTCCCCAAGAGGGAAGCTGGCCAATCAGATTACACCGGGTAGTGTGTCTCCAGCCACCGGGCACGCTGACCTAATCGGTAGAGCGCGGGCCTCGCATGCGGAAGGTCAGGAGTTAGGTTCCCAGCCGAGTCAAACCAATAACTTTAAGATTGATACTTGTCGCTTCCTAGTCTGGCGCTCGGCATTAATAGGATAGGACAAGGACTGGTTAGCTCAGTGTCAGGATTACATGACTGAGTGGGATATCGGGTCATGGTGCCGGCAGCCTGATTTCCCAGTTGGGCAGCACTAAAAAGTCCCCATGACTGCACACTGTCACAAGTCAGAACCCGTCCTGATATGACCCATCATATTGCTAGGATGTAAAACAACAACTAGCATCTGACTCCAGCCCTTAAATACTTCGCCCACGAGGGGAGAGTAGATCACGTGACCGTGGCTATAAATAGCATGGCTGTGTTTATATCAGGTGATCAATTCCCCGCATCAACACTACGATCTGGTGACGTAGGAGAACGGCAGGGGACAAACGCAGCACCCCACTTTTGATGTTTGTTGATATTGTTGTTGGGTGGAGTTTTACGTCCTGGCAACATCTAAGGTCATATCAGGACTGATGACATTGCACCCATACCCATTACCGTTCGCTAGTTATTGTTACATGAGTTGATTATGTTAATTGATACCTGATGTATAGCTATGATTTGTTTGTTTGTTGTTGTTTTACGTACTAGCAACATCTAAGGTTATATCAGGACTGATTTTGGCATTGCACCTATAACCGTTACCGTTCCCTAGATATTGTTACATGAGTTGATTATGTTAATTGGTACCCGTTGTATAGCTATGATTTGTTTTTTTGTTGTTTTTTTACGTCCTAGCAACATCTAAGGTTATATCAGGACTGATTTTGGCATTGCACCTATAACCGTTACCGTCCCCTATATATTGTTACATGAGTTGATTATGTTAATTGGTACCTGATGTATAGCTATGATTTGTTTGTTGTTGTTTAACATCCTAGCAACATCTAACATTATATCAGGAGTGATGGCATTGCACCCATAACCGTTACAGTTCCCTAGTTTTTGTTACTTGAGTTGATTATGTTAATTAGTACCTAGTCTATTGCTATGATTTGCTTGTTGTTGTTTTAAGTCCTAGCAACATCTAATGTCATATCAAGACTGATGGCATTGCACCCATAACCGTTACAGTTCCCTAGTTGTTGTTAGTTGAGTTGATTATGTTAATTAGTACCTAGTGTATTGCTATGATTTGTTTGTTGTTGTTCTAAGTCCTAGCAACATCTAATGTCATATCAAGACTGATGGCATTGCACCTATAACCGTTATCGTTCCCTATTTATTGTTACATGAGTTGATTATGTTAATTGGTGCCTAATGTATAGCTATGATTTGTTTGTTTGTTGTTGTTTTATGCCCTAGCAACATCTAAGGTTATATCAGGACTGATAGCATTGCACCTATAACCGTTATCGTTCCCTATTTATTGTTACAGGAGTTGATTATGTTAATTGTACCTGATGTATAGCTATGAGTTGTTTGTTTGTTGTTGTTTTACATCCTACCAACATCTAAGGTCATATCAGGACTTATGGCATTGCACCCATAACTGTTACTTGAGTTGATTATGTTAATTGGTACCTGATGTATTGCTATGATTTGTTTGTTTGTTATTGTTGTTTTACATCCTAGCAACATCTAAGGTAATGTCTCTTTTTTCTCTTATGTTGTTCTTTACCTATCATTCATGTACCAATGTTTTGCTTCTTTCCCTATAATTGTCTATCTATATATTGTTGTAGATTTGTTTACTATGTAGAGGCAATTGTCATTAAGGCTGGAAGACCAGCGCATTAGCACTGACAACATGTCATTCAGAGGAATAAAAACACTTGAACAAAAAAGAAATATATATCAGGACTGATGGCATTGCACCCATAACTGTTACTCTTCCCTACTTATTGTTACATGAGTTGATTATACTAATTGGTACCTGGTGTATAGCTATGATTTGATTGTTTGTTGTTGCTTTATGTCCTTGCAAAATCGAAGGTCATATCAGGACTGATGGCATTGTACCTATAACCGTTTTTGTTCTCTAGTTATTGTGTTACTTGAGTTGATAATGTTAATAAGTACCTATGTATTGCTATGATTTGTTTGTTTGTTATTGTTGTTTTACCCTATAAACATCTAAGGTCATATGGGACGGGCACTGACTTGTGGCAGTGGTTGGTTGGTTGTTGGAGTTTTATGTCCGGGCAAAATCTAAGGTCATATCAGGACTGGTACCAACTTGTGACAATGCACGCTTATGGGGAATTTATAGTGCTGCTCCACTTGGGAGATAAGGCCACCGGCACCAAGACCCGAGTTCCCACTCAAAATTTAAAATGTTAATCGTCTTTTAACTTTGACATATGCACAACATTTAAACCTTCAAATGACTGGATTCTGTTATTGTTCTGAATGTTTTCTGCTATTATTTGGAAGGTTTTCACTTTTGGTTTCCATGTCAGACTTTGGTGGCCAGATTCAGAGAATGACCCATATACGTGTGTTAGTCTACTAGCATGAATAATTCACAAACAAAGCTCTCTGACCTATATCCACCCGCCCACGTTACAACACCCTGCCCACCCCGCACTTAATAACTGGTCGCCAAGCTAGAAACTGTGCCTACCCTCCCACCCTCTTCGAGCTGAATGTTGATGGCCTTGCACTCATAACCTAGCAGAGTGGGACGTAGCTCAGGCGGTAGAGTGTCCACCTGTGAAGGTGTTGGTCATCTGATCGAATCCTGCTCACTGCACCCCGTTTGCAGTTTGGGCTATTTTCCGTTCCAACCAGTGGTCCACAACTGGTTCATCAAAGGCTGTGGTATGTGCTGTCCTGTCTGAGGGAAAGTGCATATAAAAGATCCCTTGCTGCTTATCGGAAAAAGTAGCCTATGTGGCGGCACTGGATTTCCTCCAAAGAAATATGTCAGAATGATCATATGGTTGACATCCAATCGCCGATGATAACAATCAATGTTCTCTAGATGCGTTGTTAAATAAACAAACTTTCCATAACCTATTTATTGTTAGTTGAGTTGATTATGTTGATTGTTACCTAATGTATTGCTATGATTGTCCTCATTGACTACATGTACTCACTAGTTCGATTGTTATTCATGTGTTCATGTTTCATTTGGAAGCCTGTCTTCCCGTCACCTATTATTAGCACGTGTTTTGTTGTTGTTTTACATTCTAGCAACATCAAAGCTCATATCAGGATGTGTACTGACTTGTGACAGTGCACGCTTATGGGGACTTCATATTGCTGCCCCACTGGGAGAACAGGCTGCCGGCACCATCACCTGATATCCCACATTGTCACATTATCCCGACCTTCCGCATGATAAGCTTGCACTCTACCGATTCGGCCACCTCGTCCGGTGAGTCTCGAGGGAGGGTCGAGGTTGAGGTGTGCCTCCCTCTGCGAATTAGGCACAATTCTGACGCATTGTTCATTTTGGTTCGCCAACATGGGTAATTTGCGCACGAACAAGGAGTCTCCCCGGTGGCGCCACCTGGGTTCGAATCCCCATCCATAAACCCCTACCGGATTTCTCGTGCGCCCGAGACTCTCGTGAGACCTCTGATGTCACGGCCACCCATCCTCGGCTTCCAAGACCCACCAGAAATCACTTCCACTGCAGCTCACCACCTCAACTCAGCCACCCACCCATCCCTACAAACGACGGACACACAAAGGCGATGGGGTTGAGGGCCTGAGTCGAATTCAGCATGACCTACCGACTTCTGACATTTCGGCATGACCTACCAACTTCTAACATTTAACTCATTATTGACCAACATATTGACTTCCACCAGCTTCTGAACTGTAATTGACTCTTTAACTACTGTGTATTGAATAAAATCCCGATTCAATGAGCTGCTTGTTCGTGTCATAAATTATGCGCCAAGACCAAATACCAGGCTGGATAACACGACAAAAATAAGTTTTTAAATCATTGATTTATTTGTCGCACAAGGTTTGAAACCATGACCTACGTACCACGTTGGCAATGAGTGCTCATCTAATTTGGGCCCTAACTCGATGAAATCCCACCGTCACATTATCCTGATACTGAGTAAGGAAGCCCGCCCTTAAGCTATCCTAGTAATGCAGCATGCAAGGCTAGGTAGCGACAAGTGTCAATTGTGTATGTCATCGGTTTGACTCGGGTGCAGATCAAACCCAAGATCTTCCACACAGAAAGCAAGAGTTCATGCCAATTAGGGACCAAGTCGTCCGGTGGAATATATCTAATATATATATACATATATATATATGAATATATGGATATATATATATGTATATACATGTATATATATACATATATATAAAGATATACATATATACACAAAGATATACATATATATATACAGATATATATATGAATAGGTATCCCAAGTGATTTTCAAAAATAGTTTGGAGTTTGATTTAATGGAGTTCACCTGTTAATATATTTAATTTGAAATAAAATGACACCTCATTTGTGAAAATCGCTCTAATATTAAAGAAGATATGAACTTTTTAAGGTTGTTACTTAATTGGTCCCAACCAAAATTTAAAAAAAAGCATTTTTGATGGCCCCAACAATTAAAAGTAACCACCCTATCAGACTTTCTGTATTTGTTCCTTCAAATCCATGGCCTATACAATGAGAATAACAAGATCCAGGGGTCTGATGTGGTTACATTTCAAGATATACATCTTCAAAAATGCCCGAAATAACAATTTTCTTAGTTTCACAAATTTCCTAATTTCGCTATGGACGACTTTTGGGGGGCATAGTTGTGGAAAAAATTGCCACCCATATTAAATTATTCTGATTTATCCCTAACCTACTGATGAGTCTTGCCACTGCTATTTTTTCTCAGGACTACATAATCTTGGGAAAAGCTTAAAAAAATCGGTTTAAAATGGTCCAGAGCTCAATTTGACAAGTGATAAAATCCGGTAAAAGGAAATGCCCAACTTTGAGCAGACTTATTTGGTACAGAAAAGCACCCGTACAAGATAATTGCATGACATGTTAACACTGTACTACCTTCAATATGCTCTTTCTATTTACATTATATACAATACAATTTGATAGATGTGAATTTAAAAAAAAAAAAGATTTCAAACCCTGTGTGTGTGTGGGCAGTGTGTTTGTGGGACATTGCATAACACCTGGCGCATTACATAACAACTTTAGCATTCAATTAAGTAGAGCCAACATTTATTTTGTCTCAAATTTGCGCCTTCACAATGTGCATTGCTAAAAATCATGATTAACTTCTTTTTTTTAAGAAAAAGAAAATATTTATTTTCATGTAAAAACCTAAGTTATCCATTATCCGGTTCATAAATGGTGGTTAATTGAACATTTTAAATTAAAATTAAAAATAGATGAACAAAGAATTTATTCAAGGACAAAATATGACTATATGGCCTGTAGTATTGGCAACAGGATGATATCATTGGCATGATGATGCTAGCTCTGGTGAATGGGTGCCAGAGGTTTGAAGAAGCAGTGTAAAATTTCATGCATAAGTTAGTTGAAACAAAAGGTGATTTTCTACATAAATGGACTTGACAAAGCATTGGTTTTCTGTAGCTGATCAAAGTCATATCCTAATGTGGATGTGAAATATGAAGCTTTATTTTGTGTTAGATTTTATTTAAATTGGTGAACAACTTAGAACACACTAACAGATTGAAAATCATGAATTATAAGGCTCCACAGACATATTATTGGTGGATTGGCAAGGCACTTGGGATAACTAATATGAAGTGTTCAGGCACAAAGCCCCGTAAATGCCAATCCAACAATTGAGATAAACATTCAAACCAAACCTTCAAATATAATTTTGTTTGCATTCATTTTTTGTGTTCAATACTCCATAATCATGTCATCAGAAAACAAGTGGAATTGTTGAGCATTACCAATTATTTTCAGGTAAAAATCTTTTATTTAAACTACAATTTTGGATTGGGGTTTACGGGGATTTGCATCTGAACTCTTCATTTGTATATAAGGTCACATCAGCGGAGGGACATACATGAAATTGATGGTCTATTTATGCACCTGCCTCTTGATTGAGGTAGTATTAGGAGCTGACATTATCACAATCCATTAGCAACGATGTGAACATGTGACCGCTCAATTATTGGGTTTTCAGCGGTACAGTTAGCACTGAGGCGTAGGCGAGTAGGTGGCGCCAATTAGGGAGGTCAGGTGGTACCAGCAGCTGACATAATGAGTAGAGCTGACCGGCAAATGACTTAGTGGGCTGGGGAGTAGATGGGATCTTCTGGCTTATTATCCTCGTATAATGGCTTATACAGCATATATATGTGGGTTGTTCTCAGAAAAGGTGGTCCATGATGGGTTACTCAGTTTGAAACCTCATAGTATTTTTGTCTTTCATGAAATTGGCAAACTTGCATGTCTGTCACGATACAGTTATAATAAAGAGATAGAGTAAACAAAATCATTGGCATTGGTGATTTTGATTCTTTGTAAACTGATGAATTATGTAAAGATTCAGTGCAGAAAACATGGCCAGTTTGTGACATCCTGACGGGTCTCGTAATCACAATGTAATTATATCCACCAAATGCAATAATTTGGAATAAATACACTGCTAATCTATTTGGAGGATACATTTAAACTACTTAGAATACAAATTACACTTTCTCTCTCCATATTTATTCAATTAGAACATGCTAAGCTTATCTGCTACAGTTTGTAAAATATTCCGATGAAACACATTGGTGGGGAATGTGAAATAGTCGATAAAGGAATACAAATGGTCTATTAAGGTAAATGATGTATAGGGCCAGGTGCATGAATGTATTTATGTAGTTGCTGGTGACTCTTTACTTATAGTCAATAAATTGTGATCTACCCACCACCATCGTTAAATGAAACAAGCTTTACTTATGGGAGAAGGTTTGTGTCTTATATTTTATTGTGTAAACAGTGAAGTCTGGTTTTGTGTCCATGTAACAATCGTAATCTCATGCTGGCTACAACAGTCAATGACCCCTTGCAAAAAAGTGAGTGGGTCAACTATCTTGCTTTCCCTGGCAAAATAGTTGTAGGGGAACCAAGTGTTTAACCTGCGTCATTCATGGATCCAATGTAAAACGTTTATTTTGTACCCTCCATGTCACACTCGGGGACCACCTTTTCTGAGAACAACCCATATATATCTATATATTTATATATAGATATATATCTATCTATCGTCTGAACAATTTCTCTCACCATCATATTTAAAAAATACTAAATCTTGTATAATGATTAATATACACTTAAAAGAAATCCTGTGCTTACAAGTATTTAACTTCCTCTAAGCACATGCAAACAATGTTGTGCTCTGTATTAAACAAAAATGAATTATGGCCACGTCCATGATATATGTATGTGTATATGTAGGTATTGCAGGTATAGCAGGTATAGCAATACCTCAGGGAGTTTAACGCCCCTGCCCTGCAGAGTTGTAAACCACTGCCTTGTGGTACAGGTTCTTGACAGAACTGAATGCTAAGGGAGCAAACCCTAAACAGAAAACCATGTCACTGTGGCAGCATTAAGGGCGGTTGATGTATGGAACTTGCAACATCTCCCGACCAGCCACTGCAGGGACAAATAGTTGTGCGCCTGTCTTGACATGTTTTTGCTGGTGTGAAACCTCTATTTGCTCCCGGAGAGAGTGCCACTGGTAACTTACAAAAGCCAGCAGCACTTCAACACTTTTGCGGGCAGCTTTCATGAAATGTAAGGAAATACTCAAACGGATGGGGCTGCCCTCTATGGAAGATCTTCTGATCAAAAAGAATCTCCGGTGGACTGGGCATGAGGATGTCATCAGACAGGCTACCAAAGCAGATCCTCTATTCTCAACTGTCTTCTGGTTACAGAAAGAGAGGGCGCCCTCGTCTCCGCTTCAAGGATACCATCAAGAGAAACCTGAAGCTGAGAGACATTAAGACCGACTCATGGACGCAACTCTCACAGGAGAGAGCTAAATGGAGAGCGGCAGTCAAGTAATGAAAGCAGTCTTTGTCACATGATGATGATGATGATATGTAGGTATGTATGTTTGTATGTATGGCGATTCGGACTAATTCAGCCAGTATTAATACATAAATATATTTAGTTATATAGTTTCACCAGTAGAGTCTGAATATGCACTCAGAGCCAATTGATATCAAACTAGGCTAGGCAGGTAGCATTACCACAGCTACAATTTGTGCTTGTGTTTATCGTAGCTTTATTTATACTAAGTGTCCATTGCAGTTCTCCCCTACAATTTAGTCATCCTCTATAAGCAAGGTCTCATTAGTGCAAATGTGCTTCTTTTGTATGGCGTAGAGGGGGCATATGACGTCATGGCATCTTGCTGACGTCATTCTAATAGCTGAGGAGGAGCATCACGGATAACCTGTTAACTGACATTAAGAGCCTCGCCGCTGACAAAATATGTATTCAGATGAATAAAAAATATTCACAAAAAAAAAAAAGAGCCAGAGTTTGACAAAAAAGAGCTGTCATCATCACGTAGGCTCCGCTCCCTCTTTCTTAGATCCTGTCCGCCCCATACCGGTGGCCGAATAGGTGGTACAGCGCAGGTTTCCCTTGCGGAAGGTCGGGAGTTCAAATCCCAGTCAAGTCAAACCAATAACTTACAAAAATGATACCTGTCACTTCCTAGCCTGGCGCTCGGCATTAATAGGATATGGCAAGGACTGGTTAGCTTAATGTCAGGATAATGTGACTGAGTGGCATATCAGGTGATGGTGTTGGCAGACTGGTCTCCCAGTGGGGCAGAATTATAAAGTTGCCATGAGTTTTCACTGTTACAAGTTGGTACCCATCCTGATATGACCTTAAATATTGCCAGGACATAAATCTCCGACAAGCAACTAACCAATCTCCGTCCCACAATCATTGGAACCCTCCCCCCCCTATTCAATACCCGACTATGCACATCCGAATTAACTGCTACTATCTAAACAATAATTCACTGCAAATGCACTGTCAACAGCTGCACAATGTATATGCGTGTTGCCCCATATGCACCCCTTATGCAGAATATTTCAATGTAACCAATGAAACTAACTTGTGGGTTAAAGAATTCCATTGTGTTATATGCTGCAAATTTGTGTATTCAACAGTTATTGTATACCTTACTCTATATATACCACTTTTGTTAAAATAATTCTGAATTGAAAAATGGCTGGAAAACCAAGGCTTCAGTGCTGACGAAGGAACTTATTCAGCAGAAAAAACATATTTACCGACCAAAAGAAAATCACAAATAAAAAATGTTTAATGATTATTGATATATGCGGCAGAAACAAACTGATTTCTGTAAATGATGGCAAGATTCTATGACAGGTTGACAAATGAGTTTCTCTAATATTTACACACACAAATTACTCCCAGATAACACGGCAGCACAGTGACTCAGTTGCCTGTGTCAATGTCTGCTTAGCAATCACCACCAACGACGCTACTGATGCAGTCAATCCTGGTTATAATATCTACTACCTACCCCATACCGAGACCATGTTACCATTGAGGAAGTCTGTGCCAAGATCCAACAGGCAAGTGGACCACACAAAAATCTCCTGCTAATCGCAAAGAGACACAAACCGTAGTGGTATGGCCATATTTCCGGTTCATCAGGTCTGGCCAAAACCATCTTGTAAAACGCAGTGAAAAAGGTAAGACAATAAGGTGGAAAAAGAAGACGTAGAAAGACAACATCCTAGCAACATCTAAGGTCATATCGGGACGGGTAACGGCTTGGGGCAGTCTGCACTCATGGCGACTTTATAGTGCTACCCACTGGGGGACTAGGCCGCCGGAACCATGACCTGACATCCCACTCAGTTTCATGTATTGTGTATGGAAATTGTGAATAAATATATCTATGTCTATGTATGTGCTCCAAACTTTGGAAGATGGACGAAGGAGCGGGACGAAGCTTAGACAGAGTATCCACCTCTGAAGATGTGGGTCATCCGATCGATCCTTCTCAGTGGACCCATTTGCAGCTTGGGCTATTTTCTGTTTCAACCAGTGGTCCACAACTGTTTCTTGGAAACCTCTGGTATGTGCTGTCCTGTCTGTGTGAAAGTGTATATAAAAGAACCATTGCTGCTTATCGGAAAGAGTAGCCTATGTGGCGGCAGTGGGTTTCCGCCAAAGAAATATGTCAGAATGACCATATGTTTGGCATCCAATAGCCGATGATGAAAATCAATGTGCTCTACATTGCTGCTTATCGGAAAGAGTAGCCTATGTGGCGGCAGTTGGTTTCAGCCAAAGAAATATGTCAGAATGACCATATGTTTGACATCCAATAGCCGATGATGAAAATCAATGTGCTCTAGCGGCGTCACTAAATAAAACAAGCTTTACTTTGGAAGTTGGTCATGAGCGAATTCTGGCGAATGGATGGAGCTTTTGACGGGGGGGGGGGGGGGGAGTAGGGGGGGGTGGGGGTAGGGTTGACGTGGCGGGTGATGGCCTTTTTGAATGGGCCGGTGGCGGAACAACAACTTCCCGGAAGGAGGCGGCGGGCTGCCGGCGGGTTTCCCCGGGGGACTCGGCATGTCGGCCCGGGACCGACTGATTGGTGCGGGCAGACACGTGGGCTCTCTATATATAGGCGCGTCGAGGGTGCTCTGGGTGTTGACGGTAAATCCTGGGCCAGGAGTGACATGCAGGAAGTTAGTGGAAGCTCTCAAAGATTCTTCTCCTCTGCTGTATTTATACTGTATGCATGCTGTATTTATACTGAATTTATACTGTATTTCTAAACTGTATTTCTACTGTAGTTCTATGGTTGTTCTACTGGATTTCTACCGTATTTCTACTGTATTTCTACTGCATTAATACAATCTTATGCTGTACTTGTACTGTAGTTATACTGTACTTATATTGTAGTTATACTGTAGTTATGCAGTAGTTATACTGTAGTTGTACTGTACTTATATTGTAGTTATACTGTACTTACACCGTAGTTATACAGGGCTGGTCGACATGGATCGTTCGATCGTTCGATCGTTCGATCGTTCCATTGTCAGATTGCCTGATTGCTTGATCACTTGGTTAGCTGATTGATTTGTTTGATTAATTACATGATTTGAGGAGATGTATTACATGACTTGATTGATTGCTTGATTTGTAACGAATCCATTATTTGGAGTAGGTAGCATTCGTTTGATTGCGTGATTGCTGGGTTAGTTGATTGATTTGATACATTAATTGCATGCTTTGATGGATTGCATGATTTGAGTGATTGCTTGATTGCTTGATGTGTAACGAATATATTATTTGGAGTAGGTTACACATATAAATATATATATATATATGTAGTCTACGTCCGTTCGATCGTACGATCATCTGATCGTTTGGCCCTTCGATTGTTTGATGGTCTGGTTGCTTAATAACCTGATTACTTGATTGCTGTTATTGATTGCATGATTGATTGGTCGTATTATTGTATTATTGTATTATTGTATTATTTAATTGATTAATTGATTGCTTTATTTTAATAATTGGTTTATTTGGAGTAGGTTACAAATATAACTATATATGTCACCAAGTGCGTGAATTTGCATAGACACTGATATACGCCAATGTAGGTCGACGTCCATCGAGATACGGCGTCGCGCGTCAGGGGGGTTGGAACTTTCGACGTATGACAACGTTCGACAACGTGTGGATTTTACATACGTTGTTCACTATGATGACCTATGTTAAAGGCAGTCAGAACGTACAGTCCGCGGACTGACAACATATGGATAACGTATGTCTAACATACGTCTAACATACGTTTAGCGTTTCCCCAGCCTGTCTTAACATATGTAACATATGAGGCGTAGTTCTGGTGATCGAATAACATATAGAACATTCACCGGCGTTCTGCCAACATACCATGAGCATAATTCGGGAATTTTTTGCCGGGAGGCACGTTAGCCACACATTGGTCATACGTTGGCCATACTGCTATGTATACGGTATATATACGTCCAACTTTTCCCCCCGCGCCAACAAGTTTGATGCTTCTCAACATAAAAAAGTGATTTTATGCGTTGGCCGCGCACTTGCGAGATGCGTCGTCATGTGACATGGCCTTTAATTTGTCCACTGATTGAGAAGTACATGATCTCTATACACTGTGCCAGCAGACAAGATGGCCAAATGAGTTGACCGCCCAGTCTTTTCACATGGTAGGTCCAAACACCCTCCATCATAAAGTTACTCGATGGTAAAGCAGAGCAACTGAATACAGTGAAGCTAATAAATTGAGCCAACCTCAAAACCAATGGATACTGCAGCTTTAACAATAACACTACTGCTATGCCTGTGAATTTGTCGAGTAACAAAGCAGTGTTTGGGACTCCTGCTTCAGATGAGACAGGTATGAGTTCCAAATAGGAACTTGGTTCTTGGTAACTGCTTTTTGTGTTTTCTTTGTGCGTAATCTCTGAGGGACTTTGTTTTTCTGGCGGGAATGCGGCAACATACATATCCTGCATTTGTGACATTGACATCCATTTGTGACTTTGACATCCATTTGTGATCTTGACATCCGCGGCTGATAATATGGTCATAAAGTGAATTTGTCTGCTGATTGAGAACTAACTACATGATAGCATTTGCCTGTATGCAATCTCTCTATGCTGTGGCAGCAGCCAAGATGGCTGAATTAGTTGAGTGCCCGCACCGCAGGCCATGGTCCTCAAAACTCTGGTTCAAACCCTAGCTGCGTCAAAGCTATGAATTATATTACAGACTGATGCTTGGCTTGTCACCACCTGGTATTCTGCTTGGAATTTTTAGGCCAAGGCAAAGAACAGTGTATTTAGGAAAACCACTTGTCTGTGATTTAGCATTTCCCATTCTTAAAGTTGTATAGTCCGATGATTTTGTGTTTATGCCATTTTATTTTAAATAAACATATCATTATAATCTAACTCACTTTTAGGTTTGAGGTAACTTTGATACTAAATGGTTAACTTTGGTGATATTTTAATTGAAAACATGCTAAATTAATTGCTGAGTACACATCAAAATGTAGATAAAGGATTCACCTGGTACTCGCAGTACACGGGTGAATACCAACCCTATAAAAAAAAACGTTCGAAAAAGCAGGTTAATGAAATGAGAGTCTAATTTCACAATCTAAGAAGCAACATTTATTCTTTGTAGATGTCTTCATCTTTACCCGCTACCTTTGAGTTGAAAAATATAATAAAATAGCTAGTTTAATACGATTTAAAATTGAAATCGACGGCATTCTATGGCCGCCATCTTGGATTTTTGCATTCTCTCCCATTTCACCAAATCTGTGCCAATATATGTAGCCATTTGATCATGGAACCACAGTTTCTACTTCATCTTCCATACTAAAGTTATTTTTGCCCGTATTTACACCACGTTGTCATTCACCCGTGTACTACAAGTACTGGGTGAATCTTTTATCTAATCAAAATGGTGCTAAGCAGTAACACTAATAGGTCCTATTTAATTGCGATAGTATTATTACCTTCAATGCAGGAACATGTATTTGAAAGCAGACCCGTACATACATTACATACATAGGATCGAATCTGGATAAGCGCTTCACTTTTGAAATTATTTATGATTTCATCAGAAGATGTAACTGGAAAATCACATTCCATTAAAACCTCTCTAACCAATCACCTCCAGAGATCGACCACTCCCCTATATCGATTGCTTTATTTGTGTCCCAAACGATCGCCCATACAATACTATTGTAATGATAAAAAAAAACTCCCTAAACCAACAACCTCCTTAAATGGACCATTTAAAGTCGGTCCCATGGTCGGTCGATTTAGAGAGGTTTCACTGTTTTCCCCTTATTATGGCCGTTGTGCTATGAATATATAACAGTGCTGCCAGATGTTGAATATGAATCTTCCAAGATCCCGACGCTGGGAACTAGCAGACCACCAATCAGGCTCCTGGCAATACAATGGTGGTACGGTAATAGACTAGATTCTCTAATAGACTAGCTCTAAATATTGGCAGAGATAAGCATCTATTAGGCCTAATGTACCACTGCACGAAAGACCCATATTACATAGACACACCTACACAAGCCACACTTGCAGCACAAGCCACCCTCCCGAAAGTGCCACATGTTAAAACTAGTCAAATGAAAAAGTCACCGGTTGTTCTTGGGGGAGCACTCTAGAACCAACTACCAGCATGTGTCAGGAACAGTGATTATTACAAAACTTTCAAGATAAACCGCCATGCACATTTAAATCAACCAGCCTAGACCAAAGCAGATCAAGGCCACACTGGCGTCAGTGTTGTCATTCATTTCCCTGTCTCGTGCCATCTCCCCCCCAAACCATATATATACTGTAAACTCAACCAGTAGCCACCAACTAGACCAAAAATCCCATCTACAAAGGAATGAGCTTGGAAATGATTCTAGTTGGATCCTACTGAGGTACATGATTAAACAATATTAACCTACTTACTAACTCAATAAGCCCCACCTGAGATTACCATGAAGACCAGTGAAGGCCAATCCTACATCCCATCATCACCCTTTCAATGAGTATGTCACCACTAGAAATATAATCAGTTATGCCACACCCCCTACTAATGCTCACGATACTAGTCTAACAGTGTTACCTCCCCGTATATGTTTCCTTTTTCTCTCATCTTGTCCTTTAACTATCATTCATGAAGCGATGTTTTCCTTATTTCCCTGTAATTGTCTATCTATATTGTTGTAGATTTGTTTACTGTGTAGTGGCAATTGTGATTAGGGCTGGAAGACCAGTCCATTAGCACTGACAACATGTTATTCAGAGGAATAAAAACACTTGACCAAAAAACAAAAATATTACACTGCATTGATACGCGACATGGGTTGGTTGGTGTGTTGTTGGAGTTTTACGTTCTGGCAACATCTAAGGTCATGTGTGGTGACGAATGTTTAATAAGTGCCTAGTATAAGTATCTAAGTTTGATATGTAGAATCAAATCTTAATAATTATTTTGGTTTTGAAAATTTGATGTTTTCATCGGACTATGCAGCTTTAACTTCTGGCATGTTCAGCCCCAATCGATCATCAAAGCATGTAGGTATTGATCGAGTACACATCACAGGAGAATGTGTACTGCTACCTTGTAATGATAGTGTTGTAAATATAGTTTATTCATTGAATAAAGTCTTTTGTCAGTGCTGTGGCAATGCAGTTATTTACAATATATATATATGTAGTCTAATATTGTCATCAGCAGCTAGCTCAAGTCAGCTGAAATAACAATATTAATCATTCCAATACTTCATATGGTACAGTTTGACAATTCACCTATAAGATAGTAGTTATATGTTGTATACATACATACTTAAATACATACATGTGTATTGATTAGACCTTTACATTACGGAGTGGTTAGGTGCATAGTTTCCCTTCACAGGTTTGTATGCCTACTGTGTTGTGAATTGGATAATTATCATGTTGTTGGAGATGCTATTTTGAGATGGAGTTTTAGTAGAATGGTTTGTTTATTCTCTATAGAGTGTGGTTAGCTTGTAGGGTTATGCTTGAAAGGTTAATACTCCGGATGTGTTTTTGACTACATGAAGTAGTTTGAGTAAGTAGGTTGTTAGTAATGATGGGATAAAGTATGCTTGGAGGATTGTACATTTCAGTCATTTAGTAGTCTAGTACAGTCTTTATTAGTGTCTATGTGTATAGCAATACTACCAGACTGATATACATTTTTTTACTTTGCTTGGCAAATAATGTGTAAGGTGGATAACTTGGTTTG